>OX381707.1:58097872-58437872 GCA_947462335.1 Harmothoe impar | reverse complement strand
TCATCCCAAAAGAAAGATATGTTGCCACCCTATCCCATCCTTGCACATAATGTTAGCCCCTCCCCTAACCCCAGCAGTACCATATCGTCATACTCGCTCCAGTGCCAAGCCTACACCATCCCTCCCTTATCATCCATACCCGCCCCAGATCAGCATTATGGTAATCCACAAGCACAGATTATTACCTCGGCAATTGTGCAGCATCACAATCAGTTATTGTTGGTGCCTCATAATGAATTATCTCACATGGAAAATCGGGAATATCGGCTCGTCATAAATGGACTGTGCCTTGGCATACATGAATATCAGCATGCCATGAGGCCCCAGTATGTATCCCTGATGCATGTTCACGATACAATATGGACACCAGTGAATTCACTAATGTCCTCATCTGAGGAACCACCTCATGGTGCTCATCTGTTCCAGCAGGATTATGGATGATAGTAAGCCAAACTTACATTTGTCAATGGCCTAAGTTTATATCTGATTTTAATGGCCATATTATGTATATCAGGGGTAAGGGGATGTCAGTGGTTTCTGTCATAGACAAAACACAGAAGGATGGGTGAAACAAGATACTTTTTCTGGACTTACCCTATTCGTTCAAAACAGGATGAGAGAAGCACACATACCTGAAATGAAAAAGACCACAATTAGCTAAATGGAAATTTAGATCTCATTATTGTATAGGTACAATCTAGATGAGATCAAGTGCATGCTCATCACTACCGACGGAGCATGTAGATTATTGCTCAATACGCCCCCCCCCCTCTCTGTACATATTCATTCATATAATCTGGTCTTTTACTCATCATTTCCTGGGAATCATTAAAGTAATGGGTGTCTAAACAATTTATCATGCCCTTTTATTATCAGAAAACATAGTGGCGGATGGTAGATGATGGTGAATTCAGTGAGTGAGTAATGGTTGTTTAACGCCATTTCGACAGCTAAGGTCATATTTATAATGAGAAAGCTACATCAGAAACAATTTGATAGATGAATCCATACATCTGTGTCTGCGCCTATGGGCACCAAACAAACAAAAGAGCGGACGGAAAAGAGGAGAAAAAGGTCATTTTAAGATGGACTAGGGAGGTCTTAGTGGATTCATCTTTCACGAAAACATAAAGTAACCACACAGAAACGCATGTGTTAACAGAAGGTGCCTAGGCTACAGCACCCTGTCAGCAGTAGCATAGAATGATGCACAGCAGGGTGGCTCTGGGGTGAGGCTTCCTGCTGCAACATTCACACTTCCACATGTCCAGAGTCTACATCACAAGGAGACTGTCCTCATAGTATATTAATGTCTCTACAGCCTGCTCGGTGGATTCAATCCTGACACCCCTTGGGCACTTCAGAGTCGGTACACTCTCAAGAGAAAAGCACGGTTATTTTGTTAAGGAAGTAGAAAGGGTGCACAAAGGATGAATGCGATCACCCCTTAAGTGTGTTTTCAGCTGGAAAGAGCAAGTGTCAATTTCTTAATACTTGCCGGACCAGTTAAAATGATAACAATCACTTAAGACGTGGCGATTTATGACATCTGATGGCGGGGTGAAGTAACAATGGATTGAATTTATTTAGACAATATTTATTGTGTCAGATGTGGGAGATCCCAATGGTAATAATGTTGACATGCAAAAAAAAGAAAAATTCTGTTAATTCGAGGACAATATGACTTTAGCCATATGGGATTCTTCCAGTAAAGGAAGCACTTGGAAGTAACTCAATTCGAAATGTCCAGAAGGCAGGAATTGCTCATTTTATATCGGAATTGCTACAGCAAGGCAGGTGGTATAGAACGACATGGGGGGTGGAGGGGGCCGTGCTCTGTGGCTCATCATGCACAAGGGGCAGTTTGGGGGAACCTCGGGGCAGTTTGGGAGCACCCGGGGCAGTGGTGAGCTGCTCGTGGTGGACCGAGCAGCTCTCAAATCTAATTACTGCCTGTCGCAATCTGCATCCTTGTCGGTCCCCTTTTGTGGGTTGGGGTTAGGTGTGGGCAGGGCGGGCTAGCACTATGGAAAGAGAATAGTGGGGTTTTATACACAATACCTAATGTAGCAGGTGGTATGTTTACGAGATAGATTTCACAAGGTTATACCGCACAGAGCTGCAATACCCCCCCCCCCCCCCCCGCTGCACCATGCCTGAAGGCCCTTATTGCCTGTGTGTATATATATGGGATATCCGTGCTTCAGAAGCCGTATTTTATAACTGATACAGCCAGGACCTATCCACGACCTGATCCCTACCTCCCTCTACGCTCACCAGATGGCCTGGCCGACCAGAAAAAGTCGCTGATGACCAGCGAGCTGCCTTAACGAGGCGTACATTAAGGGGGCTCTTCCCTATCCACATGACTGGGACCAGGAGGAAGTGGCTTTTTTGGTGGGACTCAATAAACGGGGCCCCTCAGGGGAGGCACATCATTCAGAGCCTACTGGAGAGGCTGTCCAAAACTGGTTTTATGAATCTTAGGAATTGACTCAGTCCCTAAGAGGACCTCTTCAAGAACCACGGCCACTAGAAAAGAAACAGTCCTCCACTTATTGACCTCCATCTTAAACCTTAAGATTCCATCATAGTTTATAACTGAATTGTTAAACGAAAATGAAAAAGAATGTATCTGATGAACGGATTACTACAATGTATTGTTAGATGTTGTTCTATAGTCTTCCCAATCAGTAAACAGGTTAAGTAACAGATGGACTATGGTTATAAAAGGGTAAGTAGAATTAACCACAGCAGGCTGGTAGGGCCAGACGAGGGCGAAGCCCGGCCAAGTCGCCCTACCAGTGTGCTGTGGTTAATTCTGATGCCCTTTCATAACCATAGTCTATCTGACTTAACCTTCGGGTATCTGAAATAACCAAGGTGTGAAGCCTTTGTCTTAAATAGATATGTATTGCTCAATTACCCAGCAACTATAATTCCCATAGGACTGTAGTCACTCAACACACGATACCGCCTTAACGGTGTACCATGGGGGAAGGCTCTGTCTGGGTGAGGTGAGGGGTGGGTACCTGTCAGACTCAAGTCTCCAGGGTGTCACCTTCATTAAGGTGCCTCCACCTCCTGCAGTCCCGTGTGTACCTCCCTGTGGTTATAGTCAGAACCGCAGGTGTCACAACTAACTAGTGTCGTGCTAGTCAATACAGCACAGTCCTCTGGGTGAGGATATGGGAGACTTACACGTTGGCAGCAGTGTCTCTGGCTGCTGGTTAAAGCTATCAATATCATCCCACCAGACTTGCTTATAATAAGGACTGTGCGGCAAATTGTTCTGAATTTGACAACCAGTGTGACAGGGCTTTTCTTACATGGCATGGCCGAAATGACCAACATACCCACCTCCTCATCCCCTCACTGTACCTGAGGTCCCAGTCACATAGCAGTCAGCCCTCAGGTCCATCACCCCGAGGTCCCAGTTCCACGGCAGTCAGTTTTGAACTCCAGACCCATCACTGTCCCCCATTATAGCTCCACACCCTCCGACCACCCCATGATCCCTGCACCTACCCCTTCCTGGCACCCCTTCGCCCAGTTCCATGGCAGTCAGTTCTCGGTTCCATACTCTATCAATGCCTCCACACCCTATACCCCCACACCCACCCACCACCCCATGATCCCTGTACCCACCCCATTCCCAACACATCCCCCCCCCCTCACCCACCCTGAGAGCTGGGGGTGGAGGACAGGGCAGGGCTGGGTCAGTCGTGCGTCACCCATGTGGACCTGAGTGACCCTGGCATGATCTCATAAAGCAGGCGCCGTCAGGTCCATACTTCATTGCTATGCAGCCCTCCCCTCACTGACCTCTCCCCGTAAGACCTTATTAGGTCTGCCTCCATGCCGAGATGTATTTACTCAACGATGGTGTTTTCTCATGATTCTTCTTCTTCGTCGCCGAGGAGAATCCATGCGAAGAATAAAACCTGTCGTCTCTTCACCGAACGAGTCATTGGGAAATGATGTACTTTCTTCAGGTTTGCCCACGGGCTGTTCGGGTTTCTTGTTGGAACCTGCCATCTGTTGCCAATAATGGGGTCTGATTGATTGCAGTATTGTTCAGCGGCAAGGCAGCCCAGCTCAAACGTCATTGTGATAGTACAGTATTTCACCGATTTACTTCATGTGGTATGTGCAGGGGAACGTATCGTTAGCCGCATGAACTGAATAGCAAATTAAGCCATCAAGAACCTCTTGTTTAGAGCAGATTGTTATCAGCCTTGTCTCTGGGTGACTAACAGCAGTGCTGGTGAAGGATATGCCTCAGCTGCAGGTGATGCTTAATGTTATATATACAAGAGGCTGCCTTAACCCTTTAAATGCAGCACAGTGCTTTCGAATGCTGTGTCCTATTTCTATATAATGCAAAAAAAAGATGCCCTGGAAAGTCTACTCGCCAGGGCTGCATTCATGCATTATGCCGACCCTATGAGAGTGTATCAACTGCATAGGGTTGGACTGATGTTTGAATGCAGCACTGGAGAATTACTTGACCAGCCTGCATTCACACATAATGACCTAGCACATCAAAGCACGATACTGCCCTTAAAGGGTACACAGTGCCACATGATTCATACTTTATGGGTCCTTCCACTACCATCTGTCAACACCACCAGGGGCACCACCCACCTGTCAGGTCACATGACTTATAGATACAGCCGTCTTGGGGTTATTGCAGTAAGGGTAGACTAATACTATGAGTATGGACGGTCACCATGGACACAGGGGCTGGCAACAGCCGTCTTGGGGTTATTGCAGTAATGGAAGACTGTGGACGGTCGTCATGGACACAGGGGCTGGCAACAGCCGTCTTGGGGTTATTGCACTAAGGGTAGATCATAAATGGTCTGTCACCATGGACACAGGGGCTGGTAAGAGCCGCCATGGGTTATTGCATGAAGGATAGACTATGGAGTTGTGCGTATTCAGTATTATGAGGTCTGAGGGAAGTGTGCCATGTGTACTTGTCACGTTATGTCGTCTATTTGGGAATATATATGGTATGTATGGTCGGCATGATGCATGCATACGGGGGTATATCCATATACATCATAATACTCCCCAGGGCTGGACTCATGCAATATGACGAGAAAGGCCATAGCACATTGAACCATAATGCGGCTCTTAAAGGCTTAACCACCTCTCTCTTCTACAGCCTCAGCCAGCGTCTATCCTACCGGTTGGATATTGGCACTCAGTTGGTACATGTGCAACAGTGGAGTGTAGAGAGAAGACGATGTCTTACGTATGAGCACCATGGCTGAAACCCCAGGGTAAGACTTAAAGGGCCCCCTCGTGTCTACCCGCCACACATGTGTGATTTACGAGCGGTGGCGGGCACACCCCATACTAATAGGCTATGTAACAATACGGTGTATTAATCAGCAGCACCAGCAAAGTGTTTCATTTCCAGCCATATAACGAGAATACATAACGCATGTATTACATGCTGTGTAAAGCCGGTAGAGATATGGGTGAATGTTGGTGTTGGCTAACATGACATTTCAGTATTGTATATATAGTATATTATTCTAGACTATTCTTCTTTAATGGAAATCTTATTATGATCTTTTGGTCCAATGTAACACAGCTAAATGTTACTGTTGTGGGGGGCGCGTATAGGTGAAAAGTGGTTTTCACCTAGATCCACCGGGAATCAAACCCATCTCTGGCACCGATTTCCGGTAGGCTAACCGTTACACCACGACCTCTCTGTCCACCTACACATGTCCCACATTACTGGATTGATACGGGACGGGCTCAGTGATTACCCTAATGTTGCACCCCTTCGGGCTTTCCAACGGGGAACGGGAATTAAGAAGCCCCTACACTGTGTTCCCTAATCACACTTGAAAATTCAGATAATAAGAGATAAATAACCCCAGTCGAATATGGAAGATCTCTTTTTAGAAATTTAATTATAACCTTTTTCAAGATTCAAATTAGAGAAATGCTAGTGTTTTACTTGTGTGAGAGACGATGGCAATGATGTTTAAAGGCGGAATTAATAGTTCATTTCATCTAAATTAAATGAAACAAGACCTTTCATAGCGACCCCCATATTGGAAAACATAAACCAATTATCATAAAGTGCCGGTCCTAGCCTACTGCACCACCCGCATCTACAAACACACAACACACTAGGGTAAGTAGACACTGGCAAATACATTATACAGTATAGTCAGTTCCCTGTGCCACAGAAGACAAAAAGAGGCAACATGCATACATGTTCTGCACACAACATGAAATACCATGCCAATATGAAGTTATAGACACTCAGTCACGGTTGTCATGAACCATCAGGTGAAAAAGAGCAGGTGACAAAACAGAAAGTTCACTTTCCCTATTTTATTTGGGAGGAGGCCCATCAGAGGATTATTTCCCGCAATATGGCTATTTGTCACTGACAACAAATACAATTTATGATTTCAACAGATGCAGTTATTGGAAAAATCTGAATTTCATGACGTCTCAGAAAGAGCTTGAAACTTTAATTTTCGCCTTGTTTTTTTGAAGCATGGTCCAATTAGGCCATTACAGAGAGGCAGTTTTTTGCCATCCTCTTGGCTAATTTCGTGGAGGTCTCCAGAGGGCTCTTAAGGACGGCGGGCTGGGTGGGTGGTTCCAAAAACACTGCCCACAAATTAGTTTCCTGTCCCTAAAGAGCTGGTCCAATGCATCTTGGGTTTCATTTAGGCTAATCCGAGACGGAAAGCATTTTTGTATTATTATCAGGGTACACAAAATATCATGAGGCATTTTCTTTTCGCAAATCCACCTTGCAGATTTAACTGCATTACCCAATTACTCTGATGAGCACCGAGAAGTGCAGAAAAGGTGAAATCAAAGAGTATGTCTTTTTTCACTTTATCTGATAATCCATATTATTGGAACCCACAACCCTTTATCAGAAAATCATGAGAATATGCATCTTTTAATTTATTTTATAATGAAAAGAAATACATAAGCATACTATGATTTACTATGACTATGTATACATAGGCAAAACTCTTCTACCAGGCAGATGTAGCAATTCTGCAATAGCGTACATTTTCCAACCAATTCATTTCCCCAGATGTGACAAGTCACACATCTCCAGATTTGATCAGGGACCACAAGATCTGATTGCCCAAAGGTTAACACCACCTGCCGCTCTATGCTTCTATTCGTAAGGTAATGGCTGCTTCCCTCTTATTCACTTCACCAATGTTGCCCGATTCGCTACAGTTCAGGTGGTGGTCTGTTCCCAGCAGGACATGTTTTTGAGTGGGTGCATGGAGTTTGGGCACTGGGGGGGGTAGTGGCTCTAGACGGAGGCTGTAACGCTACTCCTGTGGTGGGGTGATGGAGGTGGAGGTGGGAGTGTGCCTCCCCCTGTGGGTTGTCAACACAACAGGAGGCCATGTACACCTATAACCAGCTGGGATATAGCTCAGTAACCCTTTTGGGGCAGCGTTGTGTTGTATTGTGCTATGCTTTTTAGTTGTTATGATGCATGGCTGTGGCACTGGTCAGTAACTCTCCAATGCTGCAGACATGCATTATACACACTCAACAGGGTCGATGTATATCCCCTAAGGGTCGGATGCATCACTGCAGCACCGGACGTGCCTCACATCTGCTTGTACGTGGGAGGCAGCTCCCGGGAGGCAGCTCCCACTGCCAACATACAGCTGTACGCCCCTCGTCTCTCACAGTGACGTTGCAGGGACTCGCAGCAGCTGATCCACTGCTGGAATTTTCTGTCCGTGTTCAGTCGCACGAGTCACATTCGCAGCAAAATCGTAGCAAATCCGCAACAGTGGATCACCGGCTTTAGTGTATCATGATGACAAACAAGGGGACAAATTCAAGGATTTTACGGCAAAGCCGTAGTGGCTTTGGGTTTTATAGGATTGTTATGAACTACAGGTGAGAAAACGAAGGGGCATAGATTTATAATTTTTTGTGTTTCTGGGGTTCTTATGCAATTCATATTTGATGGTTTGCAGCAACACTGCATGGTCAGTTAGCTACATGCACTTAGCTAAATCTTTTTGATTTTTATTGGTTTTACTGCAGCTGGTATAACAATAGAATCCAATATGTACCAATGGAATCAAATAGGTACGAATGTAATTCCATTGGTGGTGATGCACTCCAGTGATGCCTATGCAAATACCATCTTGGCAGCCATCTTGAAAATTACCTGGATCAAAGATCGGAGCCTACATATGGATTCTACACCCCAGAAAACCCTATTATACATGTGTCATACAAGGAAATCAGACAATCTTGAGTTTCTGGTGGCCATCTTGGCAGCCGTCTTGGCAATTTCCCGGATTGAAATTGTGAGCCTAAAAATGGATTCTACATCCCAGAAAACCCTATTATCCATGTATCACACAAGGAAATCAGACAATCCAAAGGGAGGAGGAGGGGGCAGAGGGAGGAGGGAAGGCAGAGGGAGGGCAGAGGGAGGAAAAGGTAACAAGAAGGAGGAAAATGGGTTAGAGGGGGGGGGGAGGGGAAAGATAGGGTAGTAGCAGAGGGCAGAGGGGGGCGGAGAGGGCAGAGGGAGGAGGAGGTAACAGGAAGGAGGAAAATGGGGTAGAGTGGGGAGGAGGGGAAAGATGGGGTAATGGGAGGGGGCAGAGGAAGGAGGAAAGGGCAGAGGGAGGAGGAGAGGCCTAAACATCTTGTGAACAGCCATATTTTGAGTTCTCTAATATGGCTGTTACTAGAGGAGAGGGCAGAGGCAGGAGGGAGGAGGAGGAGAGGGCAGAGGCAGGAGGAGGAGAGGGCAGAGGCAGGAGGAGGAGAGGGCACAAGGAGGACTTGTGATGGCCTTCCTTTAAAGACTGTAAAATATTATTTCAGGGTTGGTGCATGTGTGTGTGGGGTGGGGGAGGGGTAATTATGTTGGACTTCACAGTTTGTCTTTGGGCGGGCTTGAGTGATTTCAAGAGCCACCCTGGACCACTCAACTTCTAGTATAGGTCCTGTATGTGCATAGTATGGGAATTGGCATTGACATTGACAGCTTGGCTTGGCATGGGAGTCAATAGTTATTAGGCTGGTGCCTATCCTTGCCATTGACAGCCACATTAGAGAACTCAAAATATGGCTGTTCACAAGATGTCTAGGCCTTACCACAAGGTACATTGGTTCTACATGTTGTAACTGAAAGCAAGATCTAGGATAAATTAGTCTCGCACACGCCTGCAAGGACACATGGGGATACCAGTCCTAGCAAGGTTTAAGGGCCAGCTAGGGCTATGTCTAACAATGAACAAGGGGGCCTATGCTAGTCTTTTCTTGTCAAAAATCTAAACCCTCCTCAGTGGTGTAAATGGCTTTGGGGACAAGGTCCCAAAGCCAATAACCTTTAGGCATCATGTCATACTAAAAGGGTGAACTTAAAACCCACTATTTGCCCCATATATCTATCGAATAGCGCCAACTCCAAAACATACTGCTGTCAGACGACCACAAACTTATGCCACAAAGCTTGGAGATATTAAAGACTGCAGAGTTTGAAATCCAAAGTAATGTGCCATAGCCTCACGGCAGCTAAAATACACTACTCTCAATTCGGGCTATCACTCTGAACCCCAAATCCAAGTTGCGCATTATCCATCCTATACACTATGGCAGCACTGACATTATTTCCCTTTTAATACAACAGTGTACATCTCATTCCAGCTCTCATTTCCAAAACACGCATAACTTCCCCAAATCCGACACTTAACCTTCACTAATCTGGCGTGCCTTCCAAATTGGGAGACGCCTTTCCAATATTAAAAGACGTTTTTCCCCAATGCATCCCCCCTCTGAAACTCCCTCCACCCCACTAAAGCTGACACCCTGTAAAGATGGTGTCCCTGGCGCATCCACATTGCCATGAGAAGTGATGTAGATTGATGCTGACAGAGGTCCGGACGCGCACCGATAAAACACCGACCAGCCGCGTGTAAACTGTGCTCAATTTAATTAGCGGGATATTTATCAAGAGGAACCGCACTTAAATTCCCATCTGCAGTTGGCGTTGAGTACTGCGGAGTGAGTGGTGAGGAGAGTTGTGAGCATAGGATTTACACTTGGGCCTTTGGCATCTAGACTCTAATATGATTTTACAGTGCCGATTTTACATTATAATTTTGATTGTTATATATCATTGAGGTTAACTCAAGATAGGAATTCAATTGCTCTCCTTGCATGGGACTTATTTACCAAAACACACCAGAAATGACTATTTCATGCGACCATTTGATTCAATAGCAAAGACATCTTCTTACATGGCCAGTCCTGAAGAAACTAGCATTGAGACCCAAGTTTTCTTTCACATTTTGATTATTTTAACATGCATGACATAAAGAAGAAATATGTAGAGTATACATAAAGAAAAATGTCTTTGGGTCACTGGAGCCGTCGTCTTCAAATCGGGTGAATTGATGGGGATTCACTCTTTTGGCTGTTGTCTACTTTTTCACTGTACTAATTATAGACTCCATGTGAAACTGGCTCTTTTCTCCTATTTCATCCAGTACTTGAGTGACCACGAATACCATGTAAAAGAAATTGAATTGCAAGGGTAAAAATCTAATAAATGTGAAGTCCTAGTTCCTAGAAGATAACTACCGGGTACCTGTGCTTTGCATAGGATAATGGTCTCATCCTTCAAGTCTGCACTAAACTACAGGAGACATCTCCATTTTAGCATCTCCCTTCTATCATATATATTGATGGTATCTATACATGTTTAATGACGTGTCTTATAAAACCAAGACAAGGTGACAGTTTGCGTCCTGTCTAATGGCTTCTGATGGGAAGAGCGGAGTGCTGTGCCCACTCTGAACCACCACCCCCTCCCTCCCCCTCCACCCCTGGGTACCCTGCTTCGGTAAGACCTATTGGAGGAGGCATTAAAATCATGTCCCCACCATTAAGAGATCACATGAACTTTCATCAAACTGAGGACCACCTTCTTAACAATCTCTCCAGTATATATATACATGCCTTCTTTTAAACACCCTATGATCATTATGGGAGTAAGTTGATTCTGACCCATCAAAGGATTCTGATTCATCACTGGGTGCAGGGACTGCTGGATGGGTTTATACAAAGAACAGCACCATTTTATACCCTCTTATATATTTGAAATATTCTATTGCAATAAATGTAGGAATCATAAATAACTATTTCCCGAGGTCTTAATCTTGTATATCATACATAAGGTTTCACAATAGAATAGCTATCTGCACGGACCTTCCCATCTCGAAAGGGATACGATTTTAGACAGTATAGCCGCAGTGGAAATTGTCTGGAGATGACAAGTTTCCTGTTCTAACCCTTTGACCTTTTCGGAGAGAGCAGGACTTCCATCTACAGTAAAGACTGGAGACGGCTGTCCTATTGGCTTCCGCTCTGCGTTTTACCCCCCTGGCAGTGCTTTGTCAGATGGGCCCCTTCCAGAGAGGATACAAATGGTGAAGCCAGTCGTTTGTAGTCATCTTGTCTATCAGATCTGATGCCGAAAGCCACAGTGAGTTTGCTGTCATGGCCCAGGACTGTTGGCCTTCTCAGCGCCGTAGGGAAAAGGGAGAGATTGCAGAGGAGGCCAAGACCCTATATCATAATACATGTACATATAATTCCCAAATTTTACCTCTCACACATAGGGCAAAGTGGAGCAGCGGGGGTTGGACTCCCAATCAGCAGTAATAGGGGCTCGAACACTCCTTTTCTATACAATTCCAATATACGTGTGTATAAGTGCCATCATGCATAAGATTCGGTTATTTAAGCTGATATCCCAGAGAAGACCAATACATCAAAGCCTGTATCCTTAGCCTTTACAATGCTCACTGCACCCCTCACACGTTGACTGCAGGGCTGATGGGATAGTACCATATTGCCCCACTATATATATATACAACACCACTGTGCATCAAACTGGCGTGTAGGTAGCTGCTGCCTCGGCATAATACCCATGGCAGTTCTGTACAAATGCAGGCCCAGTATGGATGTACATGGCTGGTGGTGATGAATGTATGCCCTGTGTGCGTCTGGCATGCAGCTACTGGAGCGGCAGTCATGTATATGTGACACCCGCTAGGGACGCAGCAGGGCCCTAATGGCAATATTCTATCATCATTACCAACTCCCACTGCCAACATAACAATCTGCGAGCATGGCCAGGAATATCCCCCCTCACCATGGCCGAGGCCGTTATTCGTGTGCCGCCCCTGTTAGCAGGTGGCTGCAAGAGGTAGGGGAGAGATGAGCAAGTGTGTCTTCTGCACTCAATGTATACAGTGTAGGTAAACACTAGGTATAGGATATTGGTGTTTCATAAAATCCCATGGCTTGTTTGTTTGTTTGTTTGTTAGATAGTCTAACGTCCAGAGGGCACATTGCATTTTGCATTCCAGACTGCCATTAGGTTAGGTTTTTCACAAGTGATGGTAGGCCGAAGGGTGATCGTATCCAGGTTGATCGAATCTATGTGATGATCCAAAAGATAGAAATCCCGTGCCTACACATTTACCGAAGCAAGGGTTCTTTAGCCTCAGACACCACATAGACATGGTGTGAGAGGGACAGGCCTTTGATATGCTGTAAGTCTACCACAGCTCATGGCATTTCTTTGAAAATGTATCATAATTATGAATGTGCTTACCGGTGTGATTAGTTTACCCAGTCCCTTTCTTTCAGAAAATTCATTCTGTGCATTCCCCCAAAATCAAAAATTCCTGACACAAACCGACAAAGCCAACTAGACCCCATCACATTCCAGAATGTGTATAAAAGATGAAGTTAATGCATTGTGCATTATGATATACAGCTACCTAACCCTCACCCGCCTACTCCCCCAAGTGGAGCACTGGTCAGATAGATAACGCACTAAGAGCACTGGTCTCCAGTGCGTGTCCAGAAGGTACAGTAGAAGCGGAGAGATACCACAGGTGGCTAGGGTTTATAGAGTGAGAGCAGCCTGCAGGGGAGGTAGCCGGGGAGGTAGTGGGACTGGCACGATCAGGGGGAAGGAAGCCCCATGAGGGATGTCCTCTATACGTCTAGATCGATGGCAATCAGTGCCTGTCTGCCTCCCAGCTCTCCGTGTTCACGGCCTTGGTCTCTTAAGGGCCGTATAGTGCTTTAATGCATCATGCCCGCCCTTGGTCGTCATGATGCATTAATGCAGCCCTGACAAGCAATTCGCCGGTGCTGCATGCAAGAATCATGCCAACATGTCAGGCAGGGCTGATACACACTCCCAAGGAACGCTGCCCTAACGAGTCTACCGCATTTATGCATCATGACGACAAAGGGCTTTTTTTTTAAAAGTGTTCTATTGGGTAAAAAGAGACAAATACAAAAGTAGATGTTCTATCCTAGCATAGGCGCATTGCCTTGCTTCCGCTAGGTCCCCTATCATGTCAATTAGGTATCACAGATTCATACATTAGTGGTTATGGCGTTTCATTAATTACATACATTATATCATAGTTGCAGACTAGAGTTGTTTAACTATACAAGTGGTATTATTAAGATCAGAGTGTGATGAGATGAGATGAGATGAGGTGGGGGTGGGTTGGTGTACAGAGTAGGGAGCATTTTACAAGTATGTATTAAAAGCACATATTCTACATAAAACAGTGATCGTAGTCCTTTTTTATCATAATTTTAAATTCAGCCAGGCTGGGTATGAGGGTGTAACAGGGTTTTAGGATATTCCAGCGTGTGATGGCTCTATAAAAGCAGCTCCTCAGTACAATTGGTTTTAAAGACCTGGGGATTTTTAACCTTATACCTTGGTTATGCCTTGTCGGCAGATTCCTGTTATCAACTAAGTGTGGTTGATTTTTTAGAGTAAAAGCATAAAAGAGAAGGTGAATGTCTCGTCTTACAGTGAGATACATACATTCGCTATTATCGTGCAGTTGGATAGTGTTATAACGTGGGTTGGCTTCCAGTTTGACTCTATATATTGTCCTCAGAGCTTTGTTCTGTAAGTACTGTCGCTCATTAGATTCTCCCACATTACCCCTATCCCATACATAATACAACAAAACATTGTGCGGCCCTTAAAGGGTTTAACACTGGCCGCCTCTTACTCCTCCTGGGTCTCTCATGGCTTTTCTGTACTTGGTGGCCTTTTCCACAATAACTCCCTTCTTCATTCACTGCCCTGTTTCCCACCCTGAATCTTCACAATTGAGACCAAATCTATCCACCTTCTGCCATCAAGAGGGGTGGAGGAAGCAACTATTTATTGGAGTCTCACCACAATCAGCTTTGAGAATCCTCCTTTGGTTCTGAGTGGAAACCAAGGCCCCACTGTCCCTACCTTTCTATATGTAAGAGAGCTATGGTTTTGGAATCTTGTGTATTCTATCGTCGGGTCTTGGCAGATTCTAGAGATGGACTCTCTTGTTTCCATCCGCTTGTTCTTGTTTGACTGGCCATGTGCTCCCTACGTCTGTGCCTAACTCATTAGACATCCATAATTAACTTGGCACTTTGTCTATGGACGTTCTTCCCCAGCTATGTCGGCACTGAGAACGTTCGTTACATCTTATGGGAATATCAGATTGTGAGTGTGCTCAACTTAACATTCCAATGTCATGAAATGTGATCCAATCTAGCCTTACATTAGACACCATGAAGGGGAGCAAGGGGCAATCTAAGACTGCCTTATTAGCAGACCCTCCTGGTTGTGGCACCTGCGCCTTACCTACTGCCTCTGAGCTCTGATACCAGTCTTAATCAGCTCTCCTACCCTAACCTGTACACATGTGAGAGACCCTATGTCAGCAGATATGGGCTGTGTGATACCTGACAAGTTCAGTGACAATTAACAGAACAGACCACCTGTTGGGTATAGCTTACCTTAATATATAATAAAGGTTTCAGGTGTGGTCAAAGACAACCTGCAAATCATGTTAATGCTTTAAAGATCCCATTAAGTCTAATCGAATTGAATTCCGAGCAAATGCACTGTTTGGGAACTATAATTAAACTTTCAACCATCACGCTGAAGGAGGGGTTACTAATGCTGTTACACTTATAGAGAACAACCAACCTACTGTACATTAATTAGCTATATATACAGAGGGAAACCTACCGGTAGATGTAGCTGCTTGTGGTGGCTTCAATGTCTGGCAGGTGCACCTCAGAGTAGTACAACTATACTACATGGGACATTTGTCAGAGTGAAACAGACCTTTTTGAGTGGGCGGATTTCTTAATATCAGTGTATTGATGCTGAAGTTTCTTTAACTCCATGTGGTCATACTGAATTGACTTTCTTTTACAGTGTGCTCTTCATGAATTGAGTTTCCTCATCTCAATATTCTCTTTCTGAATTAAGTTTCGTTTATCAGAGTGTGCTCATCCTGGACCAGGCAAAAATACTATATATCTTTGCCAGGCAAGAATACTATCCATATAAGGTCTTTGGACCAGGTTACAAACTCCAAGGCTTTAGGAGCAGCTCAGTTTGAACAGGTAAGGCAGGGAGTAGCTCGAGAATGGGGGCAGGATGCCAAGATGTGGCTTGTGATCTGGGTACAGGAGGGATATCCTCTATGTCTGTGGCAATATCGATCCATCCTGATTACAACGCAGACGAGCCATCGACTCGGGTCAGTCTTGGCCTGATCAACCTCCACCCATCCTCACCCCTACTAACTCATACCCACCACCATCCACATACATCGTAACTCCTCTTAACGAACTCACTAGGCCTCAAAGCCAACCATGGCCATGTTAAAAAGTTGCAGGAATAGCCATTAAGTCTGACTCGACATTAACAAAGTTAACAAATTAAAAGTATGGAGTGATTTGGGAGTGTCAAGTGACTCACATTTCTTATGAAGGTCCCTTGCATTGAACTGCCAAGCCCGTCTTAGATGGCATTATTGCCAGCACTTTTTTTTCACATAAAAGCATAGATTAAAATGTACCACATTTAGAATGTTCAATTTCAATAATACTAGTTTTATCTAATTACACAAACCTGTAGTTTGTACCCAATCCCTAGGTAGGGTCAGCTATAAACATCCATAATACAATACAGACTGAAGTTCTTCCAAGTCATTTTCTTCTCGAGATGAAGACCAACTTTCACGCTTGGAGCTGCATTTATTTCAGGTTTGATGTCACCTAGTGAGGTGCAAAATCGGGGCATGGTGGCCTTGGGCAATGTGGCGCTACTAACCACAGGATCCTGCACAGATGACTGATTCAATCTGCTTGTAACCATGGAAACTGGTGCCAAAAAAGGGGGTCTGCTAAAAGTAAATCTAAGGGTTGTTGGAGGGGGATCCTGTGTCTTTACCTGCATCTGAGTGGCAAGCGAAATGTTTTTACTGTTCATGCATATTAATATCAAAGAGGACTGTTTATGTCTTATGGTGGTTGCATCTAATGTCAATGTGGTACAGTGTTACACTGTGTATCAAAGAGAGCTGGCTATGTGACCTGAAGCTCCAATTTCCCAAGCACTGTTTGGCACTTAATTACACAAAATGGACCTCATAATGAGTTATATGCTTTTATTTTTTTAAGTATGGTAATTTATGATTTAATAAACCTTTTTTTATTTGATAGAAATGGTCTCAGATGGCACCGTCCCTTTTATAGTACAGTGTAACCTTAGTAATGGCTTTCTGTCTGTTCTTTCTCTGATTTATGATATCACGAAGGCAATCTTTGTTTGAAAAGACACAATACTCAGAAGGCAATGTGGAAAACTAATTACATCACCCAATACAAGAAAGGTCCACATGGCAGTCCCGTTGCGAGTTATTTGATGAGATACATAAATAAAAGGACTTTGAAATAATAGAATACGCATCCTAAAACATTTGTTGCGCCGACCTGACAAATATCACATAATGCGTCAAACACACGACCTACCCTTTTACTGAATGAAGAAAAACAGACAACTGTATCATTTGTGACTATTACCGAAGGTTATTTTAAAGACAACATATATACTAAATCGGGGGAAATTGGCTTAACCCTTTAATGACAGCATGATGCCTGAAGGCTTGATTGTTCATTGTTGCCAGTATGCTGAAATGCAGCGCCAATGAGTGACTTGCTGCAACTTCATTTGTGCATCATGCTGACTCATGAATCATGAATGCAGCACTGGCGCATTACTCACAAATCTAAAAAAAAACTTGAAATGTTAAAACTGAGGCTCCTGAATAAAGGTCCTGTACAGTTAACTACAGGCCTTCGAGACATTAAAAAGATGATATCAGGGGGAAAAAACTTTCATCTCTGGAGAGGTATATATAGAAATGGAACAATGCACTCTGATGAGCGGAGATAGCCAAATGTGTGGGGGAACGATATTCGACACAGCATTAGGTGGTTTTCACGAAGTCATCCCTATGTAATCACGCCTTAAGATGCCATGACAGCCCCTAAGGATCCATCTCTACCCTTGATCATCAGAGTGCCAGCATACAAAATGGCTGCCAAAACAGATGAGGTGAGCTGCAGTGAGCTAAACCAGCTGACATTAAAGACAGTTTACAGATGACAAATCAATGTCGGTAAATGGGGGCCTGCGTCTGGTGTCCAATAGAGCACCCCGCAGTCATCACCAGCAAAGCCCAACCTTTAATTGAAGGTCACTCAAGGTCAATCCAAGGTCACAGTGAAGGTCAACTTACCTTTGATGTTGTTAGCAGCATCATGCTGTTCTTTTTCAAGGTCGCCCGTGCGGCAGCAAGGTCATCCCTTCTCCGCGGGTCTTTTAGGTCCTGAAAGAAACAAGGGGGCGGAGAATTGATTATTTTACCTGAGAAAACGGCTTTGAAGTCTGGTTTTAAAAGTGTTTGTTGGGAGTTTGAGCCTGACTTGTTTATGCCGTGCAAGATCGGCCCTGAGAGAATCCAGGCATTAATGAATCAAGTATTGTTAGCTGCCGATGACAACTTCTTATCAAGGGGCTCCTGGAATTGCTCATTCAGGTGCACTTCAATGCCTGTTGAAGCAGCTTTAATGTTTCTGTGAACTACATAAGAGACATTTGGCAATGAAGGGGTAGGCCTGCAGTTGTTACAATACGGGCTACCAGCCCTCTCATTCCCAGGATAAATGAAAAAAATGTAGAATTGAATTGAATTAAATTGAAACGAAACACTATCTAAATTAGGAGGCATTTTCACCCGGGTGTTTACTCCTCGTGAATACAGAAGGAACGTTCATACTTCTGTAATGTGAGACTCTGATAATATAGATGAGTACTAAATACAAGAAAATGTATGTGCATTTTGAGATCAAGTACATGGGTCTGTTATGCTGGGCAGTAGTGTGTCCATCTGTGTACGCAATATATCTGGGTTTTTCCTATTACTGTCTAGTTAGTCGCTGTGTATACCGGTATATCTAATTGGATTACCGTAGTATATATACTGTGCCTTCATTTGCTTCACTTAGTGTTTTGGAAGAGGAATATTCCAATAACTCTTACTACAGTGTAATTGTCCCGGCGTTTATATCCACTGTGTTATACAGGAAACTGCTATTAGTCTAATTAACAACCTAATTGGTATAGGCATTTAATGAGGACGATGGCACTTAATTAAGAGCATATGGAAATATGTCTTTTTACAATAAAGCTGCATTGTAGTAGTATAAGATGTGCATTTGGGGATAACAAACTATAATCTGTATATATGGATGTGATTACTGAGGATAAACTCACTGTAACTGTTCCATCATTTGTAACTGTATCATGTACAACTGAACACAGGATAAGACATTTATCTTATTGGTATGCATGACACGAAATTGACTCGTTTGACCTTATACGAACTGTAACTGAAAACCTGCAGGAACTAATTAAAGTGCACTTGATTCCCACTAAAACCGTAACCTTATTTAAGTGGGGCAATTCTTAGTGGTGCACCTAGGGGAAGCCAATTTGTATGCTCAATAAAAACAAAGTCATGACATTTGGAAGCAAATCAGCTCAGGTTATGCGTGCAAAGTATTTGTTTTCGAGATTCCTCCCCCTATCCCCCCCTGCTTACAACCTCATCCCCAGATAGACTTATCTGCCTGTATAATTGTTCTCACAAAATCCCATGAGTTATTCCATAGTTTGCCAAGGACTACACGTTCCTGTTAATTCCATACTGTGACATCATCAAATGCTAAAACAGGACCGAGGTTGTTTTATGCTCCTCCTCATTTTGCCGGAATTGCTCTCTGTAGAAAAAGGACTTGTTCCTGAGCATCCCTTTCTTATTTTTCTCACCAGCCCAATGCAGCAGAAAATGGTAACTTTTTAAAGAATTTGTTGATAACGTTTTTGAACTATTCTGAGGTTTGACTGACAGCAAAGCAAATATGCATCTCCTGATATAAGATGTGTGCATAGGTAGAGTTTACAGACAATGTAACGAACATTCATCTAAAGCCACACAACACAAGTTTATAATAGAAAACCATACATTCTTTTCGCCGGGGTCTATAGCTACTACAGGTTTTGTGTAATTGCATCGATTATCACCTTACACATATGCAAGTACAGTATATGTAGCAAGGTCACCCCTAACCGTGGCCCTTACTATCATCTCAGCCAATGCTATATTCATCAGAAAGATTTAGGTTTGTAAATCATATACGAAGAATTCCATATAATATAATAACATGCTGAGCATAGTGGAACGCAGAAGTCATTATGCACGAGGGTTTATGCAAGTACAAGAGGTTGTATGACAAAGAAAGGAGCAGCGTCGATGGAATATCTAGATCTATTATTGCTTCAGCCAGTACATATATGAAGGAAGGGAGATGAAGGATAAACTTTGGTAATCTTATATCATAGACCAGCGACTGCGCTTACATCAGTGATGCATAGTCTAGGCAGTGGCAAAGTTAGACGTCTTGTACCGTACGTATTCGACGTCATAAGTGCCCTGGGCGCTTTATTCCCGTCATTTTAGTACTTAAAGGTAAAATCGTAGAAATTAATGTTTTCTTCGATTTAAAAAAGGCCATGAAAGATGGGGGGGGGCTTATGAGGGGGGGGGGGGTGCTTTAATTACTGTTTAATACGGTTATCGGCTACAGCAGGGTCATGCAATGTAGACTGACATCGACATTCTATTGATCATTACAACGGGTACAGGAGTACACAGAACTCCATGTGTTAGAACTGCACCCCTATTTCTAACCACAAGTAATATTTATGTATATATGTAGATGGGTCACCCCCCCCCCCCTCCCCGCCCCTCCCGCGCCTCCGCTTTCCTCCAAAGTGTTTTATTCCTTTGTGTTAATGATAGTATAGCTCTCTGTGCTCTTCAAAGAAGCTGTTTTATGTAACAAACAGTACTAGTCCATAGTCAAGGTCATTTTATTCGCTGTTAATATAGCTTTACAGTATTTCAAAGATAACATGATCCCCCAGAACCAATATGTAGCCTTAAACAACCTATCATGTTCTAAACCGTTATACAATGGAATGGATTTGATAATAGGCAATGGATACTTTATATAGCCATAATTCACCATATCATCTGGGTAAAATGAATGCCTGGGAGGTGAAAAATACAGCTTCAGGTTTCCTCCACAAGATTGTTAGATAATAATTTATTGGCTCAGCCAGGTTAAAATGTATTCCCTCAAACTCTCTTTGTTATATTAGTAACCTAAACATCAATCTAAAGAAGGCTACGGGCATTGCTACCATTTCTCAAATTCAAAGTTTAATGAATGTGACATAGTGAATTTATGAATATGGATTATACTCTATTCGATAATTGATGGCCCTACACCATTAACAACATTGTCAACTTTGGACTCATTTGATAACCGTCCCATTTCAGACAAGTGAAATAAATTTGTTTCTGAATTGAATAGTGTTGTGGAATTGGTCCCTTCAGCCTGCATCCTTCATTTCTACCCCTATGGCATTGTCAGTCTGTTATATATCGCTTTGGATACTGAATATTACAGTTGTATATATCAAGCGAATGTTTTATAACGTTGATTGATATTATTCAAATTAAACCTTTTTTTCTCGTCAGTTACCAAGCAACAATACCATCCTTTGTGAATGTGTTTTGAAGTCATTTCGTCTTAAGAATTGATTAGGGCTTTAATGTACCTTCTTTACATTAAGTGCTCAACATAAGAGTCAGCTTTGATATAGGGCTAATTCATTTACGGGTCTTTAATGATGAGGTAAGCATTATTTTTCCTCAAGCTTCAAGGATTACAACTGCATTAAGAGAATAACGTTCATCTCGTCATATTCTGAGCAGCCTCCATAGAAGGAATAGCATCTACTGCTGCATTATCTTAAATCATTAAGATACAGTGATCTCCATGAATATATAATCCCTCTGAAGCTGATTGAAAAAAGTCCTGAGTAGATTGAAGCACATTCAGAATACTATTACTAGCAGTCTGTCTCTAACACGTGCCAATATGGCCGCCCTCACTGTAAGCACATCTGGACGCGGCCAATAAGTGTTGTCTTAATGGGATGGGCTTCCCACGAGAAAACATCAGGAGCGCCCAGACTTTGCTTTTTGCAGTAAAGTGCTAGGGCTGCCTTGGGGCAGGATTGACAGACAGGTCTGTTTGAATCTCAGACGAATTATTTATTCGCTACAAGGCCATTATTCAAGAGCTGCCCATGTTTCTTGTGGCTCCTTAGAGCTGCTGATGGGTTGTGGACTTGTATTATTGAGCGCCCGGAGGCGGGGACTCTCAGACAAACTCGGCTTGGTATGTCAACACACGGCTGGCTCCTTTATTGAATACTCCCAAGCATGTTCAATATGTATGCATCACAGCCATGAAATCCCCTTTACACTCATCAAAAGGCAATCCCATCTAGAAGGTGTCACATTGAATGTTGTTCATAAGAGGAAAGTACTAGTTCCACGTTGTGGAGTGGGTGTTAGAGAATACCAAGAGAGGAGATAGGTTATCTGTCCTCGTGCCATTGTTTTAATCTCCAATCTCCATGTGGGTTTTACATTATTGAAAACATTCTCCTATACCTAGTGAAGCACACACCATGATGATATCTTAAATAGCTGCATAATCAGCGTCTTAGAGATTGTATCTAATCTGATGGCATGCTGGATTGTTTCAATCAAATACTTATCATTTACATCTACTTCTCGACACTGTTTATATATTGCAGTATGTCAAAGCAAATATTCAAGGTCATTTTCATAGGCGGCCATATTTCCTATAAGCATAAGGGGCTGTTTGTTTGTGATGTCAGCCAATAGGGGCGCCACGTGTAGCAAGGCGGCTGGGGTCCCTCTCTACGGGGCCCCACATCCATCAATCAGGGGGTCCGATGTAGGAGCTCTATTATTCTCCACACGCCAGTACCAGCAGGCGGAACCCGGCTGGTACCCCGCGGGTTAAATGGTCGGCCGATTAGCCATGTTCCTCTCAGACAAAAAGACAACAGGGGTGGGAGAGAAAGTGGATGGAAGAAGGGCGTATATACATGCTGAAGGGACTGGAGGGTGTGGTAGGTTTCAGACACAAATGTATGTAGGAGGTAGGGGGGGCTGGGGGTGAGGTTGGTGGGAGGGATGATAGGCGGGAAGGAGGGGAATGGTTATGGAGATACGTTTAATTGGGGTCAAAAATTGAGATATCTTAGGTCATTTGTAGTCTAAAAACCGGCCAAAAATGGGGGGTGTTCGCTTATTAGGGGGTGTGCGCTTATTACGTCGAATACTGTACTGTAGATGTAACACTCAGACTCTCCCAACCCAGCACTCAACGCAGCCTTTGATTGTAGAGCAGACCAGACACGGATTACTGGTTCTATTTCTAGCACACTGAGCTGCTCTTTGAGTTACTCACCTGTTGGCGCCTGCCGGCCCGGTCAGCCAGCTCCACCACGCTCTTGCCGAAGTCCTTAAAACTGTTCATTAGTTCCTGCTGACTGGAGGCGTTCTTGATACGGTCAAGGTCATCCTCAACCTGCAAGGTCATCAAAGCAATGGGTAAGTCTAACTGGTTTGGCCATCTTGAATTAAGTAACTTATCATAGGATATATCAAAGCAATTGGTGAGTCTAACTCGATTTGGCCGTCAATTAAGTAACTTATCACGGGATGAAGCTTCGGCATAAAAAACCTTCTTTTGTTTTTAGTATTGAAGGATTAAGGTATTCTAAGAGTTAAAAGGTAATCTAACTAAGGAAAAGTGATCAAGCTGAAAAATAAAAACACTTGAAATGTCCACATTGAGGGCCCTAAAAGGGTGCTCAATAGTTAAGTACAGGCCTTTGCGACATTAAAAAAACTCAAAATCAGGGAAAAGCTCAGCAACTTTCATGCCTGTCTAACAGTAGGGTACCCTGATTTGAATGTATCCCTTTATGAGTGACTTCTCAACTCAAATAACACATACCACTTTCCTATATGTCCTGAAGGGAAAAGCAACTCCCACTGTGAATAGATGGCTGACGATGATCAAATGACCCCACAGGAGGCTCCTATGCCTAAGGACATGACGTTAACTCTGATAGTCAAAAGCCCCGACACTAAGGTGACTGCTCTATAAGGAGAGCAGCTCAGTCTCTTAGAGACAGTTCATGCCTGCAGGGGGGTCTAGGCAACTGATGCTGGCTTGCAACTGGAGTCTTGAGTCATTAAAGAAATGGAGGCTGGGAAATGATCTCAAGAACTATTTTTGGTTGATTTTTTTTCTCTCGTCAAAGTGTTAGTCTCGACCAGGTTAACGAGTAACTGCCAGGTTTACAAGTTACCGTAAAGTAAATCAGAAATTGGGCCACACATATAAGATGTTCAGATTGGGATTACACATACATGTAGTTAAATGCGTCACAAGCTCACTTTTACTTACCACTTTGAGTTTGTCCATGAGCATGTGGACATCCACCATGTCTGCCAGGATGAGGAGACGGGTGACGGCAGACAGTAGTGCGCGGGCTGCCCGCACCATGGCGCCACGTTTCAAAGATGAACATGGCTCCTCTGCAAACTCCTGGGAGGCTACCCTCATCTGTTCTCCTGTAAACACACAAACGGTATTATAAGTACGTGTACAATTGTACAAACTCCTGTGAGGCTACCCTTGTTCTTTCTCCTGTAATTAGACACCACACAGTAAACAACAGGACCCTGTTCTGTTCTGTCAAGACACACTGTGTCTTATTGCAGTAATTGTGGATCATTTTTGATTGTTTTATATGTTAACTTTCTATTTTCTTTAAAGTATGTGGGCTGAGGTTACATACATTACTAACACACAGGACACCAGCCGAGAAAACTGACCCATATCTATACTCTATAGACAGTTTCATCAACAGAGCTGTGCAGCATGCAATCCACAGAATGGTTGCCATATCAGGTCCTGTGGGAGTGGGTAGTGGGGCGAGGTACTAATCAGGAAGGCACCCTGCCCTGCTGTAGGATAGACCTGTGGACACTTAGTGTGATTACTTGTAACACCTTATCTGCCTTATCGCAACAGTCCCACACCACAGGGATACCTTTATCACCAGCACTGGGAATACCATTGGTACCACAGTTACAGACTTATCTTTAAGAAGTTTTGATACGATGTAATCTCAAATTTATCAAATGCCAAATCATTTTTGAATGATTTTTCTTTTGTTCTATCGCACAGATACAACCCTGTGCGGCCCATTGGCCACATCTAAAAGTGTAAAAATATCGAAATGGCCTACTGTGTGCTGTCTTGCTTCCGCAAGTGATTTCAACACATTCCATTATCGCTATACATGTATTTGCATTTAATTCATGAGGCTACATGACTAGATATGTCCCATATAAGTTGAAAAGGAATTTATGGAATGCATAAAACAGATCTATATATACGGTCACTGACTGTTTGAATATGAAAACCAATACTCGCCATCACTGACCTCTCTAAATTGGTAGCGACACCGATGGCAAATGCAGGAAGTAGCGAAAAACAAAACAGAATAATGACAAACGGAATGGGAAAAAAAGACTAATAACAGGAAACACAGTAGTAACTCAGGTCAGCAAAGGATACAGCCATTTGGCCTGGCCGCACCAATGCCTACATTAGTACTGAGGGGCGGTCGGGTGGGGTGGTGGATAGCCCACAGCAGGGCCATCAGTAAAAGGCAATGGGTGTGGCCGGGAGGCAGGCAAGCAGGCTAGACAAACAACACTTTCCGTCTAATGCTAATAACCCCGTTATCATGGGATGAAAAACGTCTCTAATCATGGCAAACAAGCCGCGTGGCCTAATGGCAAAGTTTGCCGAAGGCTGTCGACCGGACGACCATGTGCCTAGATCTGCCAATCGTGCTATGAAAGGCCCACTTGTGTTCTAGCTACCTGCTACAGTTTGTGATGGCAAGGTAAAGAGCTAACAGAGAAAAGCCCTGATGGAGGATCGTTTACTGCTAGCATGCCCCGGGATACAAGGTCAATGCTAGAGGCTACAGATAGTCAACACTGTTGAGCCAAAAATCCATTCTGATATTTCCTGCAGGCTGCAGAAGTCACTAAACGACAGGGTTAGATTGACCTTTCTACTATCTCTCACATGATAAATTCCTCAAAATATCATGTAATTCCCGGTCTGACATCAGTTTACCTTGAAGTGAATGTTTTTTTGCATATATCTATATCTATCTATCTAATTATTTCTCACGGACATATCATCTAGGTAAATCTCTTAATGAACTGTCCAATACTTGTGGGTTTTTTTCTCACCAACAATCACATTCTAATGATTATAAGTTTAAAACTGGTTGTTCCTAAAATATTATGTGGATCCTGCGACGAACGCGCCCCGGTCTTTGAAGGTTCAATTTTCAATTTACAGAAAACCCTGCAATTATACAAATCGAATCTCTGAAAGCCTCTACAAACTTTTAAAACTTAATGGTCCAAAAATGATGGTCTTTATCTATCTTGTTGAACAGACCCCTCCTTAAACCCGATACTCTCTACCGTAGATGAAATCATCTTACCATTCGCAGACAACGCAGGGGGACTATTACTCAATAACTGTGGATATCCTAAAAACTGCTAACATAAAAAGATTGAGCGAGGCAAAACTCTTTAAGTCATAGATCTTGGCAACTAATTAGGCACAGCCAGTGCCATTACCTGATCTTTCTTGTCCTGCCTAATTACGGCAATTCAGACAGCTATTGATAACCTTGCTAAATATAGCTTAGATCATTACCCACCCAATGAGCAGAATCCATAACGTTTAAGCAGGGTGATTTTCTATAAAACATCACCTTGCAGTGGCTGTTAGATACTGATGGAATTAAAGGCCCAGAGACTGGCGTTATGGGGGTTTCCCTTAAACGCAAATGGAGAAAGTCTAAATGCAATTCCTTCCTGTTTTGAACCTGGAAGTTAAGTTCAAAGGAGGTTATATTACAATGGTATATAGGACAATGACGGCAAATGTACATTGTATAATGTGCTAATGTGTTTGACTCTGATGATAGACCGCTAAACCTCATTGCCTTAAGTATTCCATTTTTTCTTATCATAATCGGAATGCTGTCAGTCCCTATACACACTCCTAGTTTTTATACGATCTTCAAAGTAGAACATGCAGTCTGTTAAATATGTTGGCGATCTTAAGGTGTTAATGGCATCAAGTTTACCACTAACACATGCTGCTAATTAACGATGAGGTAACTTCTAACGGCTAGTATTGGCGGCTACCGAAAACTTCCTGATTCAATCTCTATTCTGCATATACTACTACCACTTAAAAGTGTGGCTCAGTTCTCATAATCCATTTATACATCGATGATTTCTTACTCTGAATTGTGACTGCTTAAAGGTAGAAGGATCAAATTACTGTAGAGGACCATCTGTATCGGAAGCTGTAGGAGTAATACCGCACATACAGGTAGTCTGTACCTTTAAGGGAGAAAACGCAGAATCCCGAGGACAGCGGTCTCCATGTCTTCACCCCCAGCTCATCTTTAATTAAACCTCACGGTTAAAGCAATTTTATACAAATCACTGCCAATCTACATGCACCAAACCTGGCCGAGAAGGATAACACTGGGGTATCATTTACAATATCCAACAGTGCTGTAAAACCTCATGTAGAAGTTGTGGCTCGTAAGCGAATCAGAAAACCAGTGCGGCTTATAAGGTTCTCCCAAGGCGGGGTGCGGGTTAGGCGAGGGTCTTTAGAAGTATATAATTCATACAGTATCAACGTAGCCAAAATCAACCCTCAGGTGGGGCCTTTCCCAAGTAAAGAGTGCGGCTTATATGCACAACGTGTGGCTTATACACAAGGGTTTACGGTAATCAATTTGCTTGTTGCGAAGAGAGAGATGTCACTAAAATAAACGCATATCAATTGGCAATACAGGACCATCGTATATTGGCCATCCAGTAGCCTCAAACATGTTAACATAGCATTTGATATCACAATGATTCAGAGTGACAAATAATTCGAGATTGCAAGGCGTAGGAAGCAAACCTTTTCCTATGCTACTGAAAATCTAATACGATTCTTTAAGGGCCTACAAGTGAGCCTATACCTAGTACAATAGCAGGGATGGACTAGTACTAAGGCCACTGATAATCCTCCCTTCTCCAGCAGGAGGGGGAGATAGCAGCTATAAGTAGACAACACGAGCCGTCCTTATGACCACCCCAGCCACCATGCAGAGATAGCCCTCATAATAAACCACCATATCTGTTCTGTGTTGTTTTTACCACCATGCTGCACAGTGTCGCTATCTCCCCAGCCGTTCCTCGCAAGACTTCTGTTATCATGGCTACGCTCAGGTCAATTTGTCCACCAACAAAAGAGATTTCCATCTGATGAAGAGATGAGAGCTGATTGAATCACGCAGACCTGGGAGTAAGACTATTGTGTCCACCGTGTCATCAAGATTTCTTCACAGTTTACGGATTCTCTCAAAAAGTAAAACCTTGGATTAAGGACATCAGCAGTTAAAACCGCAGCATTGTAGAGAAATTATAAACCTAACACCTTTCCAGAAAATCTTTCAAATTAACACAGGTCTTTTGCCATATAACTGTGTTTTCATAGTAACCCCTAAACGTGAATTACAGGTCTACGATATTAAAGAGACATTTGGGATATGGTACGATAGAAACGGCCTCATTGCAACAACCCCCCCCCCCCCCCCCCCCCAAAAAAAAAAAAAAAAAAAAAAAAAAAACACGAGAAGAATCAGCCTATATACCCGCAGAGATAGACTTCCTGGACAACCTGAGATGTGTGGACGGGGTGGGGAGTAAGCATGGTGATAAGGCATGAAGAAGATGTCTGTCAGAGATAGAGGAGTGAGACAAGGGGCCGTGAGGAGCAGCTCCACCGAGCAGCTCACACAGCTACATGCGGGTAGACCGTCTTCACTACTAAGGCTGCACGACACCTTCCTCACGGGTCTAGAACATTTAAAGGACAGCATGATACCTCAAGGCTTTTTATTCATTTGTCATTATGTTTTAACCAACATAGCGACAGCGAGTAACTCGCCAGAGCTCCGTTGCTGCATCATGCCGACCCTACATGTATTATGCATGAATGCAATACTGATGAGTTACGTTGGCTGTGTTCATGCATATTGGCGACACAAATTACACCGTGCATTAAATCACTCTGCTGTACATGGGTAGATTTTATATCTATACAGTGTCCCAGACTGCACTGACATGCACGCCCAATGTATGCATATTCTTTTTCTTCTTTTTCAAATCTTTAAGACACTTTAGTCCCGTTGCAGTAACAATTGTACTTTGTATTATAACAAAAATATGCTAATAGTAGCCCCTATAAAGGTGCATAGATCTCGTTAATCTGGAGAAGTAGAATCAGGTGCAGAACCGGCTCCTGAAGGGAGTTTCTCAGATCAGCTCGGACAAGCTCATCTCGTGCTTTAAAGCTATAGTAACTCCCTGCCTGCCATCCCCATGCATTGTCCCCAGACACACTCTGTCTCCGAGCAGAGTCCTTGCGATGGCTGCTTGCTACATCATACGGTAAAGCAGCGACTTTGCATAATGAGTAGAAGCTCTCCCAGCGGATATCATTGTGTCCTTATACGTGACAATATCTCCCCGTGGGACATAAACGTTGCATATGATCCCAAATATTTTAGACATGTCATTTAAATGCATCCTGTACTGGATGATGTACATGTGAGGAGATTGTGATATAATGCTGTTGAATAGAAATGGTTTCAGTTTTAACATTTAAGACTATATTACAAGATCTTACACTGTGATCCCCTACCCTACCAACGCCTTCATGTCCCACTCTCCTCATATATCCTCATCCCGGTCTTACACGCAGATACTCATGTCGCCTCCAGGGTCTGGACAAAGGGTGTCCCTGACCAATCAGGGTTCATTGTCAATGTGGCCGCCGCATATCAGGTCTCAGCTGATTGGATTAGTCCTGCCGCAGACACCTTGTCGCGCCACATACGCCACATAGCCCTGGCTCAGCTCCCCACACCCTCCATCATAGACGGGCCTACATTGTTAGCCAGTCGGCAAACCTTCATGCTGAACTTCTCAACTCGTGAGCAAAATATACCTTTGTCTTTTAAGAGTGCTTCTTCTATATAACATAGCAGTCATCCATCCAGGTTTGAAAAGACATAATTATGTCTTACTAGCTAACATTGCTATGTGACAGGCTATTGCTGTGCCTTTTCAGCACATATATACATGTTGAATGGTACCCTTTATTCGAGCTGAGTAACGGGCGGCCTTGGATAACTGCACACCTTTAACTACAAATGTACAAATGTCATCTACAATTGGTGCCATACAAATCAGCAGATCCATTCCTTGAATTCCCATTGACCATATTGTACCTTCAGCACTCATTCGTAATTTATGAGGAGGTTTATTACCACCTACAGTGGGTGTCCCTATGGACCGTATCTAACCTGGCCGTCGCCAGGGGTCGTGTGTGTAGTTATAGTTCCAGACGCTCACGCCAGGGAGCGCCCCGCTGGTCCCCAGGCGCAGGCGCGACATACCAACTTCCAGGTCGATTTCCGGTGTCGTCCGCACGCGGCGAGACAATGCAATATTTATATACACTAGAACAAGATCTATATGGGACTAGCTGGTGGGGGGGGGGGGCTGTGTGCTGGTGGGGGTGGAGACTACATGGGGTGGGTATACAATGTAGGTTCGATCCCACCATCCACAGACAGTCGATAGCTACCAGACAGTAAGCACTCTACCCACACAATAACCAACAGTCCCAAAGTTAAGTGTAAACCAGTTCCATACTATTTTTTCTTTTCTTTTATAGTTGCCCTCTATATTTTGTTTACTGCCCTGGGTTGCGTGACTGCTCAATTTCCTGACCATGAATCATGGTTGTGCGCGGTGGACCTGGGCATTGTTGGTGGCTTTGGTTCAATAGGTCGTGGAGAAAATAGATGAGTTCTCTCCACTTTTTACCAGGGTTTTACCTACGATGGGTCTACATCTTTCACAGTCGCCACATGAAAACACCTTTTCCATATACTACTTAGTGTACACGGCATGGAAATGAGTTTTCCTCGTGTCATAGACTACAGGCCAGTAAAGGGCTTTAAATATGTGAGCTAATTATGGCAAAGCCGGGGAGATGAGATGAGATTACTCGTCATAAACATCTTGGAACATTGCTCACCTAACGCAGTGGGAGCCTGCCCTGCATTCAGATGTGGAGGAAGGAGCTTTTCTCAAACTTATTTGCCACATAAATCTTGTTCCATACCCCTGCCGTTGCCCCAACCTCACACGTCCAGGGCGCCCCCACACATGCCTCCATCATGGACATGACTGCCTTTGTTCAGACGCGTTCCGCTGGTTGCGCGGTAAAAGGCAGACGACATTCGAGTCGCGGCAGACGACACCCACAAAAACCCGCCAAAATACAAGACTCCGCCATTACCGCTACCGTGGCAACCCTCAGAGGACCTGCACCGGAAGTAGCGACACCAGCGGCCCCAGCGGAGGAAGGGCGACGACAGGAAGTGCGGAGAGCGGATTGCCATAGAGTGACGTCACAGGGGGAATAGTAGGATGGGGTACGTGCTGATAGCGTTGCCATAACAACGCACGACAAGGACTGTTACACTTGAGGGGTGAGGGTAATCATGTGAGCGGCTAGTGGGTGGAAGGTAGGCACCCTGCCTCCTCGCCTTCCCGGTGCTACGACTTGATCGTGTTACAATGACCTACCACTCCCGCCTACCCCGGTTTAGTACAGACCACTGCCACTAGGCGGCCCCTAATCCATCACACATCCGGGCAGTCTTCTGGGACGCTGGGCCTGCCACCTGGTGGAAGGTCTGACGGATGGCTTTATGAGACCGACCATGCGCAATGAAAGGGTACATTCTTCTCTAAAATACAACTTCTTTTTCTACTTCTCTACTTTTCTTCCTTTAACTATTCAGCCTGTATGAACTGCTGCCGTCCCCAGCGCCAGTGCAAGGCTTCCTTCAACGACTTCCGCCTTCTTTCAGACGTTTTCCTTCAGCTCCTCAAGGTCCGCCATCTCCCAATGGCTCTAAGGGTCGAAAATGACCAATCGAGGCTTCCTGTAGCCTTTAATTCTACACTACTGTGATGTGATGGATATTGGAATGCCTTAGGAGATAAATCATAGAGAGTTGCGGCGCCAGAGTTGCTAACTGTCAACTTGAGTATGCTATAGATCACCCCTGACAAGAGCACATACTAATACATGGTACTCAGATTTTGAGGATGTCACTCCGTCACCTTTTAGGAGAGATGGCATGTCAGTCTCACTTTTTACGCATATAGAAATATACTAGGAACTTATGGAAATGTCTGTGTCCATAAGCGTTGTGTTAGGCGTGTCAAATTATTTTAAAACCCCCGTGTCACCATCGCATCGAATATCAACCATATAGAGAAGCACAGGAGTCACAATTGGACAACTGTAATCCGAGAACTTAAAAGCGTTGGTTTCAGATTCAGATTTTTCCTCTCCATATTCTGGCATCAAGTTCCTACTTTTTATTCCCGAGGTGTGCTGTGGTTGACAGCACGTCATAGCCCCCTGATCAGGGTTTAAGGACCTCTGACAGGTGGGAGATGAGGCCTGGTGCAGGAGTAGACTGAGTCAGACCTTATTATTCATGGTCTCATCCCCTGGTAGCCGTGCAGAGTGTACCGACTGCATGAGGCGTGCTGCAGCCGGTTGGTTAGGGAACACATTCAGAACGGGGAGAAAACTCGTGGGTACTACATGTAGTATCTGTGGGAAGGGTGGTTTGAAGTATGGCATGTGAGTTTACATGGTTCAGGGAGTGTATTAATGATACGTTCATATGTGTTAGATAGACTACACCTGGACACGGTTCTTCCATATACCCACTGCCCTACAGGGTCAAGACGAGGTGTTATACACCGAATCGCTGACCAGTGGGCAGTGGGTATATGGAAGGACCCTGGCCAGGTGTTGTCTATCTGACTTAACCCTCGGGTATACGATATACCCAACATGTGAAGCCTTTGTCTTAGCCGCCCACCGTGGGTTAAGCATTGATAGGAGCGAGTTCGTGTCTGGTATGAAAGGGTATGACAAGTATAAGTAGTGCCCGGGTCTATGCAAATCTACTATAGGAATATATTTGATGTGCGATCTCTTTAAAGCTGGTGAGGAAAACAGAAATACTTGGGGTACAGTGTATCATCTTTTGATCAATAAATCACTAAAACCAGGTATTGTAATATTGACAAAATATGCACTGGAAGTTCAATATTCACACGCTGAAACAAGGATTGTAAAGGTGTTGTTTTTTGCTTACGTGATTAGTTGCATTGATGGATGTCTTTATTGGATCAATGTCTGACTGATTAACTGAATAATTGTTCATGCCATGTCAGGAGGGTGTGATGAATGCCGCTGATTTATTAAACATTAATTCTATTTACAATCCGGACAAGGGACAAAATTGGAGAATTTCTGACAGATTTCCCAAACATGAAAGACCATAAATAGATCTCCACATGGTATAGCCTCTGTTGAAAGATTGAGGTATGTTATAAGAAGTATTACGATCACTTTTTATTTACCCTTACAGAAATACTCAAGGTGTATTCTCACACGCTTGGGAACGTCCAATGAAAGCAAACACGCTTCATCATTGCATATCGTTCTTTTGGATTATTTTTAACAATAAATCGTTGTTATACCAATTTTTGTCTGCACGTACACTCCGCTTTCATCACAACATGTCATAGGAAATTGTCATGTTTTCGTATCATGTTATCCTATGACATAAAATGGGTACAATGATGTCACAGAGCCTACACGGAGTGTCGTCACGATATCATATACTTTACCAGTACATGTACATGTATACATATATATATGCATCCCGCATATATATATTATATATGCATGCACATATACCCTGGTAGCCATCATTATCTCGTGACAGTAGCGCATAATATGACCCCTTACAAGCTCGCTTCTTACGCCTCTATATCTCAATATCTATACATGCAGTTGTTTGGTTTTATACAAATGAGAGCATCTTTATGCAGGATTCCATCCACTTGTATACTCTGGTTCAAAAAATGCATCCCGGCTTCAACAGTTAAAGTTCGACTTGCATTACATATTTTACTATAATGCTTTACTGCGGTAGCTTACCACATGTTTGTACACATACTATACAAAGGCCCCTTCGTACAACTGTCAGCACCAGCAAAACCCACCAGGCCTCCTTCACGATCACAGCACACAGCAGCTCAATATGACGTGTAGGTTCTGTTTATGGGGGAGAACCTTTTCATAAATGGCAGGATTGATGACCTAGCCACCATTATCAGACCCCTGACCTTACCCATCACCCCTCATGGCACTGACCTCTACCCTGACCTTGACCCCGTTCTCTGACACAGTCCCAGAAGGCAGCGCGTGCTCTGGACGCTTCATTGAGCGCAGTGCATTGTGGGGCGGCGGGGCGTGAGTTGGGGCCATTCCCAGCCCGATGAGCACTGTCGATGATGGGGTGCCACCCGTCAATTAATGTATTAGTCAATATGTCAGAGTAGGGCAATGAAGCTATTGAGAACGAAATAGATCGCCTGTGACATTTCCATATCGATCGGGCTAAGCAGCGATGGAGGGGAAACGGGGAACACTAGGCTGCTAAAATGGAGCTTAGAACAATGTTCATGTATCTTGCTCACATCATATTGGGATGTTTCAGTAATGCATGCCCACATCCCAATGGGTTGTTTCAGTGTCCCATGCTCTTATTCCAATATATTATTTTTACATTCCATAAAAATACATTGAAATCTTAAACTTGACTGAGTTGCTTCTATGTACGCTGATGCTGAAATGTCTAAATCTGGAGTGCAGATTCTGGTTTCAAATTGTATATTTGTGGCTAATTACTTTTGACATTTGACATTAGTATGCTGAAATACAGGCACATTTTTCATTTGGCACTGCATAGAGTCCATTTGGAGTTGGTGATGGTCAGAGGCACTAGTATAAAGAGCTCGGTCAATATGTCAGACTAACAGCTTCTCGCGGTAAACCAGCTGCATGTGGCCAGACCATCCAGCTGGTAGGGCAACAGTATACTAACACCATGATAGAGACACACATACCGACACACACACACACCAGGCCATTAGTTAGCATCATATTCGCCATTTTCAGAATCACCATCTTCACTGCAGACTACACCGATGGTCCCTTATTTCAAATCAAAAGTAGTGCTCAAGATAGTATGTACACTTAGTGATTCTGCACAACACTTCTAGTTCTTTCTACGTTATATTCATTCCAGATATCTACGAATATATATATATGCTGCATAGTCTTTTCTTCAAAATCAACTCATCCTGAACGCCGACTGATTTGCAGCTATTGGCCATCATGTAATAAAAAGGTGTGCATTCAGCAAGTAGTATCCCAGAGACATCTGTGTTCATATAGCCAGAGACCGTGGAGTATAACAGAATACCCCTCTAACGGATACAGATTTGTTCTATGGCAGGTCTGCATACCATAGTCTGTTTGTGCCAGACCATAACAGTAGCTGCGCTGTGTTATGGTCTGGCAGACATTGGTCGGCAAAGGCACTGAAGAACTCTTCAGGGTTGAGGTCAGAAAGACCATCGCTTGTACCAACAGATACACAAATGTAGGACAGCGAAAACGGGGCCAAGCCAAATCTATTTTCGTACCTCCAGTACAAGAGAGTGGTTCCCGCGCACACTGCACTTACAGGGGTGAAAATGGGGAAGGGTGCGGTAAAACTGCTCTAAAATATTACGTATTGGCCATCTGAATTTAAAATTGGGTGGTTTGTGTAGGGAAAATGTCAGGCTATGCAGGGCCGTTAAAAAAATGGAGAAATTCCGATTATTAGTTGCCGAAAAAGGTGTACAAAGTATGTTCACCGGAGTTGGTGAACAAGACTTCAATGGGTTCTTAGTGGCAAGCTGGCTGAACTCTAGTCAGGGCACCATCAGATCACGGCCCGCAGCGACGAGTTCAGATTAGATGAACTAGCATACCACGACCCATCACATGCTGACATGCTATATATGTACTGTCATGCAGTGGTGCACCTTAATGCTTGATATAATTCAGAACTTCTACTTTCCCATTATGGGAACACTGCCTGATGCATTGTAGAGCGAGTCTATTCATTCCATTGTGGGAAGTATTGAATACGTGTGTGATGAAAACGTAATAATAAATCAATAGGCTCCCGATAGTACATTGAACCCAGTGCAACAATTCCATCCTAGCTGGCAGCAACAGCATACTCTGGCACCACCCAGACTCCACATGCGACCATTGCAGTAGAACCGGAAGTGGCATGCCCCCACTTGCCCCCAGCACCAGGGGGTGTATACGTACGTGTGTAGGTGTCGGGGGAGGGGATGGCTAGGGGCTGTAATGGCGGTGGTATGCTGGCGTTAAGTGGTTGAATAAACTAAGAGGTGCTGCCCCTCTGGTGCCAGCCACGACTGGGATTTGTGGAAATAGCCTTTCCTCCTGCACCTGCTGGTCACAAGGTCTACCCACTGTAGACCCAACTAAAACAATACTAGAAGGCTGCAATGGGTGCAGTTAATGTACCATTCTGATGGAAAATGTGATGCGAATAACTATGAATCTCCAATGTGCCTGTACATGGGTAAAAATCGACACGGGCGACACGGCGACACGGCCGTTTTAAAAATTGACGGACACAGGAAAATTAGGGATAAAAATCGACCCATCGGGATTTTTCTCTATGTTCTTATATACCTAAAAATCGACACAATGGCATAGTTCTTCTGCTAAAAATCGACACGGCGACATGGTCAAAATTGTGGGTACCCATGTAGAGGCACTCCAATGCTGACTACTGTATCTTATAGTTTATATACATGCATCCCTCAGATGTTATAAGAGTCTGAGTGAAACCATTTAATAGGTTATATCCCCAACTAACTCTCCCCATAGCAGAAGTTCACTGGCGCTAGTGATTCAACCCAGACTAGAGCTCTGCCCAAAGGGAATAGCTTTGTAAGCAGCTTTCCAATGATTACGGTTCAGTTACTAGTAGCATAGGTCTTGTGAACTGCTCTATGGTAGAAACTTCAGAACACACAAAGACGCATTTGTCGCATTTGTAGATGTGGTAGATGTGTTTGCCAGGTTTTATATTATTTCTGCAATTACTGCCCCACATTACTATGTGCCTCTACATGGGTCCCCACAATTTTGACCGTGTCGCCGTGTCGATTTTTAGCTAAAGGGCTGCGTCACTGTGTCGATTTTTGTACATAAACAACAGACTAGGAGGTTATAAAGAAGTCTGTGTCCGTCGATTTTTAAAAGGGCCGTGTCGCCCGTGTCGATTTTTAAAAGGGCCGTGTCGCTGTGTCGCCCGTGTAGATTTTTACCCATGTAGAGGCACTACTATAGTATTATTATCTGGGGGATAATGTCTTTCCCCTTCCTCTTTAAATGTAGCTCACACGAGTACACTTTAAGTTCCCCACCTATATCCAGTCTACTGACACAGTGCACGACAGCGAAACTAGGGTGATTATTTATACGTCATCACTGCAGTACATTTAGAACTTGCTCATCAAAGTTTGTCAATTCTACTACAATGTAGGAATACACAACAACTGTATATAACTTTCACTTGGGGCATAGCGATATTTCAGGCCTATGAAATACCTTCTATAAAACTTTGTTCGTCGACTTAAGTGGACCATGCTGAACTATATGTGATATGCAGGGACAAGGTAGGCGTCAGTCCCTAGAGGATTAATTTTCTTTCCGGACACAGTTACAAATTGGCTGGGCAACGCCATCTAGTGGAGCTGGCGTGAACCACAGGGGAATGGGTGGGAGAGAGACAGGTCTCTTATTGGCTTCTCCAGGGTGGGGAGCGGGTGCAGTTAATGACCTGCCTCATATTAAACAACAGGTAGGGATTCTGGTGGACTAGACCCATCTATCTGATATTGACAGAAAAAAAAAGCTGGGCAATATGTGCAACAGTGGTGGGTTTATAGTATGGTGATTGTGGCTGTAAGCTCTTACACACAGGGTCTAATTAAAGGTGCAGTTTTATTTAACCAAAGCAGTACAAGGGTAATTTATTACTTCACAGCATTCTCTTGACTTGGGAAAACATACTAAAATATCTCAAAGTTCTAATAACGCTTTTCCTGTTAGTGTATAGACTAGTTTGTAGTTATCAAGCATTTCAAGAGCGTATGCATACCCGAACCTTTGGCCCGAACACTGCATTATACCAGTGGCAGTTAGCTCAGGGCTTCACCAGCCTACCCCCTTGGTGTTTGCAAAAGACCATTTACACTTGGAGGCATTGAGACTGGGGGTAAATCTGCCGGCTGTCTCACTGTCTTATGGATGAGGGGTGGCCCGGGTACCAGGCTGCTAGAGCGTTCACTTACCCCCCCAGACTCCCAACGGGTGCCTGGGCCATCTGTCTCTGCCCTTTCGCCACTTGGGGGCGCCAGCAGCGTAAACTAGGGACTCTCGGTTCAGGAGCGTGAAGAAGCTCCCATGAAAGACTTTTCTTTTGTTTTCTCACAGCTCTACTTCTCTTGAACTTTTTGCGGCCCTTTTTGCAGTCGGCTTTTCTGACTTAGATTGGAAAAATGGGAGCGCTGATTTAAAGCACAGTATATGATATCTGGTATGGTTTGGGCACAGACCTATGTCTATGGTTTGGGGTGTGGAGTTGACAGGGGCAGAGGGGTCTGGCAATACAGCAGAAACACAACTAGTCCATAAACCTACTAGATGTACAAGAGTAGTCCATCCTTCTTGCACTCACCTTCTTCCACCCACGCCCTTTCCAGACTTAGCTCCTCCTGTTCATACAGACTAGGTACAATCTAGTACATGTACTTAGAACGTCACACCTTAACGTTGGTATGGCTCTAGAACCCTATATTCGATATGGCGACATGGGCATTTCTTAAAATCGACATGCGAAATGAGGCCTAGTGACATGCGACATGAGGCCTAAAAAGATATTGACATGGGACATGGACAGTTCTTAAAATCAACATGTGACATGGTCATTTCTTAAAATCGTCATGCGACATGGGACCCCCCCCCCCCATCAAGGGCCCCGTTGGTATCACTATGTTATCTCACCGCATTCAATCATTTGCCCTTTCCCTCCCATTTCGATGATTATTTAAGGTTCCCCGACTTCATTTCTATCTCTTCAATCTGCTCCCAGCCTACCCGGTTTCACACTGGGTCCCCTTTCATGTACAGCCAAATGGAAGTGTATAGACCTACCGGGAAATACACTGAGTGGTGAAGAGATTCACAGAAATCTGGGTGAGAAATTTAATAGACAGGGATCAATATAGCGTTTTACCACTGAATAGCTCCTACCCAGTCAATGCTTTTCCAGACCCTTAGTAGACCACGCTTTTCGGTCTATCAGTAGAACCCACATGCTACATTCATGTTTATAAAAGGCGGTTTTATGCCTCCCCATTGGATACACACAAATCGATGCAGATAGCTCGAAAAGGGCTCTCACTGGTGTGTTAAAAGTGGAAATTCACTATTTTGGCTTCTTAGAAAATCGATGTTTCAATGGCAATTGCCGTAAGGTTACTCGAGACTTAAGTAGCGAGCCGGCTAGTAGCAACATTGAGGTATATGGAGTCTTACAGTGGATCTGACCGTCTACATCGTAAGGGGGTAGAAGGGTTACATTCCCAGGCTGACATTAGTGCACGGTCAGCATCTTCAGGCCGCCTTTCTAAACCATTAATGGATACTCCCAGTCCAGCTCTTCAGAAAAACATGGACACACTTACTTTGATTTAAGAATTGCCTTTTTATAGTTCATTATGATATTATATCTAATCCGAATCTTTACTCAGCTATCGTTCGCCTCTACACCCCGTAACCGCTAATCCATGCATCATGCCGACCCTACAGTGTTGATACACTCCCTGAGAGTCGACATTATGCAAACACTCGGTGCCTGGGAGTTAATATCAACCAGATCTGCATTGGTACATCATTTAACAACAATAAATATGAATCATTGAGGTGTCATTTAAGGATTCCGTAAATAGTTTTAAAACTATACTATTCTCGTTTCTTCCCGTTGCTTTTTACATCCTCCGATTTTGATGAGTACATGTATTAAGGCATAAGTACTCCTAAGTGCAGATTAAACTAAATGTATATCAAATTCTGCAATTCATTTCTGGAATTAATTCCCAATTCAATCAAGTTTGTGACATCCTTCTTCTTTTGTATTCTGAAATGAAATGTGACAAATGAGCGAAACCCTGCAGGGCCGTGTCATTTCCCGTCATTTTTCCTGATCTTTTATTTCTCCTCAAGTTTCCAACATGGTGTTTTAATTTGTTTCCTGCGTCTGTAATCTCCGGATATTGTTGCACCAATGGCGCGCCATAGCGGTGACAGTCATCCCAGGAAATGCCGAGAAGAGTCGCCGGATGTTCCTAGAAGCCGACAATGGCTGTGTGCAGTACTTGTCACCTTCACTTCCTGTCGGCACCGCTGCCGGTCTTAGTATGCCGCGCCTAGTGCTATTAGCCCTTTAAGGCCAGCATTGCCCTTTAATGCCCTTTTGTCGTCACAATGCGAGAATGTAGCCATGGAGATTAACTCACCTGGGTTGCATTCACGCACCATTTTGCCGACGCTATGGGGTTGATACGCCCCGAATGAACATGCGGTATTTCTAGTTTACAGCTATTAAAGTGTTAACTACTTCTATAGTTCTTTGTTCAGAATGATAAAAGTAGATGTTTTTACAGTGTCCAGAGTCGAAATTAGTTAACTACTGATTTTAAGAAAACAGTTGCCTCTCAGTCTAGAGGACTTCCGTGCAGGCTGCTTACTCAGTGTTTACCAAATAGCAACATGAATGCCTGTTCATCCGTGTCCCGCACTGAGAGTGGAACTAATTGAGATCACTGTGCACATATGTCACTTGCCTCTATACAGGGCTCTGTATCGGCATTTTAACCCTTCTCACTAAGAAGAAAACTGACTAAACTCTCTGGATCCCTTTCCTTAACTGACCCTGGGGACTGACCATCCAGGGTAAAAAGCGACCTCTTTCCCAGCCCTTATCATCGCTTCTAGGAAACCATTTTCAGAATGCCTGGAATAGTCCAGTCATCGCCCTTTTCGGACCAACCTTGTTTCGTGGACAATATGAGGCAATAATGCCACTACACAAAAGGTCTATATCCGGTTCCCATTGACCCCGAATGGGGGGTCAAGGTCATAGCTATCTCCTTTAGAGGTCATCTGTTTCAGGTGGACATGGACAGTAGAAATGTACTTTATGACCCATGCCCTCCCTACGTCATTGTAGGGTGATGGAGATCACTTAAACCTCAATAATGCAACTTCTTCATACGCCCCAGAGACTGCTGCTACCAGTAACCGTATTGGGCTTTAGATATGAAGCACTAGAGTTTGATGCAGGTTTGATGAAGGTTTCATCAATGACATGCAATAGTATTTAGTGATTTAATCAAATGATTGGGAACCTATCGGGGCATAACTACATATGTCTTTTGATATTACATTGTACATGAGGGAGAGGGGTGAATGATGACTTACACTTTTTAATGTGTACCAGCCTGTATTTTCCGATATATGTTTTATATATGGATCTAAAGTGCACTACCTCATAATAATAAAAAACAATTTAAGTCCCAAAGATGCACGATATCTCAGATGACCCTTGCACAGCTCAGGGCATCCTCCATATGCTGGCTCGTGCCCACATCCCATGGGGTACATTCTGCACACGTCGGCTGTGTTGACACTACACTTCTAGGCCTGCTAAGACGGCACCAGCAGCGAAGGAGTCTGCGGGTGCACTCCACCCTACTCTCACTGCAAACACTCCCCCTCTGCCCCTCGTCCAGCCCCACTGCAAGAGTTTCTCCATCAGACCCACGTTAGCTTGGCCAACACAATCAGCACAGGAGGCATTTCTCGTCCCTGGACGCGTGCCTGACATTCCTTGTGTTATGTTTGGTCCTGAGGTACAGCTGGTGTAATCCATAGTTGAGAAGGCTGTGTAAGCTGCTGGAACCTGGTGTTGGACCAAGCGGTGTTTGAGTTGTACTAAGCTGGTCTGCAGCTGGACCCATTTGGTGTGGGATAAAGTCTGGAGCTGTGCCCATTTGATGTGGGAGCTAGTCTGGAGCTGTGCCCATATGGTGTGGGAGCTAGTCGGGAGCTGTACCTATTTGGTGTGGGAGCTGGTCTGGAGCTGTGCCCATATGGTGTGGGAGCTGGTCTGGAGCTGGACCTATTTGGTGTGGGAGCTAGTCTGGAGCTGTGCCCATATGGTGTGGGAGCTAGTCGGGAGCTGGACCTATTTGGTGTGGGAGCTGGTCTGAAGCTGTGCCTATTTGGTGTGGGAGCTGGTCTGGAGCTGGACCTATTTGGTGTGGGAGCTAGTCTGGAGCTGTCCCTATATGGTGTGGGAGCTAGTCTGGAGCTGTCCCTATATGGTGTGGGAGCTAGTCTGGAGCTGTGCCTATTTGGTGTGGGAGCTAGTCTGGAGCTGTGCCCATATGGTGTGCAGAGGCGTAGGAAGCAAATCTTCATTGGGGGGGCCCAGGGGGGCCCACACCAACCAACTTTATGTATTGGGTTTTACGCATGCTGTATCATATACACACTTATATTAGATTGTACGGAAAAGTAGTATTTGAGCCCCCTTTAGTTCTATTTTGGGGGTCCATGTAGGAAAGGTCAGAATTGGAAATTATGTGTACCATATGACATGTCTTGACAAATTTTGGGGGGGCCCAAACATATTCAGGCCCCCCCCTCCTCAGTGATTTCCTACGCCACTGGTGTGGGAGCTAGTCTGGAGCTGTGCCTATTTGGTGTGGGAGCTAGTCTGGAGCTGTCCCTATTCGGTATAGGAGCTGGTCTGCAGTTGGTCCTATTTGGGTCGTGAGCTGGTCTGAAGCTGGGCCTATTTGAGATGTGAGTTGGTCTGCAGTTGGTCCTGTTTGGGTTGTGAGCTGGTCAGAATCTGAACCTATTTCGCTTGAGCTGTCCTGTAGCTGGGCCCATACTGTACAATATTTGATCCCAACGGACTGGCTTTATTATTGTTCTGCAGACAGACTAATTTCAATGGTGTATCCAATTACGCTGGTATTGTGCCTATACAAATAATTCATTTAACATTTGCTGCCCTTGTGGCTGGCTGTAAACCAAACAGTCTATTGTCCTACACCGAGTTGGTTCCCACATTAGATAGATTAGGCATGTAATGCGGGAGTGAGGGGTGGGGGGGGGGGGGTGACTGAGGGCTTGGCTGTAGGGGAGGAGGGGACCGGGCTGGGTGCTGAGGCGGGGTGGGGGAGGGGGGCGGGGTGACTGAGGGCTTGGCTGGAGGGGGATGGGATGGGGGGTTGGCAGGGTGTGGCTAGGTTGGGAGTCCTACCGTCACCAAGCATTACTCACACTGTGACTGGAGGGAGGACAGCGGCCGGAAGGTACTGTCGACGCCGGCAGATGTGCCTCCAGGGCCCTACTAGGGCCTTGCTAGAACTACAAAACACGGCCCAAGACTTGGGCATTAGACACCAGACCTAGACTTCAGAACCAGAAGAAGAATAAACCCTCATCTCACCCTAGTCTAAGGGTACTTTTTATGCTCTATGGTCTAATGCATTTTTACTATCAATAAAGGAATTCTAATCTGTTATGATCTGGCTTAAATGCAGTCGAGCTCTTCTTTCGCCCCTCCCCCGACAGGGCCACATATTTATATCTTAACACACTGAAACAGGTTTCTTTCTAAATAAAGTTGTTTTATATCATGTCTGTGGTGGGGTCCATTTTCTAAGACGCTTTGCGTGCAGGCCACCTTTACCTACCGGTACATGTGTATGTTAAATGAATTATGGAAACCTCCTTGCTCTTATCGATACTTAAAACGACTATAGCTATATCAGGAGTTACAACTAGAATTAGGCACCTAGACCAGATCAACTGGAATTATGCCTTAACTAGCGCGTGTTTACTTTTCCTTTACAAGAAGGTTACACTCTGACAGTGATCCCCATCCTTATGTGAATTATACATGCACTTTACTAACCATTCGCTTAACACACGGACTATACTGGTTTTGACTCATGATGTTTCTTTTTACCATTGGCTGTGTGTGGTGTTTAATTTTATTTTATTTTGGGATGCAGGGTAAATCAATCAACAATGTGGAACCTCGTCTGAACATATATGTAATTAATTACCCTTTTATTGAACACAATTTAGAGCAGCTGTCTCAAACCGACTTCTGGATTCAATACAATAATGTCACCTGATCTGTTGCTCGCAATACTAGTAATGTACATGTACCTTATCTGACCCAATTACTGTATACTAGTAGTGCACTTTGCTCCTAGGTCATCCAAACCTTTTTACATTGGATGGTTTACTCATGTATTGATAAACAGGTGAGATAACAGGCGTGCATCGCGAGGTGTATCGTCACTCTCTATACTGGTACTTGTGTATACAGGTGTGCTCTGAGCTAGCTAATTATAGACTATGGTTTAAAGAAAACATGAATAACTATTTGCATGTATAACAAAATCAAGAAATTACGACCTATTCTTTAAATAATAGACATTTATATCTAGGATATCACCAAACGTCGCTCCGTACTCAGCCACTCTGACTCAAAGAATAGAAGTAGTGAATTATTGATCTACGTGTATTGTAATGCTAAGCCCCTGGTGATTGCAAGAGGCATATGATATGGTTATGCCATATGATTAAAGCTGTCAAGCTCTTTGACTGTGAGTTAGCAATGGCCCCTATCAAATGGCCCCTATCAAATAAAGCATATTAAGGAGTCTCAGTTAAAACCATAAACCACAACCATAACAACATTCAGACTGAGATCCAACAGTTATGTAGGTGACCACCTCCAGGAGCTCTAATTTCTTTAAGACTACGAGGCGGAATACATACGTCCATCGCGATGGAAGTAACAGCTGTAACATCTAGGGCTCTTAAAGGCCCGATTTTTGCTGCCCCTCCTGTAACAGTCGAAGTTGAGCAAGGACCGGTCCTCTGGGTCTTTTAGGGGAGGTGGTTGTCTAACCTCTTTTTTTCTTTCTTTTTTATCAGCTTTTATTTTATCCTGGGACATTTTTTCAGTCCAGAGCTTATAGTTCCCGATCTCCCCTGCTGTGACCTCTTTAAACCCCTCCCCCCGCCCTTATATATGCGGCTCCACTCTGACCGTTGCTGTAGGGGTACCCAGATTTGGGTCTATAAGGAATCTCTTTGTCGGCCTCCTCAGCTAGTCTGACATAAAGGTATATATACGCCGTACTCTAGCCTGTAGCTATACGCGGGTTCACTGTACGTTGGCAACAGGCCAGCGAATCGGTCAGGCGGACGCAATACGCTGACCAGACTTCATGACTAACATTCCTGGCTCTTTTACTGAGGAGGAAGCATCTGCCTTCCTGTGGCCTGCCCTGACCCTGCCTAATATGGTCATTGTGGGGGAGTGGGTCGGTGAGGTGTGGGTGGGGGAGTTTACAGGTAGCAATTACAATCCAGGAACTAGGAGGCTTCTGTTATGGTGTGCTAGATACCTGGATATCCAACCAAGCATGGCGAATCAAAGTACTGGACGACAACAGGTAAGGTAACAGGTAACGGGAGATATGGTAATACCTTAGGTCAAGTCTATTCAGTAGGCCTAATACACAAGTATGGGTCTTATACATAACTGCACGCCAGACCAAATACACAAATATAACTTTATAAGTGAAACCACATAACCCCTTATATAGGCTTTCTCCTCAAAACCATACGTCAGTAGTCTCTGGGGAATTCTGGGCCATAGTCAACAAAGGGTTGAAATATCCAAGCTCACCTGTTTTCTTTACATCTTCGACGGCAGAAAGCATCTCAGATCGTATTTCCGGGTTTTCACCAGCAATTTCCTCGCCTCTTTCTATAAAGTTTTCCGTGGCCTTTTGCACGGCAGCACTTAAAACATGGGCCTTTTTGGAGCGGCCTTTCTTTTTCTTTGATGGCCCTTTTTGGTTGACAAGTGTGGTAACCTAGAAAAATAGAAGACAAAATAGTTAATACATGGTAGGTCTATTGGTATATTTAATGCCTACTGTACATCACTTTCACTAAAGTGGGAGTTATTTCACCCCATCCATCTGGCCCTCTTTCATATCTAAGAACTCAGATACCAATTGCCATGAAATTGAAATTGCCATAATCCCATTGATGATAACCCTGTTGTTACTGGTATATAGGTATGCTCAAAATTCCTAAAAAAAATCTATGAAACATACCGACCGATTCCAATGTATCAACTGTCACCAATAAACTGTATAAATATTATTTGCTTCTTGTCTGGTTTTCTGTGAGACTCCTTCATATAACATTCCGGTTTCCAAAATACAATGAACAAAAAACTTACCTGGGTAACAAGTGGTTCCAGTGTCTTTTCTACCGATCTGGTACGGATCTCCAGATTCTTCGGGTCCCATTTCACCCCCAGTTGCCCCATCGGGGTAAGTACTTGTGTCATCTTCACCATTGGAGTTATCTCTACCAGAGGTATGACAGCACCCTCCTAACGCTGACTCTGCACCTGGAAATCAAACATAGGGCAATGCATTTATTATCATGTTAATTTTTACATTGTAATTTAAGATCTTACACAGGCCATTTGCCTTCTACACAGGCCACATTGGCCCTCATTTCGTTAAAACGAATATAGATTTTATTACTTCCTTAATAACAGCTTACAAAATAGCTTTGAAAAGTTTTAAATTCACTGAAAAAATGTTTATAAGTTGGATGGGCCTATTAAACTCTGCTAATAGGAATACTGGTACTTGAAAAAAAATTGTTCACTGTCAGAAAGCTGAGATCATGGCCGGCCATTGTGGCCGATGTCTGATGGCCTGACCTCACATCGGCCATTACAATTCTACATCAGCAAAAGCCAATGTGCTGATGTCATTTCGACAACATTGCTTTATCAGGCCCAGTGACAGTGTGTGTATTATTACTATTAAAAACCGTACTAATGTATAGGAAATGCTAGACATAAGGGAGTGGTCATTTTTCAACAACAGGGGGGTCGGTGGATTTTCGCGCAAGCAGGTCGAAATTTGGGTGCCCCCGCGGGAGAGGTCGACAATGTTTTGCCCCCCCCCCCTCCTGCAGGTTGAAATTTAGCGCGGCCGACCCCTTTGAGCTATAGTAATGCGTGGGCTTTTTTGCTAAAAAGGGGTGCAATTTTTTTGGCCCCCCCCCTTCACGGGATCCAATTTTTTTGGTCCCCCCCCCCTCTAAATCCACCAACCCATCCACACCCCAAATGACCACTCCCTAACATTTCGAACTTGAGAATGAGATTCTGGTTCTATTTGTTCAGGCTAGAGTAATTCATCCTGTCAAGTTCAAGTTCAAGTTCATAAGGTTTTTATTTTTGCCTAGACCATAGTACATTCATCAATACAGATGTTCTCCCATCATAAACAGTCTAGGAGGGTGTTTCAATTGTGTGCTTGAGGATATGACCCTTCATTAATAGCCGTAGCTGCAATATGTTAACATGATATACAATACAAAACTTCCTCGCACACCCCTGTCTTACAATCTTTAGAGTAAACTCTTACATGGAAATAATAGCTAGCTAATAACAACAGTGGTCCTGAGGGTGGGTAAGCTTACAGTGAGTAGATAGCGATGAGTCGGGGACTACCACGGTGGTAGGTTGCTTTCTTTATATAACAGAGTGTTAACCTCCAATACATCAGTACATTCTGTCTTGTCAGTTTCAAAGATTTTACTTTATATTTAGACAGTAACTATAATTCTGATATTTAGATCCCTTTATCTACAAGTAAAATACAAGTACAAGTATATGTGCGAATGTACCGGTCTATACAGTTTGTACAGATATAACACAAGTCTAAATAACATTTCTAGACCGGGCACTGATGCAGTTTTCGGAGGGCCGATTCCCTATGAAGGCTCTACCCCCCTTTGCTATTACATTACAAGCACAAGTTAAGGTCTATAACTATAGTATAAGTACAATCATGTATAACTAGAGTCTACATCCGAACATTGTAAACTATGGACTGCCAGTGCCAGGTCAATTCAATTCAATATTTCAGACTCCCTTGGCTTGAGCTGGCTCTTCACATTCAATATGCTGCATAGCCTTAGTCTAGATCTAGGTTTTACAAATACTGTCAGACTCAGCCTGAGACTGTCTCAAGGTGAATATAAAAATAAAATGCCACTCCCCCATCTCTGACATTCCAGGCCACCACCTTTTTAGGGCTGTAGTCGATTTGGCCCACTTTAACCTTTATGATACCTGCACCAGGTGGCAGTTAGTCAGTGACAGGTAACATACCTGAACTATACAGTCATAAAGTAATATTGTAAAGGTCCGGGGGCAGCAGCTGACCAGTTCACCATTGTGACAATCTTCCCTTGTTTGTGTCTGAACCCTCAGACTCACGTTGCACATCCATCTGCACTGATTGAGATTGAGAAGCCAACCTACCCCTCCCAAATCGACTACAACTCCCCTATTCTCGCTCAGCAAAGTCCCAACCCACAGCTCGATGCCGGTAGTTGTGTTCTCTACAGTAACATATTTCAGATGGCCCTTTTACTGTTGAATCGCGGTCTACACTTGTCAAAATCATAGATATCTCTGCTGGAGGTGAAATCGATCGTGCCTACCCTTTAATTTAGGGGCACCTGTCAGCAGTCGTGAGGTCCTCCGCGTTCCAATCCCGAGACGTGTTCCCGACACGGGGATTTTGACTCTCACGGTTCGCACAAATGCACGTCAAATTCCAACATAGGAATGTGTTGATCTGAACTGATATGCACATATACACCTAACCTTTTTGTGTGTACAATAGGAGTCCTAGAATCGCACGTAAATCCACCGTAAATATCCACAAAGTTCGGGAATCCAAGAGTCGCGTTGAAGACCGTACTCCACCAACGAGTGAATCACAATCAACAACAATTGTGGACAAGTCCCTCCTATGTAAACATACTTTTACCAGCCAATGGTGAATATGAGGATTAGTTTGCATATATTTTGGTATCGATAATGTGTGTAATAAATATTTAGTCCATTAAGTCTGGTATAACATCTAGTAAACTGTTTCGAATAAATAAAAACAGCAGTTAATATTGGTAAGAGCCGGGAGGGAGTTGACTGACAAGAACAGCCTGCCGGTGAGTTTGGTCACGTGACCGACCTTATTTATCCCTCCGACTGCGGAGAGTTCCCCTAGCGTCATTCCCGCGCGGCATTTTCAGAATATTTCCACCCAGGTGGCACCACGTGCAGGTAAGCCAGTCACTCTGAAGTTCATGCCCAGCACATTTTTATCCTGTTGTAACACAATTGAGACTTGAATTGGGCATCCTTACAGTAGGAAGACCAAAGGACCACATTCATGACCATTTAGGCCTAGCCCTAGGCTGCCAGACATTTAGGGAGGGTTCATTATTATGCATGGCCGGGGTGGGGGTCAGACCATTTGAGGGGGGGGGGGGGCCGGGGGCGTACTCAATTTTTTTTGACACGGGTGTGCGGCTGGCCCTTTGACAACCCTTAGGGAGGGTTCATTATTTATGGCCGGGGGGGTGAGCATTTGAGGGGGGGCAATTTTTTTTAGGGGTATTCCAAGGGGGGGGGGGCTTTTTTTTTTACCCTATTCTTAGGGGGGGGCCTTTTTTTTAGGGGTATTCCTAAAAATGTCGCGAATTTAGTACGTTGAAATGTCGCGAATTTTGGTAACAGCCTGTGTTATATTTTACCAAATCATATCAATATTTTCTAAATTTTCTAAAACTTTCCTCAAACTCCCAGCAAACTTTTCATTGCATCACTTTTGACACTCAGAATAGCCCACCGTTTTGTCAGTCTTCAAAAAAGTGCCGGCCTCATGTCAGCACTGGGTACGGGAGCTTCCAATTCATAAGCACTGAGGGCTGTTGTGTACGCGCATCTGTGACGTCATCACTTTGTGTGAGGACCGCATGGGCGACGTACAAGGACATGATCAGAGCTATCTACATTTTCATGCAGATCTATTTTTCTCTGGCTTCCTTCGTAAGACTGAGCAAAACCAGCGCGTTAGTTTCATCCTGATATGGTCCAGGGAGTGGGGGAGGGAGATAGTCTCCACGTTTCACTTTGCCCCTGCAGCTGTGCCTGCTGCAGATGGACAAGCCGCTATTGCTGCGGTAGCAGGGGAGGACAAGGCCGACCTCCAGACTGTATATAAAAAGTTCCGGATGTACGTAGCTCCAAGGTCGACTATGTTTGTTTCGCGCCACAAGTTCTACACTAGGGTGCATGGGCCGACTGAGTCAGTTGACAGTTTCCTCATGGGACTAAGACTCCTTGTCAAGGACTGTGCTTTCCCAGCAGCATTTGTGGATGAAATGCTACGTGACCAACTGGTGCTCGGCACCAACAGCGATGAGACAAAGAAACGGTACCTGGATAGCAGAGATGATGTTGACTTGTTTGCAGCCCTGAACATTGCTCGTACTCTGGAGAGCACTCAACGGCACCTGAAGTGCATGGGTGGCTCAGAGGCTGCAGGAGTCCAGGCAGTGGGAATATCCGAGAAGAAAGCGGTTCCCAACAGGCAGAAGTATGGCGGCCATGGCAACGTTAGTGGTGGCAAACAGGCTCCGCAGAGAAACACAGCTGATTTGTGCCCTAAGTGCAACCAGGACTCTCATCCCAGCATGAAGAGTTGCCCTGCCAGAGGGAAGAGATGCAGTAACTGCAAGAGGTACAACCATTTTGCGGCGGTCTGCTACGCACAGGCAGTCCACACAGTGCAACCATCCCCAGATGACAGTGCTAGCTATGCGGGCGGGGATTTCTTCATAGATGTGGTCAACTCAGCAGCGTGCACCAAAGACCAGGCTTTTGTCCACATCCAATGCCATGGCGTGACCATCAAGTTTAAGGTAGACACCGGGGCACAGGTCAACGTGCTACCCAAATCCATGTTTGACAAACTGTACGTTCAGTAGCTGCTCATGTTGAGTAAGACCACGCTTCATGGATGTGGAGGGCAGTCCCTAAATACATTGGGAGTCTGTGATCTCGAATGCACACACAAGGGTGATAGGCAGCGTTTACAGTTCCATGTTGTCAACGCACCAGCACCCGCACTGCTTGGACTAAGGACGTGTGTGGACATGAATCTGGTACAGCTTGTACTGTCCATCGATGAACAGGAAGCTGGGATACGAGAGTATGATACGAGTGGTAACGACCCTGCTATCAATGCCCTGATTTCAGAATACGCTGACATTTTTGAGGGGATAGGAGAGTTTCCTGGTGAGCATAACATCAGTTTGCAGCCAGGAGCTGAGCCAGTTATACATGCATCCCGCACGTTGGCTGTATCCATCCGTGACAAAGTCAAGGCTGAGCTGGATCATATGGAGAGTCACGGAATAGTAACGAAGGTCACCAAACCCACAGACTGGGTTAGCTCCATGGTGGTGGTTCACAAAACAAATGGTGACTTAAGGGTATGCTTGGACCCCAAAGATCTGAACAAGGCAATAAAACGACCACACTACCCAGTTCCAACCCTGGATGATGTCACTAGCCGACTGTCAGGATGTAAATATTTCTCTACCCTGGATGCCCGCAGCGGTTACTGGCAGATTCAGCTGGACGATGTATCATCCTGACTGACAACGTTCAACACGCCGTTTGGTCGGTACAGGTACCTACGTATGCCTTTCGGTATCAACTGTGCCCAGGACATATTCCAGAGGCGTGTGGATGAGACCTATGAGGGGCTGGCCAGAGTAAAGGGCATCAGTGACGATGTACTCGTCGCCGGAACAACTCGGGAAGAACACTTGGAAACGCTTCGTGCAACATTCCAACGTGCTCGTGAGCATGGTCAAAGGTACAACCTGGATAAATGCCATTTCAATGTGTCACAAGTGAAATACTATGGCCACGTCATATCTGACAACGGCATCCAGGCTGATCCCAAGAAGGTCGAGGCCATCACTCATATGGCAGCTCCCACCTCGAAGGCAGAACTCCAAACCATACCTGGGTTAGCGCTAGCACCTCAAATCTATTAGCCAATTTGGCGAATTTGTGTCAATTTGCATTAGCCAAATTCATCATCAATTAGCCAAACATTTATACAATGAAATATACTCATGTAGTTTCAAGTGTAATAACATATTTTGTAATATAAACATGGACATACAGCGCTGAGTAGGCCTATTTCCCTTTCAATAACCTCAAAACGTTTAGTGGGGGGGGGACAGTTTGTCAGGGGAAAATCCAATATATTGGGGAGGGGTCTGAACTAAGCATAAATGTCAGTCCTTCTCTCATTAACCCGGTACCAGGTGCCCGGTGCCCTCCATCCCTCCCCCAGCCCACCCAAACTTGCCCCCATGGATATATCCAGGGTCAGGAAACAAGCTTGTCATTCTTGATACATGTTCAGCCAAATCATCCAGATGAGCTATATATTATTTGTCTTATTTTGAGTTTTTTAAGTTATACTCCGTTAATATAATTCAATCTCTGAATGAAAACCCTTTGCGGAGGAGCAGTGGAAGGTCCAAAAAGTTTGGGGGGGGGGCAAGTTGCCATGACCTGCGGGGTGTTGAGTGGAGAGTTAGAATTTGCAGTGATGGGGCCGCAGGTCCCAGAAAATTTAGAAAATTTCACTATTATTGTAGTGCATTCAAAATTGTTTTGAAACATTTTGAAATTTTGGGAATTTTACTTGGCATATTCTAGGGCATTCTAAGTCTGGGGCTGTAGAGATAGGCGGAGCAGGCCTTTTTAGGAGACTGACCCCACAGCCACAATTCGCCAATTTGGCGAATTTTCATCATTTTCAATTAGCCAAAATAGATTTGGATTCGCCATTGGCGATTTGGCGAGTGGCTAGCGCGAACCCTGCATACTCGGGATGGTGAATTACCTCACAAAGTTTGCACCTAATCTGAGCAGCATTACTGCCCCGATGCGAGACCTCCTGAGAAAGGACATAGAGTTTGTGTGGGATGCCCAGCAGGACATAGCATTCGCCAAGATGAAAGAGATCATCACAAAGGCCCCGGTCCTGGCATTCTATGACCCCAACAACCCACTGGCACTGCAGGTAGACGCCTCTGAGAAGGCCACAGGAGCCACACTTATGCCAGCCTCGAGCTCTCCAGGCCCATTACAGCCGTCAGGCTGTAATGGGCCTGGACAAGTTTGTATCTAATGAAGACTATGTCCTACTTAGAAAATGACCCGGGATCCTGGATCATTTCTTAATGAGATAGGTAGCTCACTGATTGGTTAGCTATGGTCACATGATCATGACTGAGGTTGTGTATGGCCTCATGGGTTCGAATCCCACCTTGGGGAAAACGTAGGTTTTTTTACATTATTTATTTAGCCCATTTGAAGCATGAATCCATTTTAATTGACATAGTTATATAAGCTATTAGATATGTGACTAAGTACATTATCTCAATTTAGGTGCAATATGCAGATATCAACAGTACAATAACTGAGCAAGAGTGGGGTTCGAACCCACACTCCCATGGTTGCTGATACTAGTGGGCATGTACAGTATAGCAGGGTATGTGGGCCAGTGTAGGTACATATGTCTAATTACTCTCCCAGACTGTAAACGTACAGTCAGGGCCCGAGACTGCACTTACGCAGGATGGCCGACCAATTGAATATGCATCCCGAGCATTAGATGCGTCCAAGGGTAACTGGGCCCCGATTGAGCGTGAGATGCTAGCTATTGTGCACGGATGCTCCCGGTTCCACCAGTACGTATATGGCAGAAAAACGACAGTGGAGTCAGACCACAAGCCTCTGGAATCGATCCTCCGCAAACCCATATCAGCAGCACCCAAACGGCTCCAAACAATGATTTTTCGAGCTCCAAAGGTACATGTATGACATTGACTAGGTGTACATGCCAGGGAAGGATATCCCAGTGACTGACTGCTTGAGCAGAAACCTGATGGTGGGCTACGTTCCAACACAGAGTGACGAACCGAATGCGAAACTGGATGCCGTCATTCACTTCATGGTGGCCTCACTACCCATCAGTGACCCGAAACTAACTGAGCTCAGGTCGACCACAGCCAGTGACCAGAACATGCAGGTGCTGAAGCACATCATCTTGACAGAGTGGCCAGCACAGCGGAAGGAATGTCCCGGAGCAGTTCTGGATTACTGGAACTATAGAGACAAACTCACATTTGCTGATGGTATTATATTCAAGGGTGATCGCATGGTTATTCCAAAGGCACTACATACATGAAGGCCATTTTGGCATTGAAAAGTGTCGAGCTCTGGCACGATCTGCTATATTCTGGCAGGGAATGAATGCTGATATAGACACTACCGTCAGTAGCTGTGGGACATGCCAGCAACACCGTAATGCCAATCAGAAGGAGACACTCATCAGCCACCAAGCCCCTAGTCTGCCATGGCAAGTGGTTGCTACAGATCTCTTCACCCTTCATGGTCGAGACTATGTGCTCGTGGTGGACTACTATTGTAACTTTGTGGAAGTTGAACACCTAACAGACACTACCTCCAAATCAGTGATAGCAAAAATTAAGGCAGTGCTAGCACGCCATGGCCGCTGCCTCAGGATGATCAGTGACAATGGCCCGCAGTACTCCAGTGGTGAATTTGCAGAGTTTGCTGCGAAATGGCGTTTTGAACACGTCACATCAAGCCCAACATATCTGCAGTCCAATGCTTTGGCTGAGCGTACGGTGCAAACTGTGAAGAACTTGCTAAAGAAAGCACGACAGGACAAAAAAGATCCATACCTGGCCCTTCTAGAGCTGAGGACCTCCCCTGTACATGGACTTGCCTCTCCAGCGCAGCTGCTCTACTCCAGGAGACTGTGGTCCATGATTCCTAACACTGAAAGACAGCTGAGACCAGTGGTTGTGAGCCCGGCAGCAGTGGAGGAGATGTTTGAGGCGAAGCATGCCTCTCAGGAACATTAGTACAACAATGCTGCAAAGGATCTTCCACCCTTACACAGTGGGGAGCAGATACGGATGCACACCACTGGCCACAAACCCTGTTGGGGTAATGCCACCGTGATGGCGACACCCGCCCCAGCATCACCCCGTTCATATGGTGTAAGGACCGACGATGGTCACACATACCGACGCAATCGGAGGCACCTATTGAAGCAGTCGAATGAGACACCACGGGTCAGCGACCCTGCCAGTGAAATCAATGATCAGGCGGCATTGGGACCAGTGCCTGAGCCAGAACCTGTGGATAGAGGCCCTGAAGGAGCGAAGGCAGAGGAACCAGCAGCATATGTCACTAGAGCCGGAAGGATCTCCAGGCCCAGGGACAGAATGAATTTATAGACAAAGTTCTCAGGACTGAAATCCATACTTAATTTTAGTAACACTGTAGAGACAACAAACTTTTATCTTGTTTAATGACTATGTTCTTATTGCTATGATAACCAGTTTTCTTCCAGCGACATAATATCCACAGTGAACTATATATCACAGACTTTCGAACTTCTTATAAAGAAAGGGGGATGTTGTGTATGCGCATCTGTGACGTCATCACTTTGTGTGAGGACCGCATGGGCGACGTACAAGGACATGATCAGAGCTATCTACATGTTGTATTTGTACCATCTAAGATTACAGTAAAGACACACAATGTCATGTTCTACAAGTCACAGACTCCATCACATTCTTTACAACGGCCTTAAATTCAACGGTATGTAAGTCGAAAAACGGTGATTGAGTGTCTGAGGTTTGACTATTATCACTCACCAGCAAGTAGCTATCATGAGACGTTTACAACTAAAACACCTTAAAAATGTATGTATTTATTGCAAGGTAGTAATTTGTATGTAAAAAAGTTCCCAGGATTAAATGCATACAACATCGTTTTTGTAATAAAATTGAAAACGATCCAGGGTAAGGGGGGGGGCGCTTTTATTTAACCTATTCCGAGGGGGGGCCTTTTATTTTCAACCTATTCCGAGGGGGGGGCCAATTATTTTTGACGTATTCGATTTGCCAAACGCTCACCCCCACCCCTGCCATAAATAATGAATCCTCCCTTATCAATTTTGTCATATGGATTAAGATTGAAAGTGTGATTTACATCACAAATGACTCAGGGTTAGGGTGATTAAGGGATTGAGTTGGATGATTAATCATCAGAAACTCAGCTTTTGTGTTAAATATGAAACGTGAACATATTGAGTCTAAACTTAACCCCCCCAACAAAAGATTTACCAAAAAAGCACTCATTTTTTCTTGTTACCTCCTTGCCTCAAACTTGTTTGGTGCGTATATGTACCAAATTGGACGGGACATATATCATTAATTAACTCATGTCATTGACTCATGTCATCGACTCATGTCATCGACTCATGTCATCAACTCATGTCATCAACTCATGTCATCAACTCATGTCATCAACTCATATCATCGTGTCATCAACTCATGTCACCATGTCATCCACTCAGGTCATCATGTCATCAACTCAGGTCATCTTGTCAACTCATGTCATTAACTCATGTCATCATGTCATGTCATCAACTCATGATGTCATCAACCCATGTCATCATGCCATCAACTCATGTCATCATGCCATCAACTCATGTCATCAACTCATGTCATCATGCCATCAACTCATGTCATCATGTTATCAACTCATTATCTTATGTCATCATGCCATCAACTCATGTCATCAAATCATGCAATCAACTCATGTCAGCAACTCATGTCATGTCATCAACTCATGTCATCATGCAATCAACTCATGTCATCATGCCATCAACTCATGTCATCATGTCATCAACTCATGTTATCATGTCATCAACTCATGTCATTATGTCATCAACTCATGTCATCAACTCATAACTCATGTCATCAACTCATGTCATGTCATCAACTCATGTCATCAACTCATATAATATAAACTCATGTCATCAACTCGTGTCATCAACTCATTTCATCATGCCATCAACTCATGTCATGTCATTAACTCATGTCATCAACTCATGTCATTATCTCATGTCATCAGCTAATATCACCATGCCATCAACTCATGTCATCAACTCATTTCATCAACTCATGTCATCAACTCATAACTCATGTCATCAACTCATGTCATGTCATCAACTCATGTCATCAACTCATATAATATAAACTCATGTCATCAACTCGTGTCATCAACTCATTTCTTCATGCCATCAACTCATGTCATGTCATCAATTCATGTCATCTCTCATGTCATTAAAACTCATGTCAGCATATCATGTCATCAACTCATATCATGTCAAGACTATTTTTAGTCATGCCATTGAACAGCCTCATATGCTTTCTGAGGTGTATTCTGATTGGTCGGTTCAGTCAGCTGACCTAGGCACCATTTACATATATATGATTCTACAATCTAGATTGTTCTTTGTCCACAGATTATTATATTTCAAGATTATTAAAGATAATGGAGGATCAGGTTGGCAAAAATGTCTTACAAAAAGTGTCTCACTTCACATTACAAGATACATGTAGTTCCCATTGACTTTGCACTGGAGTTGTGTGGACCGTAAAGTAGACAGATAGATTATTCTAGTACTTAAGAGTTTAATTTTTGTTCATGCCCTTTACTCAGTTTTTTTGTGACGTTTTTTTAAATAATTTTTTTCATACTATCTACGTGAAATGTCCGATTTTTTCAACAGTATGGTACAGAGGATGATCCAAAACATGTAGTATAGCTTGATGTGATTATTGTTCCATTTTTTCAGGCTATGAAACACAATTGAAAACACAATTGAACACAATTGAAATGGAAGTTTCACTATCTTGAAACGAAGCCTCAAAAGGCGTCGTATAAGACTCAGGGTGGTGTACCACCCTGAGTCAATAATAGCATGGGGGTCAAACGTCCCAGGGATTTAAAGTGTTGTGTACATTATACCATGATTGTCCCAAAAATACAAATAAAGTGGGACGTTTCAATATTGGTGTTCATTATTCATCCACAGTAGGGGGGGGGGATGTCGGGGGGGGGGCAAAAAAATGTCACCCCTTTTTGGCGAAAAGCCTGTGCGTTACTATAGTTCAAAGAGGTGGGAGGGCAGAAAAATTACGACCTGTTTCAAGGGGAGGGGGGAAAAAACTAACAGTCATAGAGTATTATCTGCTCATGATCTGTAATGAAATAATGTATAGATTCTTTTTCTGTGCTATGGATGAATTTAAAGTGTTTGCATTATGGGTTAAATATTTAACCAACCTAAGTGAGGGGGAGGGAATTGATACCAAAATATAAGTAGTCAAAAAGATAACATTACAAAATGTTTGAAAAGAACTTTCAGGTCAAAGTCATATTTACAATGTTTCATAATGTTAAAAAACGTTTGATGAAAACTTTCAATTAAATGTTAAAAAATGGCAGAAAGCGTCAATGCTTACGTTTTTTAACTTCTACTTGTGAACGTTCAAGAACTTTCAACTTACGTCCAGGAACGTTCAAAAACGTTCAATTGTTCACTGGGATGGCTATATATAAATCCTATTCCCAGAAATTGGGTGTTTGTATCTTTCGATCTACTTCTTCAAATATATGTGGACAGTCGAGGGAAAAGGGCCCTCCAAGGTAAAATTCAATAATAAAATCGATGTCATCAGCTTTCCAGTGATATATTTTATTAGCAGGTACCACCTTTAGTTTTTGAGTACTGGCTCTCTGAATATGTGTGGTCACTGTCCAATCCTAAATGCCAATAAGCTCTATCTTACTTTGTTTTAGAGATCTTCCTATCTAATTAGCATAATTATCCTAATGACCAAATATCAAAACTTTTTCAAAAATTTGGTCACAGCTTTTGATCTAAAAATGGTATTTACATTCTGTTTTCAGCATAAAAATCGTTGTGGGGTCCTCTATCAATCGTTTTTTTAAATTTTTCGATTTAGAATGAAAATCATGTTTCCATGGCAACCAACATGTGCAAAAACACCAATTTAGGCCCAAAAACGTTCTTTTCCATTCCATATATGGAATGTTTTCACCATAGATGGAATCTTCTAACATGGCCTATCATATTCTACATAAAAAAGTAGTATAGACAATTTTTTGCTATAAATTGATCCTTTTTGGCTATATGGAGCCCCCTGGTGGCCAAAGTTGGTACTAAAAATCCCGCACGGAGGGCCCTTTTACCTTGTTGATCCACATATTATCAATTTAACAGATATTTCTTTAAGAGAAACTTTAGATGAGACCGGGGATGGTTAAATGTATGAACCCTAGTAGCAAGCCCGCACAGGGCCAATTTGGTTTTAGCTCGGATTGGCTGTTTGAAGTCGGGCAAAACTAGGCTGGGTTTCATGTTGGGAAAATGGCTGGGCTGAAGTGTGGCCCCGATCGGGCTGCCCATTTTGGGCTCAGATCAGTTTCAAAGCGGGCTGCCCGATCTCTGCTCAGATCAGTTTCAAAGTGGGCTGCCCGCTTTGGGTTCATGTCTGAGTCCAATTCGAGCAGCCCACTTGGGGCCACACCAAAGCCCAGTGCCCTAAACCAACGGGCGCCCTTCGGTTAGCCCACTCCAGGCCGATGAGGGCTGAGGTTGGGTTTGGACTGGGCAACTGGTCTAGTAGTTCTGATGATTGACACCAGATGTCACTACTATACAATATATAGAGTTTTCCAACGAAGCCAGATGAAATTGACATTATACAATAATACAATAAAATGTTAAGTGATGTAGAATAGGAAACAATAAATAGATGTTCTCACAGTTTGGAAATAAGATAGACTATATTATTTGAATGATGAAAAGAAGGTTCTCTAAGCAGCTATCCAGTGTAAACACTATTTCTGTGGCATTACAGTTTGCTTAATACCAGACTCATGTGCCCCGTGTAGGTATGAACTATGGCTTTGAAGGCCGATGTACACCATAGACTTTTGTCTATACTGTATGTGGCTTAAACCTATGATAATAGTCCTGCTTGATACTTCCACAATTAGATAGGAAGAGTATGCTTTATGCCTTAGGGTTGATTAGCAGGACCTAGAATATGTTATTCAAGAAATACAAAAAAATATTGGGCATGATTGAATAGGTTCCATAAACCCATAATTATCAGGTGGTGCTGCGACAGCAAATTGGTCAGCCCATCCAAAACCCGATCTAAGCCCAAAGTGGGCAGCCCGTCCAAAACCCGATCAGAGCCCAAAGTGGGCAGCCCGTCCAAAACCCGATCTGAGCCCGCTTTCAGCCCGTCCAAAACCCGATCTGAGCCCAATTCGGGAAGCCCGTCCAAAACCCGATCTAAGCCCAATTCGGACAGCCCACTTGGGGCCACACCAAAGCCCAGTGCCTTAACCCCTTCCACGCGGTAAGCCAATATATTGCACAAAATTGCATTGAGTTACAAGAAACCCAGTGGTGAAAGGGCTAAACCAACGGGCGCCCATCGGTTAGCCCACTCTGGGCCACACTTGCAAACACAGTCTGGCCCCGTCCGGGGCCACACTGTGTTTGCTACTAGGGAAGTTATTAAGAATTATGTTTATTTCAACAACTTCTGACGGTAATAACAGTTAGGCCTAGATCCTCCAAGAAAAGTCCTACAGTGAACCACCCTACCACCTAGTGTGAAGTAAATGAATTATTTATAACGTAAATAAACATCATTATAAAGTTCAATTTTAACGTTCATTTTTAACCTTTAGAAATATTGGCAGACATTTTACGAACATTTCCTCACATTTGATAATAAACGTTGAAAAAAGTTCATTTTCATACCTTCTCTGCACATTCGTTTATTGTTTTTTAATGTTATTAAACGTTAAATATGAATATTCTCTTTTTAACCTTCTTTGAACGTTCACCAATGTTGTATGAACGTTCCTTGTTGTCTGGGTAGCGAGTTTCTAAAGGTTCTGTACATCTCCACAGGGTCCCGCCACCAGTTTCTCCGAATTATCCTTAAAAGGTTGTTTAACTTTTTGAATGCAAAACCAGCCTGTGTTCTATCAGAGGAGGGGTGAGATGTGGGATATAGGATGTTGGAATCTGAAGGGATCTCCTTATGTTCGAGGTGGTGAGTCAGTTTCTAGTACTTAAGCTATCATCAGGGTAAGGAAAATACATTCAAACTTGAAGTAGTAAATTATTCAAGGTAGCGAGTATAAATAAAGAGAGTAAATGTCCATACAGACAGAAAAGTAAAAGAGTCGCCATGACTCTGACAGCCAGAGTCGCAGTTTGTCTCCCACATGACACCTGTAGAGGAGAGTCAAATGAGTTTAACTCTCCATTCCGGAAGAGTCAAGAGCAGTTGACCCATCAAAAGAGGTGGAGTCAAAATCGAATACATGATTGCATGCAGGTCAGGTGGATTGTGTACTTACGCCAGGGTAGATTGGGGGCAACAGGTGTATATAATTAGGGGACAGGCCAGGTGAGGCCTGTGAGAGAAGTGAGTAGGTGAGGTTATTGCCCAAGACACGTCAATAACAAGACATGTTGTCATGTCCACCACTTCCCCCTGTGTGAAAGAGCTAAGTTATGTCTGCCTCACACTACATTCTACAGACCATTGGCCACATATTAGATGCCAATATCAGATCTATATGGAATAGTAAGCAGTGCCAAACATTATATCTGCCCAGCCTTATGTTTATTTCCCATACCCACAAATATGGTGACTAAGCTCTATACTGTTGATGTTCGTAGAATGTATTGTGTAGTCTGTCATCCTATTTGATTCAGTTAAGTTAACTGGAAAGCCTATTCATTGCCATCCCTTAACCACATTATTTAGACATAGTGGACCTATCTATAAAGAATCAAAACTGTGTGGCATATAACAATTATCTAAAGTATAGATAGCGGCTCTGCCTTGTGGTTGCCACTGGTACCGGACTAGTGTTGGTTGCCCCACCAGATGGTTTCATATGCAACTAATATCAGAGTCAACACATTTTTTATTTGACTCTTCATGAAGGGTCAAACTACAAATGACTCTGCCGTGGGAAGAGTCAAGTGTATTCGACTCTGCACTGATAGAGTCAAGAGTCAATTTGTATAAGGAGCAAGGGGTATGACTGGAGTGGCTGTGATGACCCCTCTGCCAGAGTCATCATGACTCTGCTACCAGAGTCAACTAGAGTTGACTATGGTAAAAGAGTCATGGCGACGCCTTTACTTCTCTCTGTGTAGTCAAGGTCTATGTTCGAGGTAGTAAGGGATACAAGGAAGTGAGAAATCAAGGAACCAAGGGTCCACTGTATCTACAACATATGATCAATGCTCAACCCAAATATGGAAGTGATTGACCACGCCATATTGATACTGCAGCCTTCCACAGAATGGGTATCTCTACATTGAAAATGAAAGAGTTATGTCCTAATAACATGAAAAAAGTGGGTATCACTCTGAATAGAAATTAATATTGTTAAGAACCTGGCTATCTCATTCGTTTTTGCATCTTGAAGGGGAACCCCCGTCAGAAATGATTGGGTAGATTGGGATATAAACGATTGATAAAAAGAAAATAATAAAACGATTTTAAAAAATCACAGCCTATGTGGCCAGAGTGCCCGAGTGAGAACTGATTGAATTAGATACAACACAGCAAGGAACACATTAATCCTAACACATGAAATAGATACTGTACAGTATAATTGATATTGATACACTGTATAACAATACATTGTATATAAACCATCAAGCAACTGCATCTGGGCATGGTTCAACTGGGATCTTTTCTAAAAGTTAATCTTGTCTAGCCAGTAGGCCTATTCCTCACTAGCGGGATACCAGTGCTGCCACAATTGGGGACACTTAGAACTAGCAGTGTGGGTCTCAGGGGGGCCAAACATCAGGGGGAGAGTGGAGCAATGATTACACTAGGCTTCTACATGTGTATTATACATTGGTTGTACCTGGACACACCTTTTATTATCTGTCCAATATAGGGTTGTGGTTAGGACAATGGACTCATGACTAGCAGTACCTAAGTTCAAATCCCCTCCAGGCTAGGTGTGGTGACCATTTTAACCCCGTTGGTTGCAAAAGCTTGCACCAAAAGTTTTGGCAAAACGTTTTTGTAAAACATTTCATGAACCTTTGCAAAAGGTTTGGGTATAGTCTTTTGGTAACCACTTTTGGTAACCATCTATGTTACACTAAAAGCCACACCAAGGACCGAACCCTGGACCCTTAGATTGGGAGTTCCAGGCTCTCCTGGTTGAGCTATGGAGGCTGCTGGTAGGTCCAGGTACAATAGGTAAACTTTGTTATTGATTATCCGCATTAATGATCAATGCTATATAATTGGGACCTTTAGCAAACCCGACGTAGCTTATTTAAAGGCCCAGCACCCCTATATATAGAGCTGAGTACCTGTCCCGACTGCACTCTGACTGTTACTGGACGTGCAGTAAGAACTGCGGGTCTAACCCAGACGTATCCTATGCTTTCAGCACTGCTACGTCTGCGTTAAATGAGCTTTTACGTGGTTGCTAAAGGTCCCTAATGGTAGGCCTACACTGTAATAGGGACTTTGAACAACCAATGGGGTCGAACCCAAGGTAATAAACTCAAAGGCATGTTCCCTAACAGATCAGGGGCAGACCCAAAATAAACAAGATTTATTTGTGAATGGTCTACTCTAGACTGTTAGCCTGGGTTCGACTCCATTTGTTGTTCAAGGTCCCTATCACAGTGCACCATTATTTAGGGACCTTTAGCAAACCCAACATAGCTCATTAAACGCAGACGTATCCTATCCTTTCAGCACTGCTACATCTGCATTTAATAGGGACCTTTAGCAACCCACGTAAAAGCTCATTAAACGCAGACGTAGCAGTGCTGAAGACATAGGATACGTCTAATGAGCTTTTACGTGGTTGCTAAAGGTCCCTAATGAGCCTTTACGTGGTTGCTATAGGTACCTAATAGCATTGATCATTAATGAGGATAATCAATGTGCAGTCGGGACAGGTACTCAGCTCTATATATAGGGGTGCTGGGCCTTTAAATAAGCTACGTCGGGTTTGCTAAAGGTCCCAATTATCTAGCATTGATCATTAATGCGGATAATCAATAACAAAGTTAACCTATTGTACCTGGACCTACCAGCAGCCTCCATAGCTCAGCCAGGAGAGCCTGGAACTTCCAATCTAAGGGTCCAGGGTTCGGTCCTTGGTGTGGCTTTTAGTATAACATAGATGGTTACCAAAAGTGGTTACCTAAAGACTATACCCAAACCTTTTGCAAAGGTTCATAAACTGTTTTACAAAAACATTTGCCAAATCTTTTGGTGCAAGCTTTTGCAACCAATGGGGTTAAAATGGTCACCACACCTAGCCTGGAGGGGATTTGAACTTACCCTAGTAGCAAACGCACTGTGGCCCCGGACGGGGCCAGACTGTGTTTGCAAGTCTGGCCCGGAGTGGGCTAACCGACGGGCTCCCGTCGGTTTAGGGCACTGGGCTTTGGTCTGGCCCCGTGCGGGCTTCCCATGTTGGGCGCAGATCGGGTTTTGGACGGGAAGCCCACTTTGGGCTCAGATCAGTTTTTGGACGGGCTTCCCACTTTGGGCTCAGATTGGTTTTTGGACGGGCTGAAAGTGGGTTCAGATCGGTTTTTGGACGGGTTGAAAGCGGGCTTAGGTCGGTTTTTGGACGGGTTGAAAGCAGGCTAAGATCGGATAATTATGGGTTTTTAGAATCTATTCAATCATTCTCCAATGATTTCTTGTATTTGTTGAACCAGATATCCTAGGTCCTGCTAATCAACCCAAGGCATAATCATACTCGTCCTACCCAATAATGGAAGTATTAAGCAGGCCTATTATCATAAGGTTTGAGCCAAATGCAGCATAGACAAGTGTCTATGGTGCACATTGGCCTTCAAAGCCATAGTTCATACTTACATGGGGCACATGAGTCTTGTATTAAGATTGTAATGCCACAGAAATAGTGTTTACACTGGATAGCTGCTTAGAGAACCTCCTTTTCATCATTCAAATATATATTCTATCTTATTTCCAAACTGTGAGAACATCTATTTATTGTTTCCTATTCTACATCACTTTAACATTTTATTGTATTATTATATATTGTCAATTTCATCTGGCTTTGTTGGAAAACTCTAGATATTGTATAGTAGTGACATCTGGTGTCAATCATCAGAACTATTAGACCAGTTGCCCTGTCCAAACCCAACCTCAGCCCTCATCGGCCCGGAGTGGGCTAACCGACGGGCGCCCGTTGGTTTAGGGCACTGGGTTTTGGTGTGGCCCCAAGCGGGCTGCCCGAATTGGGCTCAGAACGGGTTTTGGACGGGTTTCCTGTCATCTGGCCAACATGAACCCAAAGCGGGTAGCCCTCTTTGAAACTGATCTGAGCCCAAATCGGGCAGCCCGCTTTGAAACTGATCTGAGCCCGATCGGGGCCACACTTCAGCCCAGCCATCTGCCCAACATGAAACCCAGCTCAGTTTTGCCCGCCTTCAAACAGCCAATCCGAGCTAAAACCAAATTGGCCCCGTGCGGGCTTGCTACTAGGGTAGGTACTGCTAGTCATGAGTCCATTGTCCTAACCACAACCCTATATTGGACAGATAAAATATTGCAGGTGTCCTAGCATACAGGGAATGTAGTAGTTCCACTCTCCAAGCAGAGCTTTAGCCCCCTGATCTGGTCCACATGATTTGCTGAAGCTAGTGACTGGAAAGGAGAGAGTGCATACTGGGACCAGTCCAATATGGCGCTGTCCAGTGGACATCCAGCTAGACGGGAATAGGGCCTAGTATTGGCTGTTGGATTAATTATCAGTATATTCAGTAGTTGCAATCGCAGGTGATATTTGGACTGCTCTCATCCACACAGTACTGCTGCACCTCAGTCCTCTTACTCAACTGTGTTAGTGGGGACCTTCATGATGGGGGCATAAAGGAGTAGAATAACTTCATCGGGAGCCTTCCATAATACCAATGGGCATACCGGATTCGTAAAAGGCGACAAAACTTGAGGGGTCTCGTGCCTTACTGCTGTGATCAGTCACGTAAGCTGTTTGGCAACCACTGCCCATATGCACGGGCCCGGGCCTTCTTGCTGGTGGTCTGGCATGGGATCCCTCCTCAGTGAACCACGTCTGAGATATCAAAGGCTGTGGTTTGTCTGGCCCTGCCTACTATGGTACTAGCCCAGGTGGGTAGGACCAGGCAAATCAAAGAACACTTGCTATCCTTCAAAAAGAGTAGGGGACGTGCCCCAGTAGCAGTTTTCTCCCTCACCTCATAGATTTTTGAGAACAATTTAACTTTATTTGGCGTTTTGTTGATTTACAGGTACATCTAATTCCTTCGATTTAATGAATCGGGTATCCATACATTAATCCATACTTCGATATAATGAATCGGGTATCCTTTCACACAAACATATTTGTATTGTCACTTATCATCAGAATTATAGAGTGAATGATTAACATGATTTAATTAAATATTTTCCAAAGAAATGAGTTTGTATGAGTACTGTATTGTATGATTTTACATTCCACCCCTTTTTAGTAATAAAAACAGAATAATATTCAAATTGTTAGTAACAAGCTATATTAGATATAAAATCTAATACAGAGAGATCCCGATAATCCGCCATGCTAACTTGTTGATAAAAAATGGTCGGTTTGTGAGATAGGCGATATATCGAGTGAGAGGTGCAGCAGGTGGTCCGTGTCTTTTACCACCCCACCCCCCCCCCCCCGCCCTCTACCTACTCCACTCACCCAGCCACCCCCCCCCCACCCCGATCATGGATATATAGCAGACTTTATTACTGTTACACACAGAAAGAAAGAGAGTATACAAATACTTTTTAAATGAAATTTATTCACAATATTGGCATCAATTATTATCTTTTTTTTTGCAATGAATTCCATCTAGGAATATCAATGATACATGTCATTTGTGAATATAAAATCATACAATACATGTATTGTTAATGAGGTTAAGTTGCAATAATTGTATGTGTACACAAGACACATGCATTAGCTATCACATCTGATGGCAAACTGTCGTCTCTGGGTACATATATAAAGTTCATAAAGTCATATTCATCAGTTTCTAACAGGCATAGATAGGCATCTATCCAAGTCGTGTAAAGAATGCTGACAGTGTCTGTTGCTTTACTGAAGCCTTCCTTTTAGAGTCCACTCTAGCCTGAAGTCGGTGTACATAGGTGACAAGATCAGGGGCATCTTGGATCCCACTTACCTCAAAGTAAGGGATCAGAGCACTGAGGTATGCAGCAGCCTCACGTGATGAGATCACAATAGGAGGTGGGGGGTCATTGGTAGCCTCTTCCTCACACAGAGGAGACTCAGGGGGAGGCTCTGGTTGAGACAGCACCATATCCAGGATGTTGTCATCAGTCATCTCACCACAGGTGGGCTCATCATTGTCTATACCTATGTACCTGTCCACACTTGCCCCAGGATCCAGGGACCTCATGAGATCTCGTAGGTCAGCCAGAGGCATGTCATCCTCATCCTCAGTGTCTATGGGAGCTTCCTCAGTGTCCATGGGGATGGGTACAGGTGCCTCCAATATGGCAGTGTGGTTCCAGCAGTTGTGGATGGTACTGCTGGATACCTCACCCCATGCATGTTTGATGAAAGAAAGTGCCTGTCTCACTGTGACCTTCTGAGGAGTGTTTGCCTCTGCACACTTCAGGTAATGTCTAACCAGCTCCTTCCGATAATGAGCCTTAAAGGACCGGATGATTCCTGCATCCATGGGCTGAATGTGGGCAGTGGTGTTCGGAGGGAGGAAGTGAAGAGTCACATGTGTGAGTTTGCATCCATCCATCTTGTGGCTGGATGCATTGTCCAATAGGAGGATGATCTTCTTCCCCTCTCTCTGCATCTTCTTGTCCAACTTCACTACCCACTCCTGAAAGATCAGTGAAGTCATCCAGGCTTTGGTGTTTGCCTGGTAGTCGACATAGAAGTTAGGATCAAACCCAGAAGTCTTACCTCCAAAGCACTGGTGTCTGAATGAACGTGAAATGACAAGTGGTCTTAACTTATGAGTCCCTGTGGCATTAGAACACAGGGCCACAGTCACCCTTACTTTAGACATCTTCGTACCTTCAGCCTTGCCTGCAGGACAAAGGGTTTGAGATGGCCCTAGTTCATAAAACAGGGCTGTTTCATCCATATTATATACCAGTTCTCTATCATACTGAGAGAGCACCTGTTGGAGCTGTTCACGTCCTTCATGCACTTTAGTCATGTCAGCAGATCCACTCTCACCATGCATCTTCTGACAGTAGATCCCTATCCTCTTCTTTGCACGAGTTAGCCAGCCATAGGAGTAATTAAAGTCCTTGATTCCCATCTTCTGTCCAAAATATTTGGCCTTTTCGATCATCATGGCATTACTCACAACAGCCTTCCTGTCCCTCATCTGGATCACCCATTCCTTGAGAGCAGCCTCCAGGTCTGGATACTCCCCTGCCTTGTCCCTGGTGAGTGGAGAATTAACACCAGGCAATAAAGACAACCACTTGTCTGTTTTCCTGACAATATCCCCGACAGTGGTTCTGCCTATAGAAATACCAAAATTAGTTTCAACCCAGGTAACCAGGTTAGCTTGTGAAGCTGTAGGATGTTGCTTTTTGTAGAGACATAACTCCTTCTTCTGCTGTTTGTTGAGCTCCTGTCGGGCTCTTTTAGCAGGAGGAGCCGACATGGTGACTACAGAAATCAACTGTTAACTGGACTGTTGGCTGTCGTTTAATGACCACATCAGAAAGGGTGATGGCGGAGAGTGGGTGAATGATAGGTATTGAGTTGAAGGTGCCGTGAACCAGGGGCAGTTACTAGAGCCGTTGTACGGATATACACCCCGGGTATACACCCACAGGGATGACGTATCCACTCAGGCTAGGGTGTCGGAGTCACTCCGCCACCACGTGCTCCATGTCAGTCACGCCTACCCTCCCCCCCCCCCACCCACAAGCCATCAGCACTAAAACAATGCTGCGTGACCCTTAACCCCCCCCCCCGCCCCCTGCTCTCCCACATGTCAGTTGTTCACACTTGTTGCTACAGCTAGGCATTATGGGCCGGGGTAAAATGTCGGGAAGTTACAGGAAGGGGTTGGAGTAGTATTATAAAGAATAAAGGATGGTATCTTAGATCTTCTAAAATATAAAACAAACGTTTTCCAGTATGCTACTGAAACAATAAACTGCTGCCAAGTCCAGGACAAACTTACCCTCAAACATCCCGACCTCATAATGCTAAAACAATACCAAGGATAAAAGAGTTGCACCATCTGTTAGTTCAGTGATATGTTAGTTTAATCCTCAGGGACCTCCCGTCAGCAGCCTGCTATGACTGGGTGGGAGGATGACTGGTCGGATTATGGGGTGACATTATAAGGGTAATTAATGGGTCTGTGCTCCAGAAGACCATGGCGGAGGCGGAACATGAGATTGGCGGATTAAAGGGTGTAATTTAATGCTATAAAAACAACCTCTGACCTCAACATGGCAGAGAGTGAGCCTGGCGGTTTATCGGCGGTCGATTTACCGAGATCTCTCTGTAGTCTCTTTTCATAGTATTGACGTATGTACCTTTATACCGTAACACTTACTCTACTAATCACAACTCTGATTGTTTTATATAGTCAATCACTTACATATCGAGATCAATGTCATACATCTAGAGCCTGAAATTTACAAACAGATTCTTCTGGTTTTTGGGGATTGAGTCCTTCAGAAGCTCCTTCATGAAGTTGAAGAAGTTGAAATTTCTTTTATTTATCCTGAATTATTACAGTAGCCTAGGGCATGTCTTACTAATAATCCAGCTAAAAGCGTTCAAAGAACATACATTTTCATAAGTATAAGTGAATAGTTGGTCCTTATGGACAATTTATGTTACATTTAAATGGAAAGGGCCTAAAAGGGTGTGCCTGATGGTATGACACGTGCCTGATGAAATTAGCATTTGAGAGAGTGGTACAATTCCAGATGAAATTTTGAATAAAAAATGTTATGGCCATTTGGCCTACATAGCATTAGTTGGTTGTTAAGAGAGATGGAATGAGAGGGGTTAGTTTCATAATGAATAGTCAATTGGATGGCACCGAGAGAGGGAAGTAATGCTGGGTCCTCTACCTATAGTAGAAGACGTTCTATGTCCATGACATGAGCTAAAGTTCATGTCGTGGGATCCAGTAAGAGCTTATTTTCATAAAACTCCTTTCTCTTTGCAATGAAAGTGTTGAGGTTGTCAATTTTTCGTATGTTTGTATGAAAGGAGTTCCATGTGATGGCTTGTCTAAATCTTAAGCTTTTCCTGTAATGGGGATTTTTAGGCCAAGTTGTATGTAATAGCTTACCATCGTGGAGCCTTGTGAAAATTTGCCTACCATCTATCTGAGAGTTATCCTGGGTTAGTTTGAAAGCAGTTAGCTCAACGTGAAATTTTCTTCTGTCAGCCAAGCTATTTAGCTCCGCAATTTTTGTTAACTTTTTTGCATTTATTGTATCCTCATTCAAATATGTCGTTCTTAGCCCCCTGTCGAAAGCACTCTGTAGATGTTCTAACTCCGTTTTTATTGCAGATGTGTAAATTATATCCCCATAATCTATGGCTGGTAGAATCATTAGCTTTAGTACATCAAAGGCTGATTTTTGGGTTAGACTTAATCTTATTTTCCTGAAGAGACTATTTTTAAAATTTACATTTCTTGTAATGTTTTGAACGTGTTGCTTGTAACTTAATAAGTTATCTAAAGTTATGCCAAGGTATCTATAGGTAACTGTTGACTGAATTATTTCATTATTTATTGTAAGGACAGGCTTTGGGGTATGTTTTAGGAGAGATTGAGTTCCAAAATGTACTACCTTGGTTTTTTTGGTATTTAGGGAAAGTTTGTTACTTTTGCACCAACTAAATCTTCATTTATTGTTTTTTGTACGTCTAGACTTAGGGAGTTATGGGAGAAATAAATTACAGTATCGTCTGCATAGTGTTGACATTTGAGGCTCTGGAGTGTTAGATTTAAGTCATTGATATATAGGAGGAACAACAGGGGGCCCAGGACACTGCCCTGGGGAACGCCACATGTGATAGGAGCAGGTTGTGATGTATAGCCATTAGCCTTTGTTTGCTGAGACCTGTGCGTTAGATAATTATTTACTAAATTTTGAGCAGAATTTGAAAAGCCCAGTTCAGAAAGTTTATTGGATAAGATTGTATGGTTTATAGTATCAAAGGCTTTTTTAAAATCCAGGAAGATGGCTGATGTGATATGTTCATTATTGATGGAAGTATGTATATAATTAGTGAATTTGGAGAGGCTGTCTAAAGTTGATCTTTTAGGCCTAAAACCATCTTGGTGTTCTGTGAGAATTTCGTTATCGTTAATATGCATCATTATTTGCTTATGTAGAAGTTTTTCCATTATTTTTGCAGGGAGGGGTAGGATGGATATAGGTCTTAAATTGTTGACATCTGTGATGTCCCCACCCTTGGGTAGGGGAGAAACCTTAGCCTTTTTCCATGAATCCGGGAAACTAGATTTCTGTATAACAAGGTTAAATATGTGAAGGGCATGGTTAGGAAGGCTTGTGAGTGCATCTTTAAGAACTTGTGTGGATATGTTATCAACACCCGACGATTTGGAAACATTGATTTTCCTCAGTAGCGGTTCTAGCTCCTCCAGTGAAACCTCTTGGAAGGCAAAATTAGAATTTATTGTCTTACCATTACATGTCCAGGGATTGTTTAAATTTTGCGCTAATTTATTCCCTATATTTGCGAAATATTCGTTAATAAAGGTGGCTGTGTCTTCATGGGCTATGGGCTCATCAGTGTCTTTATCAATGAGTGAAAAAGTAGGAGAGGATGCTTTTGGGTTTACAACTTTGTTGATACATCTGTTGATACATTCTGGCTTTAAAGGTAGAAATGTCTTCAATATTTTTAAATTTGTTTTCCAGATTGTTCCAAGATTTGGCAACAAAGACACTCAAGGATTTCTCATATATAGCAGACTTAATATAATCATAGCTTAATTCTGCAAATTGACTTTGTCTGGTCTGACGTGTTTTCCTTTTACAAAACTTTGGAATTATAGATCTTTTAAACCCTAATATTCTTGCATGATACAGACGACGGTCTTCCAACATTGGAACTTTAGCCTGCTGGTGAACATAACCGGTAGAACTTAAGACGGGTAACTTGAGACAGTGTTTTAGACATCTACTTTGTATTCGCTGTAATTCAGCTAGTAGATCTACATTAGCACCATTATACAAAACATCAGCATAATCTATCACAGGAAGGGTATACGTATTGTAAATTAACAGCTACAGGTTTGATGGAACAAAATGTTTTAATCTACCTAATAAACAAGCTTTGAAACCAAGTTGTCTTTTTAACTCCTTGACATGACAATTAAAAGATAATTCGTGATCTAAAGTTACCCCAAGATATTTAAAGGTAGGTACATATTTTACTTTTTGACCATTCTCAGACATTTCATGATTTCTTAAATCAACCCTTTTATATTTAATTTTACTTGAAAAATATATTGATTTAGTTTTACAAACATTCATCGTTAATTTATTTTTCGATGACCAGCTGGCGTACATGCGCAAACCCTCTTCCAGTCTGGGGACAATATTTTGTATCGAGTGACCATGTGAAAAAAGTACCGTATCATCCGCGTATAGAAGGCAATGAACTCCATTTTGAGCCTGAGGTATGTCGTTAACATAAAGTAAAAACAGTAATGGCCCACATATACTCCCCTGTGGAACGCCACATGCTATGTCAAGGGGCTCTGAGACTATTTCATTAGCTATAACATATTGTTTTCTTATACTAAGGTAATTTTCAATTAATTTCAGGTTATTATTTCTTATGCCATATTGTTCAAGTTTTTTTACAAGAATGGAGTGATTTACACAATCAAACGCTTTTTTTGTATCGATGAAGGTAGCCACTGTAACAAGTCCTCTATTTCTATTTTCTAAAATATTTGAAGTGAGTTTACTTATAGTATCTAAAGTAGAACATGATTTTCGATAACCCCCCTGAATTTCGGTGAGAATATTATTTTCATCTAAATGGTTAGTAATCTGGGTGTGAATTATTCTTTCAAGTATTTTACCGGGTATAGGAAGCTGACTTATAGGCCTATAGTTAGATACATTATTTAAATTTCCTGATTTTGGTAGGGGTGTTACCTTGGCTACCTTCCATAGTACCGGTATTCTTTGACCGTCAACAACCAGACTCATAATTTTAGAGAATCGCTCTAACATACATACAGCAGCATCCCTATTGTATTTGTATTTGTCATTTTTTATTTGGCTAAATAATCTTTACAGAACGTGGGAAGTTTTTCATTAATTAGCCAATAGGGCACCGACCGACAGAGGCGGTGTGATAGAAAAGATTAGCAAGTAGAATGTCTCAATGTCCATATCAAAAGTTCATGTCACGTATTATCGGTAGGTACAATTACTAGAATAATTATATGCCTGTACACGGTCATAGACCCTTAGTGACCATTTTTGATGGCCTCCAGGAATTTCCTGTGGTCAGTCATGTGTTGCATCTCAGGGTCAAGGTCGTTCCAGGGACCCAGTCCGCGGTAGAGAGGGCTTTTCTCATATATGGCCTTCTTTGGTCGCATACTTCTTAGTTTCACTTGTGCATTGCCACGGAGGTCGCGGGCTGGCACAACCACATTGTTTTCATCCAGGGACGACTTGTGTAGGTGTGATAGGAGCTGGACACGTCTTCCTGTGTCCAGCCGTGGTACCTTGTTCCTGGTGTGCAGTCCGTCAATACACACACCTCTGGGGTCCCTGATTCCTTCACAGATTCGTAGGGCGTCGTTCTGGAGTGTCTGCAACTTTCGCACGGCCCACACAGGCCCGCCCTCATAGGAGAAGCTGCAATATTCCATGGCTGTTTTTATCATGTGTGTGTAGACTTCCACAGCAGTCTTCTTGTCTGAGCCAGATCTTATCCTCCGAAGTTGGGGCAGACGCGCCATGACCATGTTGATCACCTTCCGCAGGTGTGGGGCCATGCTGAGATGACAGTCGACAATAACACCAAGGTAGTTGAATTGTCTGACAGTGTTCAAGGTCACATTGTTCATGCTCAGGTCACACTCAGTGAGGTCCGGGACTGAGCGCGGCGAGTAGGACTCTAGAAGAAATACTCTAGAAGAAATATTCTCGAGACAGGATGATTTATTTATATTTAAATCTTGCAAAACTTTACCAACAATTTCCTGCGATATCTCAAAGTCAGGCATGGAATCAACACATCTACGTCCATCAAAAGACCAATCTCCAACATGAGCTTCAGCCAACCTAGGGCCTATGTTTGAGAAGAAATTATTTATGTACATTGGAACCTCCTCTTTTACAATCTGGACATCGTCATCACCTTTCAAAATAATATTATGGTTCTTTTTACCCTTACCAGGTATGAGGCGCCTCATAGCAGCCCAAAACTTTTTGGCGTCTTTAATGTTTATATCAATCTGCTCGACTACAAAAGCCTGTTTTGCCTTTTTCACATCAGTGCAGCATGAGTTCTTCAGAGTAGACGCGCTTTCCCAATCTAGAACACTGTTGGTCCTTTTGGCCTTTTTTAAGGCATTATTTTTTTCTATAATTTGTGCAATTAATTCAGGGGTAAGCCATGGCTCTTCTTTAAATCTTATTCTAAAATTTTTTACAGGACATAAAATATTCAAAATTCTATTAATATTTTCACTGAAAATTTCCCAACAGCGCTCTACGTCTTGGCAATCATCAAACTCATCCCAGGCTAAAGCCTTAAACCTAGTACAGAATTCCTTTTTATCATAATTCTTGTAGGATCTGCCTACAAAATGTTTCTGTTCAATCTTACAACGTGGCTGGTTAATCGCCATATACACAGGGAAGTGGTCACTTAAATTAGCGAATAACACACCTGAATTTTCAATTTTATCCACATTTGTAAATATCAAGTCGATACAAGCCTTGCCACCTTTAGTTTTGGTAGGCTCAGATATGAGCTGACGTAGGCCATAGTCTGCCAAATCAATCGTCATCTTATCTCTAGCAGTTGAATCACTTAGATAATCAATGTTGAAATCTCCAATCAAAATTACGTCAAGTCGATCAATATTTTCAATATTAGACAGTGATCTTGTTATATGATCAATACACTTTGTTTTGTCTCCTTCAGGAGGACGATAAACATTTCCAATCAACTTTAAACGAGACTTGCCTTTAGAGATTAATAACCATTGTATTTCTATATCAATTGTACTACAATTATATATAGAGTACTTTTGTGTGTCACGCACAAGGCTGTCTTTAACAAATGCACATAAACCACCTCCATTCATATCTCTGAGTCCCACCTGAACAAATTATAATTGTCCATGTTGTAATCATCAGACATCTCATTATTTGTCAACCACGTCTCCGAAAAAAGCATAATGTCAAAATCTTGTTTAGACAGTTCTTTTTCTAACACATCATACTTATTCCTCATGCTCTGTGCATTAAGATGCATGACTATCTGACCTTTACATTGCGTTAAGTTAGGCACTGAGCCAAGGAAAATTTAAACAACATTTTGTATCAGAGTTTGCACCACGGTACATTTGAGATTTGGTATTAGCCATATAGACTACATATATAATTTTAGGTGATGAACTTCTGCTCTTGTGGCTGTTCATACCTTCTGTTTAGTGAACAACTGGCTGGGAGAGTATAAGCTCCTTAATACACACTATACTTTCTACTGTTTGGTTCAACACAATAAATAAATATAAAATGTAAAAAACCTATTAAAGTACCGGTAGATAAATTATGTTAAATTCTTTTGTTACAGATTTTTAGAGTTTATACATTAATACTGTTTTTAGTACCCTAATATATATATATTTTAAAACCCTTTACATATCACAGACTGGTATAGAACACAGGTATCAGATAAATGAGCAGTTCTGTTTGAGGCCATTTAGCTAGTATTAGCCTTTTTCCTCAGTCAGAGACGACTGGTCACATGAAGTGTTGGGGGCTGACGACGTGTGGCTGTTGTTTGGTAGATCTTCACGAGACTTGTCCACCTTCTCATCATCATCATTCTCTTTCTCATCATCGTCTTTGGTGACATCATCATCGTCATCTTTATCTTCAGACTCCTTTTCTTCCTCACTAGCGAACTCCTCTAAGAGTTTTATGATTGGATCGTCACTGTCACTATTTTCTTCTCTCGCTGGGGTTGAGTGATCTGGGGCATTTGGTACTGCTGCTGGGGTGCCGCCAGAGGCTGCTGCAATCACTTTTTTCCGTTCACTCTGAATAAGTTCATCTCGGACCTTTTCTAGGAGCCTTCCCAGCATATTGCCGCCCTTCACCGTATCAAAAGTCAGAGACTTCACGTTACCCATGTGTCTACCAACACCGAAGACTGGGTGGAACGTACACTCATAGTGGTGTTTTCCTTGTGATCGTTTTAGAGTTCTGGCTCTGTTCTCGTCCTGGAACTTTATTTGTAGCAGCTCATATACTACCTTCGTTGTCCCTTTATTCCAGTCGGGGGAAGATGCGGTCATTCATTTCATAGATTCGATCATCCATAGATGCGGTCACTGCTGTATTGGGCAAGCAGCATAAATACCTGTCCTACTACTGCAAGGCAGACTACCACTATTTATGGATGACTCCTTGCCAACTTGAGATGTCCCGTGAGGTACTTGATGTACGTCTGGACGTTAAACAAATCAATCAATCAATCAATCAATATATTACTCAACATTAACCTCAAGAGCATATCTTTATGTAATTGCATGTACACAGTACCCTCAGGTACAACTTTACCCACCACTGAGTCATTCTTCAAGGTAAACAGAAAGGGATAGCAGAACCCTGGGTGTTTCTTCATTGTACAGATCTTGCTGACTCCGTTCAGCAACGAAGTTCCCAATAAGGGGCTCCGCCTTTGTCTTGTTCCATGCTAACATTGGAGAGTTTCTGGACCCTAATTTTCGTCAGGAACCTGGAGATGAGGGTTAGATTCATTCTGCCATTTTGAAGTAGGTACCAGGTGCACGTGCAGGAGTACTCTCGTTCCCAAATCCTTCCGAAGGAAGGCTCTGGTAACTGCCAAATGACCTTGAACTTTGGATATTGCTGAGTCTGGGCAACCCCTGCTGGTAGGCTGGAACCAGCGAACAGGAACAGGAAATGGAACCAGAATGTAAGATGGTAGTTTTTGGTAGTTTTACCATCAGCCTTTCTGGTTCCATTTCCTGTTCACTGGTTCCAGCCTACCAGCAGGGGTTGCCCAGACCCAGCAAAATCCCAACATTTGGCAGTTACCAGAGCCTTCCTTCGGAAGGATTTGGGAACGAGAGTAGTGCGGGAGATGTTCTGCTGGTGCAAATCAGGCCCGGGGGGGGGGGGTACTCTTTTTTTTTTTGACACGGGGCTGCGGCTGGCCCTTTGACAACCCTTACCCTTGGTGAGGGGGATTTTGGTCAGAAGTGACCCTTGGTGAGGGGGATTTTGGACAAAAGTGACCCTTGCTGAGGGGGATTTTGGACAAAAGTGCCTAGGTTTTAGCAATTTTCACCGAGGAGTCGGCCTTGGTGTAAGAATTTTGGTCAAAAGTGACCCTTGTTACAAAGAATTTTGGCAAAATGTGACCCTTTTGGGGGCGATTTTGTTGAAATCTCTGAAAAGTGACCCTTGGTGAGGGGATTTTGGTGAAAATTGACCCTTGGTGAGGGGGATTTTGGTGATTATTCCACCCAACGCTTACCCGAGTCAAATAAAGCCTCACAAACTCTCAAGTCATTGTAGAATAAGAATGGATGAGAGCATTAGCAGACAATCTTAAAAATCTTACTCACCAAATGAAGATGGCATCACTAGTAGTGGTAAGCCTACACAGTCCATCATAGGATAGGCTTATTAACTAGTATGCAACGGGGGGGGGGCTCTGCCTTTTCTTTTCTTTTGGATGTTTATGTTGCCTTATCTTGGTGTAGGGCATACTATAAAGGCAAACTTTAGGTAGCATAGTTTGGGTATGTGACACTAGGTGGCAGATACAAGGGGAGCTATCAGATTATATATATTAAGATTTAAGATTATATATCAAGATTGCGCTCAGAACTCCCAGGAGAGCTATCACGTATTTGCGGTAAATGCCATTCATGATTCAGTAGGCCCTAGTTGAACTGTTGCCAGTCCTCCATATTATGCAAAGCACCAGCCTATGAGTAATTCTGGATTCCCTAGCCAGTGCGTAAGATAGAAGAAACATTTCTCGAGAAAAATTGATGAAAATTGTATGGGGTGATAATGTACGTGCTATACATTTCTCTCTCAATGAATCACTAAAGAAATTATGATTGTATTCAGGCATCAGCGAAATAAATGACTGTGTGACCTGTTAAATCACTACAAGTTAAAGGAACGCTGGAGCTATCCGCCTTGAGCATTATTGATCATTTGAGCTGTAATTAATATTGTAGTTCTGTAAGACATTGACAACTTTGTAGTCATCATGATAAACAACATGTTCCGCTCATGTTAGTTTTCAGTGCAAACTATGTCTTAACTATGATATGGTACTTTATGAATCCATTGCACATTTATTGCTTTGAAAATACTTCAGTTTGTGGAAGTAACTTCTGAATGGAATGCTGAGGTATCATGTTTGCATATTCTGGGTGCTGTTTCTCCACAAATTTGCGGAGGTCCGCAAATTTGCGGAGGTCCGTAAATTTGCTTCCATGAATTTGGGGAGGTCCGCAAATATATATGGAGCTCCGTATTTGTATGCTAAAGTACTAAAAAACGAAATTTGCGGACATCCACAAATTTGCGGAATACACATTCGATAAATTTGCGGAGCTCCGCAAATATATACAGGGGTCCGCAAATTTGTGGAGAAACAGCATCCTGTTCAGCTATGCATTAGGCAATATCCTTATATCCGTATGATGGACAGTGTAACAAAACCCTCAAGGTATACTGTAAATATATTTTGTACATATCTATCCAGTATAGTTATACAACTACCATATTCGCAAATTTAGATACACATGATACTTGGGGGGGGGGGGGGTCCAAAATGGCCAAAAAAGGATGACATACTTTATGGACGGCCCTTTACAAGAAACCAATCTGTTCCTTCCAGGATGCTGTTTCTCCACAAATATGCGGAGGTTCGCAAATTTGCGGAGGTCCGTAAATACACTCTCCATATATTTATGGAGGTCCGCAAATATAGACCTATCCCAGTGGGCACAAAACTCAGTTGAATGTTGAATCAATGTTGCATCAACATTGAATCAACATTGTCAACCAATTTTCAATGTTGATTCAATGTTCTGTGCCCACTGGGATATGCCTTTTTGGTACTTAAGCATACAAATACGGACCTCTGTATATATTTGCGGACATCCGTATATATTTGCGGAGCTCCATAAATATATTTGCGGACCTCCGCAAATTTGCGGACCTCTGCAAATTTGTGGAGAAACAGCATCCAGGGGAGAATTAATACTATTGTTTGTGTAACGATACTATTTTGTTGATGTACCTCTGCTATATATTAAAGGAGGCATTCTAATTCTTCATCATTTTAAGATTATTCCTTTTCAAGAATAGATAGCGAAATTTTTTGGTTTGAAAAAATATTTAATTGCTTTCCACATATTTACAATATAATCTTCATAGTCCTTTGAATATGTTAATTTCCAAAGTATTATGAATGATAGATATCATCAGTATTTGACAGATTTTCAGTTGGACACAATCCATATGATGACAGGTTAATAAGACAATGCAGTTTTTTTTGTTTTTTTTTGTTTCAACTTGGTCACATAATTTTCATGAAATTTTGTGACTGCTGAACCTTTATTTACATCAGATAAGTTTACAATTCATGTGGCGTGGTGCTCCAATTTACACTAGAGTACAATTTCCTTTTACATAATTAACACCAATGAGGTATTAAAAACATGACATACAAAATAATAAACTAATCTTTCATATATAAGATATGTCCTATTACAACGAGATAAAAATGTAACTAGTTGATTTATATATCTATACATGTACCCATTTATCTTATATCTTCCTGTGTAATAAGATTATGTTGCAAAATAAAAATCTCTCAACATCTTCTCTATAGATGAAGCATTTTCTAGTTTCTAGAGAGAGATTATGTAGGATAACATGCCATTAATGCACCGTGAGATGAACATGAAACTTTAGGTATCATGTGGTCTATGATAACCATGACCCTGCATCATATACCATGAAAAAATGTGATACTTGGTGGAGAATATTGTCGTGATCGGTCAGCTGCTTCATATAATATCCTAATACTGTCTTTTAATGAGCTTTATATATCACTACTAAAGTCTATGCTAGCGTTTTGTTCAGGGAAGAGCACCACTCAAAGAGGGGCAACAATAGTCTTCTCCCTCTTGAATACTGGTCTCTTTGACTGACGATAGATAACCAAACCAATCTTGACTCCTAACATGAGGAAGGTGACCAAAAGAAGCGCCACAGTAAGCACCGAGTTGGGTTTGCTTCCATCAAAGTTCTTGGAGAGGCTGCCAATAAGTGCCACAGCTAGAACAGCATAGGGTGTGAAGATGAATCGTGTGTACTTCTCGAAAAATGCTAGGTCCACTAGAACCCAGACCATGATATCAAATGTGAGGATTGAAAGGCAAACTGCTGAGCTGGCCTGTTGAACCAGTCCTGCGCTGTAGGTGATCACCGCGCCGAGGTTAAGCAGAGTGGCCACAGAGACCCATGTACCATACATGGCAAAGGCATTGGTAACAAGTCCAACTATGAGCCAACTTTCACGCTTGAAACCCTTCTCCAGAAGTATCGCATGATACCTGCAATAAATCCAAAGGACATGCTGGTTTAGGCAATTCTAACATTGCTATTGCAAGAAAAATTGTATACATGTAGACCCCTATGTATTAGACAATTTCTCTCCCTCTGTCACGTGGACCAAAGAGCCATCAATAATTATCTTCTGTTTTAGTAATTAATTAATCTATATATCTTGATTTCATCTATACAATTATCCAGACAACTCTCCATTGATTCTCATACCTATAATTAACAATTATACTTTCTACCTTAAAAGTTTAGGTGAGTTCTCTTTTAATTCGCCAACATAATCCTCCCACTCTGACATAGTTGGCTTAAGTCTTACCTGAATGCCCCGTAGAGGGAGATAATACAATTGATGTACATGGAGACAGCTAATAATGCGATAGGCACTAGAGCCGCAATGATCATCTTCCTGTCCCAGAGCAACAGCCAGCTTATGTTGCAGATGAGGTTAATAATGTAGACGATGAACAGGGACCAGTGTAGGAAGGGGGCAACAACGTACAGAGGGGTGCCATCTGAAGCCTTGCGAAATATGTTGACTGTTGCATAGATCATCCAGATCGCCTGTAGGAAAATAAATGCGAGTCTAGTATTGTGTTCCAAATATTGTGAATATTATGTAGTAAAGTACAAATGGTCCCTTTTCCCGTAAGAAGCCACTGGAAGTGAAATCATCGGTTCTCCCCACAGTATTGTTATTTTTGTGCTAAAATGTACTTTCACTCTGATTTTTTTTTACTCTACTAAATTTAAACATAATATCTTTCATAGGGTTGTAAAGAACAAAACATGTGTATCATGCACAATATTTAATGAAAATGCTTTAGGGATTAAAGTTCCTTGTACCTGGTAGGCATAGATGAACCCCCATATAGAGAACGTCCAACCTGCTGGTGTGATCTCAGTATAAAACTCATCTGAATTATTTCCGACAGTACTCGTGAAAAGTCCTGCATCAAGAGAGAATTCAAAAATACAAATTAGTTTATGTGTTATAAATGGTGCAATCTATAGTAAATAATGGCAATTCCAACACACATCCTGATCAGAACTAAATGTAGATTAGAATATAAGTTACTTGCAGCCTGCTCTCATAGAGTTAATATTCAATGGTAGCCATAACTTTTGATTGATACATCGAAGTAATTATAGCCTGGTTGTAGCGAAACTGGGCACCTGTGTGTATTTTTTCTGTGTTATATGATAATAACAGGACACTATAGTTCCTGGACACAAAAAGTGCATGTACATAAATGTTTACTGAATATCACGGCAATAAACCGTTGTGAGGTACACAACCAAAAAAGAAATTGAAATCCACCTACCCCATTTCAAGGTCGTTGCATCAACATTTGATATTCCGTTGAAGAAGAATGTTAGAATGAGCATCACCCATGTTGCGGCTAGAAGCAATATGTAGCCAAGGTGGTGTTTTTGTCCATCCTTCATCTATGTATTCGTAAAGAGATCAGAAATATTTAGATTAGAGAATGCATTTGCTGTTAGCGACTATAGATTGACCAAAATGTAGTATTTCTCGAATCCCTAGCATATTGTATGGAAGCAAAGCTGATTAAAATTTGAGATCACATACAGCATTCTGTTACTATAGGAACATGGAATAGTGGGCTATATTAAAGTCGGGGTAATGTTATGGGGAAACTAGTAGTTGTATAGAAGCGTCCCAAACCCATGGAGAACAACTCAACTTGTATGAGATCCAGTTTTATTGGAGGTCAATCGTCAGAATCCTACATATCGAGATTCATTCCATGCTGGATACAAGACACTTTCTCAGTGAGTGGGAATTCGCTCATAGACAGATCGTTCTGGGTAACGTCTGCTTACCAACTGGGTAATGATATGTTCAATCTTACTTTTACATGTGCCTCTTTGTTTATCCTGTATTAATACTCCCTTTGGTTTTATATCTTACAGCCAAGACAAAGAATCTCCGTTCACTGGTTCTGTCCACACTGCTGAACTGGATTGAGGTTTTAAGGGTGCTTTGATTTCCTACTAATATTTATCCTGGGGAAACTTCAGGATCACTGCCTGCAGTTCACTCAGACAAATGATCCAAGCAGATGAGAGGTACTTGATGTGAAGACTTCTTAATTCCATTCAGCAACATGTGATACATACACAACGGAGGTCTGACTCCTACCAACCACTCACTACAGGGAAACAGCCATGTTATATATGAAGACCTGACCTTGACACTTCAGCCTTGACATTTACACATATGACCTTGACACTTGCTCTGTCAGCCTTGATCTTTACATAATTCATTTACATAACCAGGCTTGTGCCATTAGTTCTAATACCAATCTACATAGATTATGCTCTGCATGGACTGACCTTGACATTGGGCCTATTACTTGGTGTGGCCTTGACAACTGTTACGCAATACGTCCTTGACATTTAGGTAATGTGATTTGCTCCTGGTATAGCGACCTTGACCATGGTTCTGGTGTTGGTCTTGACATTGGATCTGATTACATTCACTTAGTCTTATTTGCATTATCAATTGGCTGACTGCCCCAGTGGTTTGAGTCATCCCTCACGACAATAGTTAGTACAGTTACATCACAGGAATTGGATATGAGTTTTTGAGTTTGATAATTTTTATTGGCAACAAATCCTTTACAAGTAAAGTCTTTCGACAAGAGCCAAGTATGTATAGGAGACGCAGCTCCTCCAGTACGAAAAAAATGATTCAAGTACCGGTACAATACGAACATAGAGATACAACAGATATACAGGTTAACGCTATACAGCCAGATAGGGGGGTACATATAACACACATTACATCACTCTGCAACTGGGTCGTGCACCTGGGAGTGTGGCCAATGCAGAGTACAATATGTCAGATAGTTGCACATGTAGTAGTTGTAGTAGTAGTACCAGATTAATTACAAGAAATGAGAAAACTGGTAATAGTAATATCACACCTGTTTCAAAAAAGCACTCAGGCTATAGACAAATAGTAAAGTAGTATAAACTTCTTGCTGTCATGGGTATAAACTTCTGATCACAGGTTACATAGCTAGCTCAACAACAGCAGCAAAAAACAATCTACACAATCTTTATCTTCTGTAATATGCAAAATACCGAATAAATAATATATGCTAGTAAAACACTTCAGTTTTTTAGCTTTTGGACAAATTTCACATACGATTCTGTCTTCTGTAATTCAGGTGATAACTTGTTCCATTCAAGGAAACCACGGTAGACAGGGCTTTTACGGTACTGAGGCCCCTTAGGTCGTTGAACCTTCAGTTTAACAAGCTTATTACCCCTTAACGCCCTTACCGGTACAACAACATTATCAATATTCCTGGAAAATTTATACATAAGACAGAGTACATTTTCACGTCTTCTAACATCCAACATTTTGCAAGTACATCTTATGTGAAGAGCAATTCTACTAATAGCACGCGGGTCTCTTATCTTAACACATGCACGGAGACATTTGTTTTGTATGCCCTGTATTTCATCGACAAGGTCCATATCCTTACTTCCTTCTAAGAGAAAATCACCATAATCAAAACTTCCTAGGATCATTTGCTTGAATAATAGTATAGCAAGGTCCTCATCGATATATTTACAAAGCCTTCGCAGGTTATGGAGTTTAAGATTACATGTGGATATAACCTTATTGCACTGGTCCTTGAAACCTAAAATGCAGTCGATAAGGACGCCCAGGTAGTTGAAGTTCTTTACAACCTTAAGCCGAGCACCTTTCAACCCGATTGGATAGTCAGCCCAGTTAGTTGTATTGTGTTCTCCATGGCACCATAGCACCTTGGTTTTTTCAGCATTTATTGTAAGCATATATTTATCACACCAGGCACTAATACGGTTCATATCCATCTGTAACTCAACCTGTGGGATTTGAGGATCCTTATTAGAGACCACTACCGCAATATCGTCGGCATACATATAATATCTGCCATTAATAATACAATTAGCTATACTATTTATATAAATAATAAACAACAGCGGGCCGAGGACTGACCCCTGGGGCACTCCGCAATCAATTGTTCTTACCCCAGAGGTCAGGTCAGCGACAGTCGTAACCTGACACCTGCCAGACAGATACGATCTAAACCACGCCAGCGCATCCTCGCTACAACCAATTTTGCTCAATTCAGATAATAATAATAAGTGGTTTACTGTGTCGAACGCCTTCCTTAGATCAAGGAAGACGATCGACACAGTCTCCCCCCTGTTCCTGCTTTCATACAGATCTTGTACAAGACCAAATATCGCATCAGCGGTACCTCGATCTGGCATAAAACCAAATTGCATTTTATCAATCAGATCATAGTCAAGGATATGCTGTAGCAGTTGCTGATGAACCACCCTCTCAATTAGTTTTGAGAAAATATTTAGTTGGCTGACGGGCCTCCAATTTGTGACCTTAGTCAGGTCGCCATTCTTAGGGAGCGGCGAAACCCGGGCTTTCTTAAGACAGTCAGGAAAAACACAGCTAGCAAACGACTTATTTACAATCTCACACAATAGTTCAGGTTTACTAGCTAATAGGTCCTTCACCACTACCGCACGTATATGAGGGAGACAAGACGATTTATTTATCTTTATCCCACAGATAAGCTTTTTTGTTGCAGCTATGTCAATGGGTTTTAAGACAAGGAGATTCCCATCAGCATGTGTAATCGGTGCATCAGGGTTTGCACTAGTTACATTAGTGAAGGCCAACGCAAGCTTTTGGCCAATTGTACTGTAAAAATCATTTACAAAGTCCGGGCATTTATCTTTCGGAATCACAGTGCCATATTCATCTGTTAGACACATAGCAACCTCTTTTTTAGGGCCCTTCCATAGTACATTAACTTCGCCCAGAAATTTTTTGGATCACCATTAAATTTAGCCAATTTCACACGCACATCATTCTTTACATTTTTTATTAGTAGAGCCTTTACCTGTCGCTCCAGACTTTTAACTTTGGGGAGGTGTATGTTCAAATTACCATCCCTTACCCTCCTTGACTTCCGCAGCAACAAGTTCTTTTTTCTCAAAAGCAAACACACCCCAGGGGTAAAACCCACTTTTTGAGAGGTATTAACTTTAAATGTTTTAACCGGGTGCAGGGCGTCAAGATGGGCAGTTAATCTAGCAACAATTTGTACAACCAGGTCTCCAGATAGAACATCACCACCTAGGCCCCAGTCAGTTGTAGTTGAAACAGCACGTGTGGCAGCAGGATTATAACTTTTATACGAGCGGCCAACCACTTCCTTATAAACACTAACAATTTTACAACTCTCTTGTTTTTTAACAATATAGATTGGCGCGTGGTCGCCATTTAAATCGTTTATAACTCCATTTTCGCTGATGAATTTACAATTTGTATAACAGTGGTCTAGTGTGGATTTACCATGCGGGTGGAAATAAGTAGGCTTAGTATCTAAATATTTAAGTTTAGTGGTCCGTAGAAATCTATGCATTCTTTTACATTTTGGGTGGTTCCTGGTTCTAGAATTTACATTAAGGTCACCAAGAAGCCACACTTCTCGGTTTTCAACTACCGGTAATTTCAACAACTCCTCTAATTTACTGAAACATCTGTTAACATTACCACTGGGCGGACGATAAATAGTTACAATTAGTCTGAATTTCTGTCCCGGGTACTTTGTTAGCAAGCCCAGGCATTCCATATCATTATTTATAAAGGTAAAATCATCAACGATAGTTGTATAATTAGCATATTTAATAGGAACATAACTGGCAACACCACCACTTTTTCTCAAACAATTGACACGATCCACTCTGAATAAGGACATACCTGGCAGTTCTAATTGCCAATTCTGGTCTCTATGATCTAACCAGCTCTCGGTTATGCTAATATGATCCACATTAAACATGATACCCTTCAGCTTGTTCATCTTATCTGTCAAACTCTGTACATTCATACATAACAACTTAAACCCCTTACATTGACCCAGTTGCTGGTAGCTATAGTATGTCATAATCACTGATTAGATCCCACCCATATCTGGCACAACAGTCAACCCCAACACCCAAAGACAAGTACAAGAACTTATATACATGTGTAGACATCAAATTCTTCCGCGCTATGAAATAGGGCAGGAAGTTGAGAGCATCGGCATGAGGATTCATATTGTTGCCCTATGTGAGTAAACGAAAACAGTCTCATGTCATTATATGTCCAATCATACAGGATTAGACTTACAAATTATGAGACCGTGTGCAAAAACAAAGAACTGACAACAAGTGAAACGTATATAGCGGCCTATAAAAGGCTAGGGTATACCGTAGTCACTGGTTTTCTGTAGTTGATTTAGAGTCGACAGCCCCCCCAGGCCTAGAGTAGAAAATTCTTAGTTAGTTGATACAACACACACGTGACACCCAACACTCCAGTCAAGTAATATAGACAATAAGATATTGCACAATACTGAGCAAACTGGCGCACACTAAATTCATAGCTCGTTGATCACCACATTCATATAGGTTATGTAGATGCCACTTCTAACCGACACAATCAATGGATCCTAAATTACCTACATTCATATATTCTACATTCATAGCAGGATCAATCCAAGAAAAAGATTTTACTGCACAAAAATCAATGTCACCAGGTGTGGAAAATTATACTAATTCTTATATTAAATTAAGTAACACTATTGTTATGACATGTATAACTGCCCTCCAAATATTCTTCATTCATATTTTAATTTAGATTTCAAAGAAAAAAAAAATAGTAATCGACAATTATGCTAGGGCCTTCGTCTGGAACAGGCCAAATTGTATTTCACTAATAATACATAACCAATATTGATAAATTAGTTACTAATAGTACAGCAAAAAATAAACCAATGTAATGAGGTACCTAGTGGCAGAAAATGAACATTAGAGTGTAATAATTACCACTGCTGCAAATACAGATATACACACGGGTTTCAATGGAGTACTAATAGACAGCTTGGAAGATCCATCTAGCGATTCTTCTCTGCACATCCGAGTAGGGTACCATTCCGTTCCAAAGTCTATGGTAGTTATGGCCCCAGCCCGTAAATGAATGGTGTCCATGACACATTAGTTGCGTTTCAGGAGTCCGATGTCCATTTACAAAGTTCATATGGACAATCGAGTCATTGATACACATTACAGCATCATCTATCACCGACTGCAGCGGGTCCCGGGTCCATCTGCGGTTAGCTTTCTCGAGGCTCATACCGTAAAGTCCGCCAATAATAACATCAACTGAAGCATCTGCATCTTCACAGGCCCGTAGAAGGCTTTGGTAACCAGTACATACGTCCTTAGTGATACTAATTACATCTGTAGATACTGGCTCGTAGGCACCAGAACTAGGATTTCTTTTAACTATGTCATGTATACCGACTAAAACAACTGCAATTCCGAGGTTGTTTACAACACCAGTTCCTAGATCAGCTGACATCTTTGACTCAACCATACCTATGGTAGCACCCGGGCAGCCCATGCACAAGTGAAGACTGGGCAGTAGTGGTTGTAGCTCGGGTTTTAGGAAACGCAGGCGCTCGTCCCCAAACACCTGTACAACTCCGGGATTGTTCATAATGTCGATATACTGGCACAGGATACTTATAATCATCAATCTAGACATCCGATGAGGTTGCCGGTTTGGCAATCGTTGTTGTTGACGACCGGGTCTCGCCCAACCTCTCGCCGTGTACGAGAACTGGGTCCGTCTGTTGCTCTCCAAGCCGAGGCGCGTCACTCTCCGTACCGATTCTCTCACGATCTCCCGCCACCGCTGACGATTGCTGGTTGTGGTTACCCGGCGGACGCTCTCCTCTCAGCTGTGATCTTAAGTCACAAAGAACCTTCCCTAGCATATTTTCGCCATTATAACTATTATCTCTGTATTTTGGCGAGTTGTAGGTGGCATTTCCCCCCCAAAACGAATTTTTCGTCGATTCAATCAGCAGCACTACAGTCTCTAGTAGGGCGGACCTCAGTTCGGGATTTTGGACATATTTCTTTAGATTGGAGATTCTCATAGCAAGCACACGGGTTTTTGAGTCCCACTCAGGGGTCGTCTTGCATGCATCACCAGCTCTCTTCGCCTGGGGTCCCGTTATAGAGTCAAGCACCCTCAGCAAATTCTCCTCGTCTCCCATTTCATCACATTTTATATACTGGTACACCTGCTCGCTAGAATGAAACTCTAAACCGTCATGGAAGATTGGGCAGGGGTGAAAATTACTGAAAATGCACCGGGCTCCATTAAAAGTTATGCCAGACGGTGTGGGTTGCATATTCAGTGGGCCTCCCATCGCTAACTGCATAGCTTCGTCTATTTTTTCACGGTTCCTTTTCTTGCTGCTTCTCAACCTCCTAGTAGTAGTTTTCGGTGGTTGTGTTTTTTTTTATATTGGCAGATGAAGTGCATGGCTGATCAGGGGTAACCTCTGGTGAATTACGTATTTCCAGATTGGCACCAGGTGGCGGCACATCGTCAACCAAACCTCTCGGAGTGGATGTCCGCTGATATCCTCCGTCACTACCAGGCGGCAGCACCTTCAGATTTCGATCTCGATTTGCCGCTTGAAAATCAGCTATTTCTTGCCTTGGTAGCAGATCATCTTGTCTTGGGCTGTGGCGGTCATCATGGCGTCCTCCACTCCTCCAGTCCCTATCCCTGTCAGGGCCGCCACTTGGGTTTCTGGTAGGTCTTTTGTGGTCACGGCCATCTCGGTGGCCATCATCTCTGGGTCTAAATCTACCTCTCTCTTCACGACGGAAAGGGTCTCTCGATATCACATCAGGTGTTGTATGCTGACCTCTATGCCGATTATCTCTATGGTAGTTAGGCTGGGCATATCTCGTGTTGCCATCAGTGCCACCATCATGGTCTCGGATTGGTGGCCGACGTTGCGATTCAGCATCCCATCTTCCTGGTTGCAGATCGGGGGGTTTGAACTCAGAGGGTATGTTGTCAAGATCTCTGCCATCATAGTCAGTACCATTGATCACAATATGGGTACCCTTTAGGGACACATCACAGTCTCTGTACTGCCTGCAGAAATTCCTAACCTTCCTAACCAACCCTTTTAGACGCTGTGTTTGGAAATCTTCATCCTGTCACCAAACATCCTTGACCTTCAACTAATACAATTACATCCCTAGAAGTGGATCTGTTACTTCCTGTCTACAAGGAACCTTGACCTGTTGGTCAGTGGTTGTATAATGCCAGGGTTCCTATTCGGTTAATGGTTGTGTAATACCAGTTCTACGATTCCTGCAGTACTGCCCCCTGGACTTAGTGTGTTACGATACAATTAACATACATTTAGCGTGGTCTCTGTCTGACCATTAACTCTTACTGACTTTATTTGTTCTAAATGTGTCTGGATCTGTGGTCCAGTACACTGCAGTCACAGCAGACTGTGTTCTCTTGACGTCACTTGTACATACATTACCAGACACTGCACTACCCCCAGACTCGCATTCTCTTTTATCAATTATCAGGCTATCATCTACCGCGGCATACAACTCAGTGGATTTGTCCCAAATGCAGTTAAGCTATTGGCACCGTCTAAACCAATGCCTGTTATTTTAGGCGCCTAACCCAATACCTGTTATTTTAATCGTATACTCTACATATACCATCCGTCCAAAGAACTAAGATGCCTATTCATTATCTGAGCTGAAATGTAAGTTACTTAGAGAGAGACATATTTCAAAGAGAGAGTTAAAGTTGAAACGGTTTGCTGATTTGCAGATACTTTTGGACAGCATGTTATACTTTTTGGTGTGTGATCAGTCATGTATTGTCAATGATTCATGCACTATTTTACCATAGCTCTTGTGAACCCTTGTTTTGTCTTGTCTGTCTGTTTTGTCCAATGTCTTTGTAAAATATGAAAAGAAAAATGTTGTGATGCGTGATTGAACATTGTACTTGAACTATCTTTTACAGAAATAAAGTCAGCGTTGCTCTTATACACTGTACATGACTGTATTAAAAAAAAGATGCCTGTTCATTTGTATACAGTGCTCTATCTGACTGCAATATAAGGCCTAACACTGCCTGTTTTAATGTTATGGATATGAGCCTTATAACTGCAGCATCCAAGACTCCGCCCTATGTGATCATATCTCTGTTTGTTATATTCTATGGCCACGTTGTCTCGCATTGCTTTACATAGTACATTTATATCGCTTGCATTGGTATTATATTCCATACTTCATGTCTTTCGTTCTGTATTATGTTCGATCTAATACCTATGTACCATTTCCCATGGAATTCATAATAAGTTATTATATCTGACTCAATTTATACTTTTTTCCCTACTACATCTTTTGTGCTTGTTCGAATTTATAATCCACCCCGTCCCACAATAGTGCATATATCACACCCAGGTCTGACAGCTTTAACACCCTCCTTTGTATTATACGTATCTCGGCAGAGTGGGGAGGGGGGTTGACGTCGGTCCATACGGTTTTACTAGCTAGGTCACTAAGTTGGAGCACGAGACGTCAGATATGTTTCTGACAGGATAACCCCCAAAATAACGGAGCTTGGTTTTCTCCAGGGCCGTTTTCTCCTTGGGGCTGACTTTTCAAGGTACATGTACCATATTGGCGGGGTGGTCGTCCTGGAGTTGATTGCACCATCATACCATGTGGTGCACACGAATTAATGGGGTGCAGAGGGGTCCCCCCCCTCCCTCAGGTCGCCGAAATTAAGGGCCCCAGGTCACAAAGTCGCTTTTTTGGACCATTTATGCTATCGTCAAACTTTTCCAAAAGTCGCCAGGTCGCATTTATTATTGAACCAGGCCGTCAAGTCGCCTGGAAAACAGCCCAGGTCGCTTTTGACCCCTCTGGAGCCACACAAATTGCTTGAAGTGTGCACAGCAATTGCTTAAGGTGTGCACAACAGATGTGGCTCCAGAGGGCTCAAAGGCGACCTGGTGACCTGGGTTGTTTTCCAGGCGACCTGGTGATGTAGTACAATAATTTTAGCGACCTGGCGACTTTTGGACAACTTTGTCAATAGTAAAAATGATCTTAAAAAGTGACCTTGAGCCCATAATTTCAGCGACTTTTCGACCTGAGGGGGGGGGGGACCCCTCTGCTCCCCAAACAAGTGCCGAAAAGCCGGAAAGGTGCACACCAATTGCTTAAATGTTGCACATTGTTTGGCAAACGCTGTCAATGTTGATCAACCTAATATAGAACATTGGTTCAAGATTGACAGAGCAGCTAACATTAATATCTGGTGTCTATGCACCCATCAACATTGGCATTCCAAAATCGTTTTAAAGTTTGTTAATTTCAAAGCTGGTCAATAGAGCATTGGTTCAACTTCATATCCATGATTCAGTATTGGTGGTATTGAGATAAACGTTGATTTGATTTGATTCAGTGTTCAAGATTGTGCTTACGGAGTACAGTCAACTCCCTCTTAGCGGCCACCCCTCCAGTGCAGCCAATCCCTCTAATGCAGACACTTTTCATAGTCCCAGACATACTACAATATACAGAAAATGACCCCCTCTAATGCAGCCACCCCACCAATACGGCCACTTTTTCATAGTCCCAAGGGTGGCCACATTAGAGGGAGTTGACTGTATATGTGCATCATAAATCGATGTGAGTTGAGAATTTGTCATATTATGGCATCGAGCAGCCTGGATCCAACATATATCTACACCATGTATTTTCTTGTAGGGGAACTCATGGCATTACTTGCCCTTTTTTACCAGAGCATATCACGATGTATGATACATACCATGAGGCAGTCCAAGCAGTGGCAGCCAATTATATATACTGTTAATGTAACAGGAGGTTGGGTGGGATTGTCCGTTAACTAGGCCATAATGTAGGCCAACAGTTGTGTGGGACTAGGTCAAACTGAGAATCCATGGGTGGTGGCCAGGCCCAATTAGGGAGTGATGCGACACAATAGAAGCCAGGAATACCCATGCACTGTAATAGCATCTGCATTGTGTATAATATTGTATAGATTATACACTACATGTATCATGCTAAGTATATTTGTGCTATGCAAATAGTGAATACCCACAAAACCATTATTTCTACTGCTCATATGCACTAATGCCATAGTATATACTGTATAGTTGTAATAGATGTTATTGTCAGGCAGGGGTAGGGCGTGGTAATAATTGGAAATATCTTTCCCAGACCCTAGCAACTTCTAGGCAAAATTTTACATCAAAAACGTATATTTCCCAAATTGCGGGGTTGGGGGATGGGGTCTCCCCTTGGCCCCTTGAAACTTGCCACTGCTGAATGTCAATTTGATCTCCAGTCCGCTTATTTTTCTATAAGAGCATCAATAAACGCAGCTGAACCCCGGGACAAAAAGTAGTAGCTTTGCTGACCATCATCATATGTGGATAAGACTACAAGTTAAGTTAGTTAAATCATTTAAATAGCTATAAAATACATGCCTTAATTCCTGTAGAAGAACTGCAGTATGCCTATCTTCGTATATAAATGGTAGTGTCTGCCCCTCGTTCTCCACCTTCCTGGGTTCCTCCTGTATTTGTGTGGAGTGGTAGTCGAGGAACCAAGCCGTCATTTGTCCAGACCCCGTGTTAGTGAACGTGCCTGTTATTTGGCAGTAGCTCCTGTATTCCCATTGGTCCAACTCTGGTCAAGGCAGCACTGCTGACCTCGACTGCTGGGATCGGTTGTGTAAGGCATAGGGTAGATTCACCATGAGTTGGACACATACATCCACATACCCAGAGACGTGCAGTGAAATTTGAGATTATTCGTGTACAAAGGGACTTCTAGCGTTCGTCTTTTTGAAAGAATGACACTTAAACTTTACCAGGGATAAGACCATTATTAAGTTAGTTAAAGTTACAAATAAATACCTTAGAATGCTTGAATAATCACAAAACCAAGTGTCCGTCTCAAGGTATGTGTCCCACTCCAGGTGAATCTACCCTAGCTTATGGAGGTAATGGCAGAGGTTTTCCCTTAAAGCCGCAAATCTCGGTACCCCTCCAGCGGCAGTAGGGACAGGTACTCAGCCCTATATATAGGGGCACTGGGGGTTTAAAAGTGGTGTGGAAGGGGGGGGGGGCATTGACGCATGTCGAATTTATGAAACATTGCACCAGTTGTGTGAATTACAAGAATGGACAGTAAATCTCCAGGATTTGAGTTTTGAATAATTTCTATTTTGGCAAAAATTACATATACAGGACTGAAGTTTTAGGTTGTAGGGTTTCAATTCAATTTTTCAATTTAAAACTTTTATTATCCTGAGCATACAATCTATGAATTAACATAGGAATCACTTGAATTGCTCAGCTAGGAGCAAGAAGGTTTTGTATTCTTCCTTAAATCTAACATCTGCTTTGACTCACGTATAAAACCTTTCTTTTAGCTTTGCGTATACTTGGAAGGATTTAAAAACCCTTAGATGATATTACTTGGGGAGGGGGGGGGGGTCAGGATGAATAGGTGAATTTAACAGTAATACATGCATTTGATATTCCAATTATTTTGGCACTCATAAAGTACAAATGACTATATTCATAAAAGTTGTCAATCAATCAATTAAGGCAATTCTGGATGCTACACTAAATTGCATAGAGAGATGGCTAATAATAATATCTCATGGAATTGGAACTTGTTATATTACAGGGACCAACACCATATACAATCTGCAATTATTGTCACTGGAGGCTCATCAAGCATACATAAAGTTACATGCATTTTATACTTTTGAGGCCACTATCCACCAAAGACATATAATATTAGGAAAAAACTCACTCATCAATTAATCAATCTTGTATTTAATCATTGATTAAATCAATATCCTAAACAATAAATAATATACATACTTTCAGTTATATGAGCTAAGAGAAAAGAGATCAATCGTATTATACTATTGTGTTACTAAGAGTCAATAATAACAATTATCAACTACAATTACCATCATAACAACTATACATCTACTCAAATTACTTAGGGTTATGTTCCCAAACATTTATTGAATAGCTTAAAGGTACTTAACACAGTCTAACTAATTATAGATCGACCAACAATTTTTCTTAAGAGACTTTTATGGGTATAAGCCTGATGCTTGTAGAAAAGATAGAAATGCCATGTCACAGTATTAATTTGCCTTTGGGAGGGTATTTCAACTTAAGCTGGGTGCATTACATATAGGCCCTCATGAGAAAATTGTATTTTTCTACAGTTTTCCACATAGAAAAAAATCCCCCAACAATATCTCGATAAAAATGAAAAATGCATTTATGTGATCGCTAGAAACATGTTTTTTTTTAAATAGGGGGTCACAGGGAAAAATGAAATTATCCTGAATTAATCAAAATAAGTTCTAATATATTTACTGTATGAGTCTATGGGCATAGCAAATAGAAAATATAGCGATCAGGATTCATGAGTAGAATGCCAAGGTGTGGCACTTAAATGGCAGATGATCATGTCATGACATGACATGGCATATATTAAGTGGGGAAAAAATCTGCAAAATATCATGGTTTTAGGTAGTTAGGTAGTTTTCTTTTTACAGTCCACAGTGAACATATTCCACCATTCTCTCTTAGCCCCTCCCACCTCCCCCACCCACCCACAGCACAGGTGCACAAACACAGGCACCTGCACGTGAACCCGCAGGTGAGCTGTTGGTGCCATTTTATTCGCTGTGCCAAGGAACCCTTATCCTATTCAGAGTTACTTAATGCAAAACCCTTGCCACAAGCCAGAACGTCACAGATGTAGGACGGCACTCACACTTTCTGACCCCTGGTGCAGCCGGGTGGTGCAGGTATGATGGGAGCGACCATTTCTAGTAGTACATGTCGAGGAAACTCTATTAAGTCTAACCTTATCCCCAACCTGGGGACTTGTATGCTGAGGGGCAATAGCCAGTGCCTATTTCTTAAGGCATAACATTTTTTTAAATAAAGTTACATGTAGGGTAAAGTGACCATGAGTCGACCACTTGGACTTCTGTGCAACTTATGCATTATTCTAGGAACTCTGCTATATTAGGTGTAGGATCATCTGAAAATTAATATAGTTTAATCCTATACATGTGAGGCCACTCACACACTCAATCTTTTGGAGATAACAGTTCTATAATGTGTCCTATCCTTCTACTTTGGCAAACCATTTTTGTATTACGTATGTACTCAATGCTCTATGGCCTCATTTATCCCAGAGAATTAAAATCTGTGTGGGTTTGAATCAAGACTTTGGTTCTGACTTTGGTTCAGACTTTGGTTCATACTGCATGACTTTGGTTCAGACTTGGTTCAGATTTTGGCTCAGTCTTTGGTTCAGACTGCATGACTTTGGTTCAGACTTTGGTTCAGATCCGACTGCATGACTTTGGTTCAGACTGCATGACTTTGGTTCAGACTTTGGTTCAGATCCGACTGCATGACTCTGGTTTGGACTGCATGACCAGGGGATTGGTCGGTTGATGTTGGTCAGTTGGGGTAGGGGTTGCTAATATTGCACAAACAAGCACAAACATCATAACTCTATATATGCAATTCTGACACAGTGTCAATCAGTCTCTTTGCCCCATGAACCCAGAGGCGCCCTGTGATGTTAGTCAACCTTCCTCTTTGATTCCCTCATGCAGTTCGAACAGCGTTTATAATGATTTAGCCAGTCAAAATGAAGTGCAAGTAGTATATGAGGAAATATTTGCAATAATGTGATATTGGTCAAGAAAGGCAGTCAACTTGAACTAAAATTGGTTCATTACATTCACTTCTGTCTGACATCAGTCAACATTTAGTACAAAAATAGACATTCTAGAATATGCAGCCATTGGTTGATGGTATGGTCTGGCTGACTCAAGGTACCACAGTGATGACTCAAGGTGCTTATGAAGAAAAATCAAACTTCTTAGGTATAATGAAAACCTATATGGTCTCATGGACATGAATATGAAAGTTATGACCTTATAATGGCTGGAAAGTTATATTGCTTTAGAATCTAGAACCTTCAGGTTATCTATCTATTAGCTTACAGCATTAGTTTAATCCACTAAGGCCAAAAAAAAAGTGTTTCAAACTTTTTTGAACACCCGAAAATTGACCAAAAAAGGATAAAAATGCGAAAATTTCTTCAAAATTGCATAAAATGAAAAAACATAGGGCCAGCCCTGTTTTGATAGGCTGAAACAAACCTTTATTTTGCCTAATTTCCAAGAAAGATCACAAATTGGTTTTTATTGAAGTTGTAAATACATTGACCCATGCATCATAGTTTAATATGACACTGTGACAACATGTCTGTGGGTGTATACTAAAAAGTAATATGGCTATGTATCCAGTGCCGATGAGGGAGGCTTGGAGAGGGTACTCTGCCCCTGAGATTACCGGGGAGATCTAGGAATTTGGGAAAGGGAGGGTGTGTGTAATACCTACAGCACTAGGGTTGTTGAACCATCTACATTAAAATGTGCACGCCCACCACGCCTCCCCTGGATCCGCCGCTGGATTATGAGAGATACAAAATGTCCAGGCACTACTGTGGGAATTACTACACTAGGGCAAATAACATCAGGGAACAAAATATGTCTGCCATAATAGTATTAAGTGTGACCATTGTCCCACAGTTACTTTTACTGAGTGCAAAGCCGGGTTATACAGGATTTACTAAATCCTATAATCCTGAATTTATCATTGTGAACCAATTTTAAATTGGTTTTCATGGTGATTTCGTATGAATTCAAAATGGTCACCATACAGATTATTAGTTATTAATGATTTGGAGTCCTTAGCCACAGGAGTAGGCCTATCCTTTTTGAATTTGAAATTGTGCATTTATCTTGATTAGATACTGATAGACCCAGTTTTGGCTCCGGTTTTGCCACTTTTGATTGGTAATTTGAAAATAGCTGGATTGGATTCCTTGGCCTCATAAATGTACTTTTTGACCTTTTATTTGAGTCTCTAATTTGGTTACTGAAATCAGTTCCTTGACAAAAAATGCATTCACTATTCTTGAAGCAATAAAAACTTAAGTATCCTTCTGTGAAAATATCCATAAATCATCAGAAATTAATCATAGTTGGATGATCAAACTTAGCCTTCATGACTGTAGCGGGGTGCATGGTAGCCTACTCAGTGCTGCCTCCTGGTAAGTATATGGTGACCTAGCTCTTACTATGCTACTGTTTATATGAACAATGCAAGCATTACTTTCACTAAAAACTATAAGGATTTTCATTTCTGTATATGCAAATCATCCATGGTATACTGCCATTCAGAGTAATGAAGACCTCCACCACTCGTGTGTACTACATGTATAATGAATTGTTCTTAGCTGAAAAGTATATACTAACTCTTTTGGTTCCCTCTTCTATCCAGACTCGCTCAACCAGTACCCTTTTCCGCCACAAGGGCGCCAAATGGGACTGGTGGGACTGCGATATTAAGATTGTTACTTCCTGCCAGGCTGTGCACAGGATTTGGTGCAGAGGATTTGATTGGTGAAAAGAAGTTAATAAAACATTTTTTTTTTATATGAGTTTGCCCAGACTCTATTATTATAGAGTCGGGGCCTGAGAAAGTCACAAGGGTTGATGTTAGCATTGGCCCCTCTAATGCAGTAATGTTGCCTTTACATCCTACCACAGAAAGATCAATATCTGTATCTTAAACCTTTCCGGTATGCTATAGAGAGGCATGATATGCTGTTATTTTGTTCTATGTAGCAGAATAAAAATGATGGTTCCATAAATGCTGACTTTCTGTTAGATTTGGAGGTCTAAGGATGTGAAATTCCGGGGTGAAATTGCAGCTTCAACGGATGTCAGACCTATTTCACATTCCTTACAGATTCATTTGATAGGTTATCCTATACACTAGGACACACAAAGTCATATGGCAGACACTTTGGGTAATTTTCTATAGATTTTGGGAAGATGATTTAGCTGAGTGCAAGGTGAACAAACACTGATGGATATTTCCCTGACCTATCTGTGGCTATGTGGACCAAAGGCCATGGTCCATGTAAAACGTCAACTTCAAATGAGTGCTCCTTGGATTTGAGCAAAAGCTTTTGTCTAGACACTCAACAATTTGGAGGAAAATAATTGCTATTCCTAATAGCTTTCCCTCACCTGCTTTGCAGGCCATTCCTCAGATTTTGTATCTGACAGTGGCATTAGCTCTATATGATAATAAAAAGTCTTAATACATTTATAATATGTCCCACTGTTACTAAAGAAGGGAAAATAAGAAAAGAAAAAAAAACAGGGGTTGGGAGGCAGAGCCCCCCATGAGTAAGGAACCAGAGTGAGACAGCATATATAAGATCAGGTTGTAAGACATTTGTAAGACTGGGTTTAAGACTTAAGACTTTGTCCGTGCACACACGTGAGCTAGGTCGGTCGTGCCAATTATTAGGAATCTTTGGACCCTTCCTCATACCTCACAGGCCTACATCTTAAATTTAGTACTTCTAACTCACACAGGGTGTCTTAAGCACAGGATTTTCATTTTCATGCACAGTACAGAGAACAAGTTATGCTTCTATATCCCGCCAGGTGTCCTCACTCTATCCCACTCCCTCCCTAGTCTCAAACAGCCTGGGGAGGGAACGATCTGTCTCAGTCAGGTACAGACTACCCCTCCTCCCCGTATTGGACATGGTGGGAAGGTCCTGACACAGATTCAACGCTTTTTAAAATTCTTTTAAAAACTTGATCACCCCCTCTCCCTCATAACGCATCAACAGGCGTATTTGAGATGATATGTGTGGGATAGCCCCCTCCCCCCCGCCCCCGAGTCTGAGAACCCCTCCCTTGTTTTCTCAGTGGATCTGCAAAAATTACACTATCTACATGTATAAAGGACAGAAATGACAAAACACATAATTATTATAACAAGCAAACTTTATTATGACTTCATGTATCCATTCTATACAAGAATTATTGCATAAATAGTATTTATCAACCCGGTGCTCGACAAGCACCTCCACTCAGCATTCAGTCACCTTGAAGCTACACAAGAACAGATAGCAACTTCTAAACTGCAGATAAGCTGGCAAAGTAGGCCAGGGTGATAAAATATCCAAAACAATAATGTTCTCCTTGCCTTTTTTTTTATTGTCCTTTCTTCCACACTCTCCAATTTTTAGTGAGCATTAGTTTAAAAAAAATCAAGAGTGATCACTAATGTAAATGTTGAAAAGATTACAGTTAAAGTTTACGAAGGAATAGTCGTCCTTTACTTTTGCAATAGAGGGAAGTCGTTATCCAGCTGTGTCAGTATAAATTTCGCCACTGTTACAATTTTGATTCTCAGCAAATGTATATATCCTAATAAAATATTTCTTCCTGCTTAAAAAATGTCACAGAGAAACAACCATCATTATTCATACAACCTTTCCGTTTTTTTCCATCAAATTTGGTATAATACACGAACAACCTGGATAGTGAGCTCTCCATACCACGCACCAGTCTGGTGGCTTCGTTCAAGGTCATTCCTACACATGGCTATCAGATATACACTATTGTCACATCGCACTCTTTATGAAAAGTTAACATACTATGACCATTATATTACCATAACCATCTCCTATGGCCATGTGAATAAATGCTATTATACAGCATGCCAGCTGAGTTTCGGTTTTGAATTTAGACATTGTATTGAAATAGATGAATGCTACTCAAAGACCCGTCAAAACACAGTGCTAAGAAATAATTCTACTTTCCACAAGGGAAAGGTTATTAAAATCTATTCTCAGTGTATAATACCTTATTTCTCACACAAAAGGGAGATCTAAGCACAACCTGGTAGATACTTTCGCAGCCATTATTCCTATATATATACCATGAAGCCATTGCTTCTTTGAGATGTCAGATCATCTGACCCAGCATTTTACTAAGGGCAGTACCAGACTGCTAGTCTACTTTCAAAGTCCAAACACAATGGCTGGCACATAATACACTATTTTATACATTTCCTAAGAAGCAGAATATTCCATTTGGAGTTTATTACTAAAACCCCACCATTTGCCTAGTTTAATTGCCTATGTTTCTGCACATCCCACAACCTAGTAGTCTGAAGTGTAGCACAAAACCAGAAAACATTAATCATCCCAATTACACATCACAACATAGCACAACGCTACACACATGGAGGAAATGTATACATCTGAGTAACTCAACCGTTTCCTTCAACCGTGGCTATTGAATATAAAATATTAGCTATTGAATATAAAATATTAGTTTTAAAATCCAAACTTGAGTAAAATCAATTGCTTTCTGAGTGTACACTAGTAGATAGAACATATTGTTCATATGAAGAAAAGGTAGTTTACAACAACCACAACCTTTGTTACGCGGGTATACAATCTGAGACAATTGCACAGGACATGGTCGCTGTAGGTACCGTTATTTGATTGACTTAAAGTTGAATACCTTTTCTTCATACAAGGTTCCGTTGGGGGGACCAGCGATACTACATACATATGCTATACGTATCATTACCTGTTTACCTTGCAGAGATGGCAAGGCATAACACATGTTTTGTAAACCTGATAAAATACAAAACGAGCAATTCGTCTCATCTCAGCTTCTTCTTTTCTATCAATCGTTATAAGTGTCGTTCTGTTTTCTTGCATGCTACCTGTCAATCTCACTTGTTCTGTACATACATTTTTCTATGCTGCTGAAACTACTCGTATCATAACAGCCAGACTTTCTGATATCAGGAAATCCAGAGACATCTATGTGAGATGAATTTGTGAGAAGGTTGTTTCTTAACATCACACAACTGTCACATTTGCACATGTCAGACACATCTAGTTATTGCTAATAGAAATACATGTCGAAGTTAAGACCAGGAATATCAACTTGTTAAAATTGGTGCTTCTGCAAACAGGAATTCAAATATGTATTGTGTAGTTGCAAACTGATTGCACTTCTCCAGCATGTGCATTTAACAACTAGTAGAATGGGGGCAAGGTTGTGTGACGATAGATATATTCCGACCTCTAACAACTAGACTTAGGGAAACATAGCTATTAATTAAATACCTTCACTGTCGCAATACTTACATATGTATAATACGAAGCATATATATACAAACGATGCAGTGGGAAACAAATGTTTCAAATGTAACCATGGGTGTCTTGGTAACGATAATCACAATCGCCACACAGAAATCCCATCTGCTAATGGCTGTTCGGCATGGTTCAATAACCGAATAATGTGCAGTGATAAAATGTGATGTTATATTTGATAATATCAGGGGTGTACTGTGTAGGGTTTCTTGTTCCTAGACTGTATGGGGTTCATAAATAAAGTGCTTGGGTCTAGTAACAAGATCAAGTACCTGAGGTGGCTGAGTCTACATGTTATATCAGTTTTACATGAATCCCTCCTTGTTTGTTTCATTTCCCGAAAAAGTGGGAAATGGAGCACAAACTTGATAATTCGTCTATGGCATATCCGACCTTAGGACACACCAAAAATATAGAAGTTGGTCTATCGATTTCACATCTTACTTTTGCTCTTTAAATTTTTTTTTTTTTGTCTATTGTTAGTGCATGCAAAGTGAAGCGAGCTACAAATATTTTTACTGGCTTTTGACAATAGTTCTCAGTGAACCGATGGCAACGAACATTTCGCTTGATCCACAGGTATCAAGAGAATAATTAAGTGAAACGAAAATATCTAAATAAAAATGATGAATTGAAATCCATAAAAAAATTACAAGTTGGAAAATGAAATCAATAGACCAACTTTTTGTTGGGTCTAGCCTAGTATTTGTGAATGGTGAGGACCAGGATGAGGCTGTTAGGTTGGTGTATCTCACCCCCCTAGTCAGTCATCATGTATATTTATATACAATTCAATATATCTCAATAAATGTCGCGTTATAGGTATGAAGTGGTGCATGGCATGGAACTTTGTCCAACGCTGAATTGGGAAAAAGTAATAACACTTTGTAATAACAGAAATATATATTTCCAGATACAAAACACACTAATAAGATGCCATTGAATGGCTAGGATTAAACAATGATACTATGATTTCAGCTGCAGTTATGCACTTCTGGAAGGTCACTTTCCAGTCAACACCGGTCTATCTTAATGTAACCGTGGTCAACAAACAAAAGAAATAAATAGATTCTGAAAAAGCATGAGCTGCTGATGTGTTGGGAGTTGATAGGAGAGATACTAGAGAAACACTGATGACATCTAAGAAGGGTAGGGAATTTCCCACTCATTTCTCTAGGAGGTTGGACATAAAGAGGGAAAAATAGGACAGTATTTCAAGCTCTTTGATGGCATTGCACTTGATCAGAAGCTGCAAGATCCTCTCTACGAGAGATATATGGGGAATGTGACAAAAAGTCCAATAACTATCGGCTACATGTAAAGTGTACGTATGGTGCACCACAACCTAACTGATAACACAAAGCTTACTCTGTTGAAAACCCTTGATTATGTTCAGCATCCAGCAATATCAAATCACATATTCATTTTCCGTAAGTATTTCTGATATATTCATATTTAGAAAGGAGTATGTCTACATTCTATGCAGTTTCTTGAATGCAGTAGTGTTCGAATCAATTCGACATACCGACTGACAAAATCGAAGAAGAACACTGTAAAATAACGCTGTTTTAGCTAAAATAACAAAGAATAACAGAAACTCAGGGTAGTTCTGTATGGGAGATATACATTGTGCTTATGTCACATACTCTAATCTTTTGTTTTACAATTTGAGATGTTGAGATACACGCACACAAGTGCCTGTAAAAAAAAAGTCCAATAAACCTTTTCTATTCACACTAATCTTTGATGTAGGCTGCCATCATAATAAATAAAACTAGCATCAAAGACCATCAACATATCAGAAACCTCCTCATCAAACTATCTGAATAAAAATATATTTACCTTACATCGCCTATGAGGATGTAACCCCCATATTTAAAAAAAGACCGATTAAAATGTAACCTTTTATAGTTTCTAGATAGACTTACATGTCACCTGAATTCTAAAAAAATGTGATTAAAGTTGCTGGTGGGTCTCAGTACAGCTACATAACATTACCACATGAATAAATAGGCTAATAATAAAACTACAACCACATGGTGGAGAGGGCATGGACAGCCAGACTTATGACTGAGTTACAGGTCTGCAGTCATGGCAGCAGGCTCGAAGCTCCAGGTGTAGAACTAGGCCTCAGTTTGTGTGCTGGGTGAGTGAGACCATTAAGATTTACTAAACATGTATATAAGGATTGCATCCACACCTCCTAGATGTATGTCTATATGTATGTTTGTATGTATGATACAGCGTTGCCTACTACTCAGCATGTGTTGGCAGTGACTTGTAGTCCTCTGAGAGGCCGCCGGGGGGCGGGGTGGCGCTGGGGTGGAGTAGTGGTGGTAGATGTAGAGGCTGTAGTAGATGCTACAGAGGCTGAGGGTCAGTCACGGTACAGGTTCACAAGGCGGTTCGCCTCACGCTGACCACTCAGGAAGGCCCCGTGTGCACTAGAGTAGAAGGAAGAGTGGGTGGCCTCACCCGCGAACATCAAGATCGGCTGTAAGAAGAGGAGATAAAAATGTAATTAATTTACGAGTCATACTACCGCTTTTATTAGTTACTCTTGGTTTATTTTGAAAGTAGTGTCTACAAGAAACTAAACATACTTTAACATCCAACATTTTATTTCACTGACTAAGGATTTCCTTTAAATTATATTGATATGGGATATATCGTACATGCCCTTACATAGGGTAGAAAGATAAAGCTTGAAAATAATGACATGATTGCTGGAGATATTTATTCTAAAAGAATCCTTACCGCATCATGATCGTCACAGACAGGCTCTGCCATGGCTTCAATGTCCTCTGTAGAGGCCCCCGTGGGGATGAAACTGTAGGACCCACAGGTATATTGATGACTTTGCCATCTGGAACTGTAAAGTGAAGGAAAAAACATGAGGAAATATTCTACAAATGGGCCTTTGCTACCTTTAGGTTACCGTTGCAAATGTCATACCTTGATTTACCACCTACTTTCTTCACTTAGGTCTACATAGAACGGTAATAAAGGGTACAATATGGAGAAACAGCTACTTCTGATAAAATACAGTTAATGCTCCGGATCTTGCATGATCACTGAATCAAAACGCGTCACGAGATGATAAATTGATATATCACACAAATGTTTTGTGCTAAAATCCCATTTTACGGAACTGACGAATGGGACATTTTTCTTCACACCCTTAATTCTTCTGAACCAATGAGCATACCATTCCAGAGATGTAATAAATGAGGTAACTTACCAGACACAGTGTGTGAGAGGGGGAATGGCCTTTCCCTTAAGGAAGGACTTGATGACTTCGACACAGCGCCTGGCTACCTCCTGGTCGGTGAGTGTCTCCATGTATTCTGCCTCCTTACCACACAGCCAGCCTGCAACAAAAAAGGGCGATCTTAATGTCACTTGTTGTATATTATGATCGGTTAAATAACAAATTTAAATAAAATAAAATAGGACCCTATTAGACGCTAAACAACACTAAATGTCAGTTGAATATTGATTGAACCTCTGAAGATTATTTGGGGGATTCCTAAATAGGGTTTATACCCTATGCTTCTCAACAAAACCATCCAAACTTTAAATAGATTTTTTTTGAGGGTGGGGTATATATCTCTAATGAATATATCTAACTATGAAATGATCACATAAAACTGTGTTCTATGGTAAGATATCACCCTCACTCATTTGAAATGTCCCAGGCATCTGAGACTAGCATGTCTGTGTAACAGGGTGAGCGGGGCATACATTGCGGGTGAGCAGTTCAGTTCAGCATTGAGGAACAAAAGGAGATGTCTCATAATTAAGGATATATTAGGAACTGGAATCTACTATGCTTTATACAAGGCTTTGTCTGATTGAAGGCTCACACCTGAGTCACTTCTATAACTCCGGCCTACCACGAAAATCCTCAATAGTCTATCTGGATTATATCTCTTTTGGGAATCCAAGGTACACAACAAATACCCAGCAATATGCTCTTGATAGGTGTCCTTAGAGGCAGGTGTAAGTGAGGGATTATTCTGATACAGAATAGTGAAGAAGATTATATTTTCCATTATCACTTTTTGGAGAGACTGTGACTCATTTTCTTCAACATAAATTTACCAAAATAGCATATGAAGAATTTAAGCCAAGCTGATACCAATGCTCTTTAGATGAAAAATCCACGATACCTGTGGTATTGGTATTACATACCGAAACTGGACTGTGCAATGTTTAATCCATGATATGCCCCATTAACTCACTATGTGGCGCTTAAAGGGTTAACCAGTGTTTTAAAGGCAATAAAAGGAATTTATGACAGCAATAAAAGGTCTTTCTTACAGGTAGATGACATACCCATCTGGGTGTACATATTTTACACTCAGTGATCCTCTCGAGAAGAAGAACAGTCACATTATTACATACTAGTACCGCATGCCGTGGGCCTTTGGCAGACATATGCTGCCGCACGTGATGTACCCATGAACACTCAGTCAACCCAGCCATGTCAAAATTTGGCCTGTCATTCCTTTTCCACTTACTATGGCCACATATGGCTGCATTTTGACAGGTAGAGAAATGAGGTTGACAGATGTATTTCTCACCATTAGACCACACCAAAAAAAAAGTTGGTCTACGGATTTCCCGCACCACATTTTTCAAAATGTAAATTTTTTTTTTTTTGAAAAAAAAAGTGTCTACGGACAGCGCCCGCACCATTTTCTGAAAATATGGATTTTTTTTTTTTTTTTTTTTTTTTTGGTTGCCTTTTCTGTCATCGTTAACCAGAAAATATATTTGTAAAATTTAAAGAGATTTTCCCTCAGTAAAAAAAATTCGCCCGCCCCCCTATTTTAAGGTTGAAATCCATTGACCAAAAAACAATTTGGAAAAGAAAAAAAAAAAAAATTCGCCCTACCGCACCTATTTTTGGAAAAGAAAATCCGTAGACCAACTTTTTTTTTGGGTGTGGCCTTAAAACTGGGTTGTTAAACCTAATCTAACCACATCTGTGGCAATCTATATCTAGGAATAATTGATATTGATAACTTTCTTTCAGCATCCTTCAGTTTGATTTTGAAATAATGAACCTGTAGAAAACCTCAACCATTGAAATATAAAAACTCAGATTTCAATTTAACTGAGATTGCATTCAGGTTATTATTACCTCTGAGGCAATCCAATATTGATATCCTCAAGACCAGGCCGTCATCCCTTTGCTTAAATTCAATACCAAATGTATACTATGTCCATTACCATGGTAACCTTTGTCGGCATGATGAGTCATACATGTAGAGATACAGCATTGAGCAACTCAGCTTCACTGACGCACCAGGAGGTGAGCAGATGCCCTAGTGACGAGGCAGCTTCCTTACACAGGTATGATTCACTAAGACAGCAGCAGCACCTTCCTCCTGTGTGTTAACCCTTTATGGACACATGTCGCTAAAGGATGACATTTGTCGTCATGATGCACCACTTCAGCCCCGGCGAGTAACTCGCCAGAGCTGCAGTGGTGCATGATGCCGATCCTTCGGGAGTGTGTCAACCCTGACCGGTCGTCATGATGCATTAATGTAGCCGTGGCGAGTTACTCGCCAGGGCTGCATTCAAGCATCATGACGACCAAGGGCATGGTGTATTAAGGCGAGATGCCGTCCTTAAAGGGTTCAGATGGGTGTTATGGTGATGCTGGAGGAGCTGGGCACGTTTTAACACAGCAGGCATGTAGCCTGGTCTTACTACAGGTACATCTAGCTTCTAGACCCGTTAATGGGTGCATAGTGCTTTAATGTGGTATATGCCCTTTTGGTCATGGTGCTTGAAAGCAAGACTGGTAAGTTTACTAGCCAGGACTGCATTCATGTATCATGCCGATCCTTTGAGAGTGCATCATCTCCTTTGCGTCGACATGACATGGATGCAGCCCTAGCGAGCCTACTCGCCAGGATGACGACACATGGTATCTTGCATTAATGAGGTATGCGGCCCATGGAGGGTTATGGTGATACTGGAGGAGCTTGGCAGGCATTAACACAGAATGCATGCAGCGACAGCCTGCATGGTCTTTCTACAGCTTCATCTTGTGTTAAGACAGTGTATTCATGTCTCAGACTCTATGGATGACTACATAATATTATATCCCAGTGTCACTCAGTTTCTTGGAAGCTCTGGGGAACTGCATCATATATCACAATGATATATTTGATATGAAATCCTGTCCATATAAAATGAGGGTTTCTCCTTTCCCATTTAATAAATAACATCAGTAGATCTGGTGACTACACAAAAGAGTAGGATATAATCTTACAAGCGAATTACTCATTCACATGGTATACCCAAAGAAAAAAATCGAGCGTGTGATCCTAGATCACAAGTGACTCAGGTTTTTTTGGGCACATTATTTCAGTCACTTGCTCTATATTGTATATACTTATTTTATCTTTTGATATTAATGTTATTGACAGGAACATTATTATTGTGAGATACATATGCTATCAGCAAATCAATGTATTCTATCTCAGCATCTATGGATGGAAGGACAAAGCAGTTGTGTTATTTCAAGTGGAGCTGCATCCACAAAATGTTTTATTTCAAACAATAAAGGCACAAAAGTCATGCACATCATGTTTTGCTTTCACTTTCTTTATATTATTTTTGTGTTGAAGTAATTAAACTATATTCCAACAACTATATCTCTCTAGTGCTATATCAATGTAGTATAGAGCTTACATTATATGATATGGTCCTTCAGGAATGTGTTCAGATTTGGAGAAACTGTAAAAGTGATTTTCTTGTATCCATTAAAAAATGAAATTTGTCTTCTTTAAGTCATGTTGTCATCTGTTTTACAGGTACATAAGTCATTGATTTTCTTGACCTTGCGTTAAATAATTACACATAGAAAACTTCTATTCAATCATGTGATATGTAAATCACCCTATTCCAATGATTGTATGTCTTTTTTTATCACTTAGGAACTAGTGTATAGTCTTGTACAATTTTCTCTAAGTCATTGTTATCATCACGTTTTGATTGAACAACAATCACTATAATATCACAGATCACTAATATACTCCTTGACTATAGAAACATACAGATTTCCTGTAACAAGTAGGTACGTTTTCTTATGTTTTCTATATATATCCTAGTACAATCACATATCTAGAAATTTTGTTCTTTTTCCATGAATTGTAATTACCCGAGGTATGGAACGTAGTGTAATACTGAATGGAAAATTAGGTTACAAGCACGCCTGGCATCACGTCACTGTCCGGCACGAAGTACTGGTGCCGGGTGAGTTAGAACACATGTAACATAGGAGCACAAATAGTTAGGCTCTTCATTTTTTACTTTGGGTTCAATGAACCCTTGTGCACATTTTTGTCTTGTCTTAATGTGATAGAACAGATAAAAGTAAACATCAAATCATGCAGTATTCTATGTTTGTCTCAGTTGTCTCTGGTGCTCACATAGAGTCATTTATATCACATGGATTGTCCTTCGAGCCATGGCCCGTCCTTGTGTTTCCTTTTGGTTTGTGTGTGCTGGATGGCTTACTTGGCTGAGGTGTCTTTGGTGGATGTGGTTTTGTCGGTGCTTCTGGTTCGGGGAAATCCTCTTCTAACATTTTGGCTATTGCAGCGTTTTCCAAATCTCGCTCCTGGGATTCAGCGAACATTTGTTGGAAGTCCACAGGTTCGCTGCTGCTGGTACTGATGGTATGAATGTTAATATTGACTAGTTCTCCTCCTACAATGTACGCTTTCCCATACATGGGACACACACTGCGTACTTCATCACATGTTGCATTCTCAAATTCGTCACCCAATGCTTCTAGCAGAAGTGTACTGTTCACCTCGCGAGTCCAAGTTTTATCATTGTTTTTTAGCATCAGGGTCATGTAGCCAGTTGTCTTGGATGCTTCTACTGCTGCGATGTGTACATGTTCTACGCTTCCTTCTGGTGTTGTGACCTGTGAAAACAGAGAAGGCATTTTTAGTGATACAGTTTTGTCTGGTTTATGTATGTTTCATGCATTTTAGCATCAATGGAGTATTTCTCATAGATTGTTTAATTTTAATGTTTTTTCTTTTAAGCTGAAGGAGTTGTTGAGACACAGTGTGCCTGGGAAAATCCCTTGTACATAAATAAGGACATACAAAGGAAACATGAGGAAAATTTGGAAAGGCTAGATTTGAAATAGGGCATGGTTGTGCATTTTGGTACAAATCATGTCAAAGCTCAGTATCTATCCTTAATCATTGGGAGTGGAACTTTGTTTTCACAGGTAAAGTTATCACTGCTTTGGAAATTTCAGACTTAAAATGGTGTATTCTGGTGCATTTTGGTACAGAATATAAGGCTCAAATTTGTATTATTCTAATGTAAGTATGGTTTATTAGATTTGTCAAATTAATACTCACAATAATGTTATCTGCGTTGTATACACTGATCGTTTGGATGTGTAGGATGTCATTCTTGTAGATCTGCGAGTCATGGACACGGACGTTGTCCCCCACACGTATTGGTATTAGAGCACACTCGTCAAAGAATGTTACACAGATTTTCTTCTCCTGTTTGGGATCTTCCACGTCCACTTCTGCAACCAAATTGGACATGGTATGAGAGAGAAATACATGAATCTTTGGTTTTTATATAAATGAGCTATGTAACAACAGAACTGTACACTCCAGAAAAGGGTGATCCAGTGTACTTTGGTCCACTCAACATGACGTGATACACATCTTGTTTCATCTGATTCTGTTTGTTTTTCTTTTTTTCTATTTTTTACACTATATAAACACCGGATTTGGATGTATATTTACATTCTAATTTACACATTTAATGTCAATGGCTTTGAAAAAAGAAGAGCAAAACAACATCCTATGGTGGGCTATATGATCAATGTTAAGTCATACTGATCAAATATTACATACCTTTGCGCAGCAGTCTCCCGCTGGGGGTCGGTACCTGAGGTGAACACTGGACGTCTTTCATTTCAGTCACCTGATGGAAAATCCAAAAATGAAATTTTAATGTTCATATCGGATTCACAGATGGCTTTGTACATGTATCTTGTACCATCCACTGTAACAATGCAGTTTACAGTATTTGTCAAGTAAATTTCTATGGGAGATATTTACTTTCCCTGTTTACCTTTTCATACAGCAGCTACTTTTCTTTGGATGTTATGTGTACAATCACTGTCATATTATATCGATTGAAACTTTTGTGTCATTTGTTATATAATTTAATTTTAATAGTAGGCATTGAATATGTGAAGTACTTTGGTCAATGGGAATTGGGCCATGTATAGATGTTCTTAAGCTGGGACTGTTTTTCTTTTTTTTTTAATCAATATTTTTCACAAAATGAAAGAATTATTCTTTCATGGAATATTCTTGCTGTAAAAAGAAAAGAAATACATTACTGGCACTTACTCTAGACACTTGCCCCCTGCAGCTTACATAGGATTTGGCAGGGTATTTCGTCTTCAACATCTGGTCCAAGGCAGTGTAAGGGCGGACAGGTTGTTGCAGTAGAAGGTTTCCAGCGTCCTTGTCACTTTGTTGATCTGGATGTTCTGTCCCCTGTTTGAAAAAGAAGGCTAAATTTTAAGTAAAAAAGATATAATGTAATATAGCATCATCAGAGAATTTCATGTAATTTGTATACATTTTTATTATTTATTTGCTGTATTGTATATACTTTGTTCTATTCAATATAAATTGAAAACGTATGACTGTAATATAGGTAATGCAATGTATCATTTCAACAGCTGAAAGTAATATTACAAGTCACATGCATACCTGAAACACATTGGTGAGACACATGGAAATTCTGCAGTGTTTTCTTGTCATAAATCGTTCTGAAATTCTCCCTCATATAATATCTCTTCTGTTTTGGCATGTTGTTTCAATCGTTTGTACAGTCTTCTTAGTTGTCTGGATTTGTTTATGGTGTTTTGCCAATTGTGTTTCTTTATGGTGATTTTTTTCCTCATGATCAGACCTCCTGGAGATCTTTGGGTAGCAACGATCATGAACAAATCAAATTTCAGTTTGGTATCGTCTTGTGGATATTCACGTTCTTTGGCATACATTACAATGTTTGCTTTGCCCTTTCTTGCTATAGGCCATACGTAGTCAGGTGTCTCAAAAAGTTTGTCATTCACAGGGGGAAACTGAAATCTGTTCTTTTGAATTCTACAGTCTGGATTTGGAATGAAATGGATATTTTCACCCTTAGCGTCAAGCAGATAGCACTCTTGATGTAGGTGTCGTCTCATACGATCATGCATAATGAAATATGTAGGATGTTCCTTCAGTTGGATATGCCAATCTGTCCTCGGTAAAATCAAAGTTTCTCTTATCATCATGTTTGCTCTCCCTGTCGGGGTAGTCACTGCCATCACAAGTTCAACTTGTATTGTAGTGAAATGTGGGGCAGGGTTTGGGTCATGTTTCCAAACAAACAAATCTACTGGAAATCCTTTGATAGGATCACCTTGAATCCAACGATCATATCTTGTGAAAATGCAGCTGGGTGACTGAAATGTCCTGCTTCCCATTTTGTGTGGCGGGAAAGGATACAAGTTGTTATAATACCGGTGCTGTTTCACCAAAAATCGAAATTCGTGAAAAAGACCACACTTTTTGGAATGTAATGTGTCTCAGTGCAATCTGTGTTATCTTATGTCCCTCCTGAACTGCTGTGGCACAAATAAAGTGTCAATAACTTCCACAATGTTATAAAATGTGCCGGGCGTCCGAAAGTACGTCTCAACAAAAGAACACCATGTTGAGTCTCTCCCGAGCAGTAGCCTCGTTTTGATAAGTGAGCGCGTCCCAATAATTTTCTGCCTTTAAAAAAAGAGTTTTCCTATTGAATTTTTTTTTTTTTGTGCGTCTCCCAATGTGTTTCAAATCTTATACAAAGGAAGAAAATAGTACACTTACCTTGCTATAACTGTGTTCTGATGTAGTGTCAACCTAGACAGGGATACGCTGAAATCCTTGATTGCTAGCACGTCTCCCGGTTCTGCAGTGAAGGGTTTGGTGGTAACGTACGCTATGATGCTACCGGTAGGATCTATCAACGCGATCCGTCTTCTTGTCTTATGTATCAGTTTATGTGTATCATATTGGGGAGATATGGCTGTTACCACTGCCATGAGTGTACCAGATTCACTCATAGGTCCTTTCACAGCTAATATTTTCCCAATGTTGATGGTACCGTTCTCCAAGATGTCAGTGGCTTTCCGGGCGACTTTGCGTGGACTCGGCGTGGAGACTTTTTTCCTTCTTTCTCCATTACCGTCTCCGTTCTGATGTTCCATGACGTAACAGATGAAAGCAGTGTGTTTCCTTTGTGTTGCAGAATGTAATGTAGCACTGTTTCCGTCTTACAACGTGTGTTTCAGTTGAAAATGTGATGCGTCGACGTGAAGGAAATGCAAGCAAAACAATATGGCGGCTCCTTGCTCGACCTGTGCATACATTAACTGCAGTCACGTGATCTCGCGAGATTTGTCATATCGTGCCTCACTCTCCCAGCAGAGATCTAGGTTCATATACGTTAGGTACGCGGTGGAAACTCTGCGGGGAGAATGATGGTGCCGAGAATGCCATTTGGATCGGTGTACGGGCCGGGGGGGGTCACTCCATACGAAAAGTACAGAAAATACATGTGTGCCTGATATGTAGGGAGAGGTTACTATATACCGTATTATGGTGGGTGTGGGAATACACCTGATGTAGGGTTCTTGCTGCACCATTTTGTATGAAAAGGTGGTAATATTGTTAGGCAGCAATATTCAAATAGACAGTGAAAATAAATAGTGTGAAAAGGGGTGCCATATTGTTGGATATTGGCTGAAAAAATGCATGCAATTGTACCAAAGGATTCCAATATTCGTCAATTCAAATGGGTTTCCCCGTTTCAGGGGGAACTAAATTGAAATATAATGCATGATGTCATGGTTGGAGAAAAGTCATGTGGAGAAAGCGGGATTCGAACTCTTCACCTTGTTAATGTGGAACCTTTGTTTTATCACTGAGCTACTTCCCATGTCCACACCTTTATCGACGTACGTGACTGGATGGGCATGGTCTTTACTTAGGGGTGTCGGATACCCCAAGTGATGTCTCGCTGTGGAATTATCACCGAGGCAGGATCGATCGGTGTCCCTACACATGATATGATAAACAGGGGAAGTATACGGCTGAACTGCATATTTGAATTCGAACATATGCTTTGGCTAAATATCACACAGACAGGACAGTCATTCGAAGCATGAGATAGTTCAAATGTGAAAAGACTATGAAATGAATCATGTTAGTGTGGTAGACAAAGCCATGTGATGTGACCATTCTATATAGTGGTTATGAATGTTGGGAGATGTACCATTTTTGTTTGTAATATTAGTCAGACAAATATCAATGGCTGTTTGTGCTCTAGTGGTAATGCAATTCACTTTCTGTTTGCATTTTGTTATGTCTTCTATCTCTGATATGCTAGACTGTGAACTTTCCAACATGACATTGGTGTTCAAGTCACCAAATATCATAATTTTCTGTCCAGGCACCAGATATGAAGCCAAAACTTGGAACATTTCTTTCTTCGTGCCTATGGCACTATTCGGTTTACAGTAGAAGACACCAAAAACAAAGTTGATTTGTCTGCGGGATATGATGGATTTGCAGTTGATCAACATAAATTCTGTTTGGTCAGTCCTTCTTCGTGTTATCTGTATATCAAACACTTTTGTCGATATATATATACATAAACCATGATGTGGTCTAATTTTATCTCTAGGTATGAAACAATCAAATCTGATTTGTCTCTTGTCCACCATGTCATATAGAGCCTGCGATTCTCCTTCTGTCAAATGAGATTCATTTATTAACACAATGTCACTTATTTGACAAAGAGTTTGATGACGGATGGATGTTATGTTACGATACAAAGATTGTGCATTTTGATATGAAATGATTAAATTATCATTGTTTGAAATGTATTGTGGAGAATTCAACGCAAGTTTCATGTCACAGCGCAGTCTATTCATTTCTTTCGGTACATATTCGTCTGCAATAATTTGATCTTCATGGAAGTCAATTAAATGTAGATCAATCAATCTCCGTACTCGACTGATGGCTACATAGAACAAATTTTCCTGGTACCTTGGTTTTATTTGAACACTGATTTCTGCATACGTGGATCCTTGTGACTTATGAATTGTTTTGGCGTTAGACATCCTCATAGGAAATTGTCTACGGGTAATTTTATATTGAGCTTTCAATGAGAACTCTAATGATTCTACAAAGAAAGGAACCGAAGTTTCACTGATTCCTTCTTTGCAGAAATGCTTGTATTTTGCTCTTCTTCTTGCACCAATCTTATTGTCTGCAAATTGTAACCAAACGATGCAAGGTTTAGAATATTCGGGATAATATGTTATATGACGCAAAATACCTGTAGTCCCGTTTGCTATTCCATCACTTACGTCGAGATTGTATACTATATCGTATGGTTCAGCAATTGCTAATTCTAATATGTATGGTATAAAATTAGTGTGCTTATGGATTTTCAACAAAGGAGCAATTTTTTTTTTGGTGGCTTTAGACATGCCTTTGGGGAAGAAATCTTTACATTGTATGCTACATTTGAAATTACTACAGGAATTATATCGGAATGTGTTGTATCGATCTACATCATCGTTGTGCAGATATAAATGATAGCATTTATTTCTTTCACTGTCTTCTTGTTCTGATATGTTTCGTCTCTTCAATACTTCAATATCATGTTCTTTCCAAGTATAAGTTCGAATTCGATCCAATATCTCTGCAAAAGTTGTATCGTCTTTCTGTCGCATAGATTGCGTCAATTCAAACAACTGGAAATTGTCTTTCCATATATGTCGATCGAGAACACCAGTAGATTGAGTTTGTTCTCTATATACAGGTGGATCAATCACCGGAGGCAACTGAAAAAGATCTCCGAACACTATAACATGAAGATTACCGAACAAGTCTTTGTTTCCTAGAATTTGTTGTAAACGTAAATCAATTTTTCTGAACATATTTATTCCCACCATCGATATTTCGTCTATCATAACAATTTTGGAATTCTTATACTTCATTCGTTTTTCACCAAGAGCCTCTGCTCCTAACCTTGTGTACCCAGAACCTGTCGCACTGTTTCCTACAGGTATGCCTAGGCCTGAGTGAATGGTTTGGCCGTTGATCAAAAATGCTGCCTTACCAGTCAACGCTAATCTTATCACTATATTGTCTGATATATTTTCAGCAGAGTTGAAATGATAGTATCGATTTATAGCTTGATTCAAGCAATGTAAAACTTTGGATTTCCCAGTTCCACCTGATCCAGTGATAAACAGGTGCAATGGCTTACCTCCACATAATATATGTTTCATTATGTGATCAAATATGTCACGTTGTTTTCGGTTCAACATGTCAATGTTTTTTATCAAATCAGACTTTGGCCACATAGATTCAATTATTTTACTGACTGGAATAACTGAACTTGGTTCTGAATTTTCAGTTCGAGCAGGTACGCTGAATTTGTCTACAAACGGTTTGAAGAAATCATCTTCTTCCTCTTCTTCGTCGTCTTCTTCATCGTTGTCTTCTTTCGTTGACTTACCATTCTCTGCTTCATCTCTCTGAAGCAATTGTTGCTCCTCTACTCCAGGAGCTATTTCAGATCTTACCGATTCCATGAATTGTGTATGAATTTCTTGCATGTCACCTACATCTACATTGTTGTATGATGCTCTGATTTTCTCTAATTTAAATTTTGCAGCTGGAGATAATTCATTGTATGCATCTTCGTAAGATATTTCCTTTTCTGTGACATAACTTTCAGGATCTTGTGTCCAAGGAAAGAAAAGAAGCAGGGAAATTCGATAATATTGCTCAGAATCTTGTTGTTTCTTTGGAATAAAGAACTTCAATATGCGCTTTTCTTGTATGATATTGTACGAGTATAATTCATCTACATAACGCCATGTCTTTGCTTTTTTTATTTCACCCATGACACGTTCTATACCAGGAATATTCTGCAGTTTGTTACGGGTGACCATAGTGGTATAATCTGCTAGACAGAAGTCTTTGAAATATGCTGGTCTATCACGATATAGTGTATATTTATTGTCAATAAAAATGTCTGGATCATTTTCATCTAATTCATCTAGTACCGGATCTTTCTTCAATACCCCTGATCTGTCATTCAATTTAGCTGTATGAATGCTAATGACCCTTTTGCTGTTGAAAGTAAGAGGTAATCCAAGCAATAGATATATTGCCTCCTGCATACAAATTTCACTTGATTTAAGAAAGACAAGTCCTAATTGTTTCACTGTTTCACGAATATCAGTGGCAGAATCTTTACATTTGTTGATCATCATTTGCAAAGACATGCTTAAACCACGATTTTGTTTGTTAATGTAATTTACTATGTATACTATAACAGCATATGGGTCTAAACAAAATTGGCAATCCATGTTGGCTTGCCAAACATGGAAGAGACTACGCATGTAGATATTGATTCTAGCATCTATTGGTTTACGCTTCAGAAATACTTTGCTTCCTTTCAATTTGGAACGAATGGCAAGAATGTATTCTTCCATAGAAATATCGAAGTGATCTAGTATATCCTGTAGAGTAGTTTCATTGGTTATGGCCTCTGAATCAAGATGCCTTTGTATATCTAGATATAATTCTTGTTCCTTTTTAGTGGCTACAGGATTTGGATCTAGGATCATAGTACGATTCAAAGGAGGAAGGGGATAATTAAATCTACATATTGGATGACCTCCTTTCCTACACGTTTTCGAATGGAAATGCTCTTGTAGATGGACATATTTGGAATTGGGTTCTCCTGGGCTACCATCACATGTAATGTACTGATCTATGTATTTGATCACTTCCTCCGTTTCACCACCTTCTACATATGTAGGAGCATTTTCACACCAAATCAACATATGTAAATGTGGTGTTCCGCGGTGTTGAAATTCCACGCGATAGTAATGAGCAATTACTTTACCCAACGGGTTACTGGAAGAATACAAGCAATCTTTGATGAAGGCTTTCATACGGTAATCAAAATATCGAGTACATGTCACCGGATCTTTTTCGATGAGATCACTTTTTTCTATGAAACTTAATGCATCAGCCTCTTCTTCTGTGATTTCAACATGGTATCGATTTTTATATAAAGTTCGCGTTAACTCGGTCCATTGGAAGTCGGCTGCACTCAGCGATATAAACCAAGTTGGTATTCCCATTTGTTGAATCATACAGAAAAGACTTTTCTTTTGTTCCTGAAAATATGGAGGTCCATTTCTGAATCGTCTATAATAGAATAGGCCATCTTGTATACTATGTAGTTTCAATCGTTGTTCTTTCGATCGAACATCTTTCGCTGTATATTTGTCTTTACGATTTATCAATCTCATGGCAAAATTTGTCGTGCTGTCAACTGATGCATTCTGCTGCTTCTTATATCTAGCGTATACCCGTTCTGGGTCTGATTTTACTCGGTTGTCATGGTTAAGTAATTCCCAACGATACCTCATGAGATTTGTGGTTCTTTTGAAAATGTCATCTATACGCTGACCTTGATATATAGTTGGAAAGCAAGCATCCTCTATTTTATTATCTCGAACCATGAATACAGGTTTAGATCCTTCACCAGGAGCTATTTGTAGACATTTATTGTCATGTAGCTCGACAGCTTCATCCAGTTCTTCCAACAGAGTGTCTCGTAGAATTATGTGTTCGCTGTCATCTATTTCAGAGAAATTGTCATTTTCTTCTTCATATTTTTCTTTTTTCAATCTTTTAGTTTTTTCTTCTGGCGTTTCATTTAGGATTGCTTCCTCTCTTTTCCTCTTCTTCTCTTCTGAAATGTTGCGCTCAATTTCATCGACTTCTTCCCACCTGCTTGTCTCCATGTTTGTTTCATTGTTCAAAAATGCTACAGTTTGTTTCAACCAGTGTTTGTCTACTTTGATGTCTGCTTCTTCATATATAGGACTGTTCTCCATCAACCACAACAGAGCTTGCAGAACTTTTGCTGGTCTGATTTTCGTTTTTTTGTATGCATTTTTATACTGCATTTTACGTTTTATATGAACGTCAACAAAGCCGTTGTTTTGAGGTAAACGAGGTAGAGCATGTACGGTCTCATCTACTTTTGCTTCGACATTTATCACATTGGAGTACAATTGTGTCTGACCACCAGTGGGTAATATGCGCCATTGCATGAAAGGAATACGATAAGACACAGATCGTTCTTCAGCTCGTGTTATGTCTAACGCATCTATTATCGGTGGAAAATAAATGCCATTTTTGTATGACATTTTTGGCGTTTTTCCTTTTGAAACTAAATTCAAGCATTTCGTGCATGCCGTAAATTTTTCACCAGGTATATGAGGATTGATATATTCTTTGTACAGATCACCGTCTAAATCAACAATATCAACATTTCGGAACAAGCAGGAACAGATGTAGCATATAGCATCTATACGAAAATCAACTTGTACATAGGACATAACTGTTTGTGTTTCTTTCACGTAATCATCAAATGAATCATTGTACAGATCTGGAATTTTTATCGCTGGTCTGATTCTTTCTTTCATTCTCTTGCGCAGAGATTTCTTCTTTTTCCTTCCTTGTTCCATTTTCTTGGAGTTTCCTTTTTTCTTTTGTTGCGTGACTTTGTTCCGTTCGGATAGAGGATGAAGAAGAAGTGGATGATTTGGTGCGGCTTCAGTTTTTTTGGTAGGAACCGGTTTTGGTTGATTCTCTCTGCTTTCGATGTCATCTGAAGATTGGTCTTTCTGTGCAGTGACATCTCTTTGCTCATTTTCCTTGTTTTCTACAGGATTTCTGTATCTTTTATTCCTTGCTCTACGTCGAGCTTTAGCTCTTTCTTTTTTCTCCTTGGCAGTGAGTTTAACTGTTCTCTCGACCATTTTCTTATATTGCTTTTTATTTGAAACAGCTTTTCTCTCTTTCTTGGATAGATCACTTTCTCTTTGGTCTCTCTGTGCGGTCTGTGATGTAGCCTCGTTGTCATTGTCTTCTTCTTCTGAGAAAAATATTGAACCATCGTTCAAGTTGACATTAGGAACTGATGTCACAGAGGGAACATCGTGTGTAGGTGACCTTGAAGTAAAGACAGGAAGATGTAACTTCACGGTATTTGGATGTGCATCCACAGAACCTTTACTTTGTTGTGTAGATGGTTTGTGAGATGGAACTTTTTTGTCACTCTTTTTTTCTTGTTCATCGGAATGAAAACTTGTCCGAGTACATGTTGTCTTCCGTTTCTTCGCTGTTTCAACATGTTCCTGTGTTGTTGCATTTGTCCTCTCCTTTGGTGTGCCCTTCGGCATTTTTGTTTTCTCTGTAACATTGGAAGATGGATGAAAATCTGTTGTCTTTGCTTTTGGGTTTGTATTTTTTGGACAGGAAGACGGGGTACGTTTTCTTTTCAATGTTTGTTTCATTGGTGCAGTGTCTTTATTCACTGTAGGAACCTTCATGTGAGGACTACGATATGTACCTTTCATGTTCGACTGTGTAGTAGGAATTCCAGTGCAGGTATTATTCTCTGTTTTCTCTTTCGGTTTGGATGAATTTTTCTCCTGTGTACTGCCTTTTTTGGGAACAAACTTTCCTTTGTTTTTTATGAGCTGTTTGTCGTTTGTCTTTCGAACACTGCTACAGGAAGGAAGAGGAGAAGACATGTGACCTGATGTGCTTGAATTACATTCTGTGCTTGGAATGTCTGATGGATAAATTTCTTCATCTATTGTGAGAAGTTCTCCATTTGTTGTAATGACAGCTGTAGTGGCAGATGGTTTTTTCTGCTTGACATACTTGATTGTATCTGTTGGTACTTGCTCAGAACATTTTCTCTTTCTCTTTCCAGAATGTATCTGTTCGTACTGGGATTCCTTTTTGCTACAAGGTATTTCCTGTGGTGGAATGTCAGAACTTTGTTCTGGTACAAGGACGGAAGGATTTGAAGTAGATGCACTCTGATTTGGTGATTTGGCATACCAATGTTGCTTGGAGATTGGTCGATTGAAATTCAACCATGCTCTATGTTGATAGATTGACTTTCCAAGATGCAAGTCTATATCAACCGCTGTCATCTCATACTGTTCATCTATTCCTTCAATGAACAACCTTTGTAGATGGTGAGTTAAAGTGAAAGTGTCTTCAAACTTTACCATGCAGGCTTTTCCGTCTCCACATATTGTTCCGTCGTCGTTTCGAGAATGCGAATCAAAAACAGTGTACAATGTGTTCCATTTCTTCAATAGGACACATTGTCCTCGACATATGAAGAAATGTGTTGAACATGTTGCAAATGCATTGTCAAGTAACGTTAACATTGAATCGATGTTACTATGTATCATGCCAATGCGCACAGTTCCGAGGGCAATGTCATAAGTACAGTCTCTCCACTGGATTTCTGATGGTATATCTGTGACCAAAAGATATTCTTCATCTACGAACCTTGAAATGTATGAATAAATTTTACCATACAGCTCATCTCCAAAATTCAGGATGAAATTCAGTTGTCGAGTGTTGATATCTTGTATTCTCGTTCCACTCGAGTATAGAGCGAACGCTAAACTCATCGCAACACATTGCTTGCCAGCGTTTTCTCCAAATCGCCTGTTGCCTTGGCACCAAGTGGCTCGAACAATGTTGCTACGATTGGAAGACATATTGGTAGATGGACAATGAACTGAAAAAAGCCTGTTTTCTTTTTGTCATTGAACTTCACTCAATGTTGAAACAAGAAAATGATATATGGCTGATTTTGTATCCTTGATTGTATCACATAAATCGGATCGGATAGATACAGAAACCACCTGCTTCGGTGTGTCACAATATCAGAAAAGGTGGGTGGATTGAACCTTGATTGTATCACTGTGTCAAAATTTACTGTAGTAGTAGTATCGACCTGTCCTTTTTTTATTATATCCACAATACACTATTTCACAGTGTGTACCAAAATATGAATGGCTTTCAATGACATAGAATTATGCAATTTGTTTACATATATAGTCACAGCAATTAGTGCTTCACTGAATGGAAATCGAACAGTGCACTGCAATAATATATATGAACTGATTGGTATTTTACAACAATGAACTGATTGGTATGTTACCAAAAACCAACTGATTGGTATTTAACCAAAGACCAACTGATTGGTATTTCACCAAAGACCAACTGATTGGATCACCACCAACTACCGACTGACTGGATAAAACCAGATACCTAATATACAAAGAAGTAAACTAAATCAACTGATTGGTATTTTACCAAAGACCAACTGATTGGATCACAACCAAAAACCGACTGACTGGATGGAAACCAGAGACCAAAAGTAATAAGAAAAAGTATATGTAATAACTTGTCTTATTTCCTTTGTATTATAAACCTGCGTGGAATTGCAGGAAACAGCTTTAAGTAAGTAGTAGGTCTTTTCCATGGCCCTGTTATATTATATAACAGCGAACACTGCGTAGTAGGGTCTGAGCTATATACTAGTACAGGGTTGTCTTTTTTGTTCTCAAAATATTTGTTATGTATTGAACAAGACTGGACAGGAACACATGTATTAAATTACCATACCGGTATCTAATATAGTGCAGTGCATGTTGGGCCTACAATGTAAGATAGGATGTCATCTGCTTTGGCAAATAGTGTAGTACCGTAAACACAGACGAAATGGCACTACAATACACAGTTTTCTGGCACCTTCTGTGGTATATTACACTATCCTACGACACAGTTGTAATATGATGAAACACAGGACAATTTAGTGTTGGCTGAAGTGGAAAGGCGAGCTCGATCGTGACACTTTTCAGTCGGATCGGGCATCCATTCCATGTTACTTTCAGCGAGTCACAAAATGTCAGAATCTCCTCCGTTTGTTTGACGCAGTTTCCTTGTTTCTTTTGGTTTATTTGGTGCAGAGCTGTACTCTGATGCAACGTGTGAGATACACGTATTACGTGTGCTATATTGAGAGAAAGATGAAGTATTCTAGATGGATAAATTCAGCTGAGATTCTTGCTGGCGAAAAGTGGCTTCCTTTGTGTGCGTTGTACTGAAGACTGAGCTGGGTAATTTATGCAGTAGCCTCGTTCTGATCGAGATGCTTCTCCGCGAAGCGTATCCCCGCCCGGGGGGGGCACTCCTGCTTTTTTTTGTACGAGGTTCGGCATTAGATAAAAACTGTTTTTGGATATATGTAGACTGATATAAGTTATATCAAAGTGCTATATCACTGTACGATGTTATATCACATTGACATGTGAAACACGAGAACACAGGACATGTAGAAGGAAGAAAACAGACCGCATTGAAACACTGTTGTTGGTGTACATTTGAATACAGTAGTAACCTCCCTGTGTTAAATTACCATCGGATCCAGTCGACGCTTGCTGAAAAAAAGCGTCTCACCCCGGTTGGTCGGCTGCCGAGGTCTGTCCCATTGACTTAGCACTGAGCTGTTCAATATGTAATCGTTCAATGTCAAGGGTTATCTACAGTCTCCCATAGACTTCTATAGTGAAGCAAATTACCACCCTATTTTAGAAAAAAATTATTTTGTGTTTTTAGCGCACTTAGCGTCAATATAGGAACTATTGCGCCAGGGAACAGTTGCTCTATGTTGTTATGCATCCATGGAAAGCAAAATGAAGCGTAGAACGATAGAAATGTATGAATTATTGAACTTTTAATTTTTTCGCCGAGGAGCCCATCGCTACCCGTCGCACAAGACTCAGGGTAAACCTGAGTCAATCACAGAAGGGGAGAAGATGGGTAAATGATGTCTGTATGTATAGCATACATAAATCGCTACATGTATGTATAAGTCAGCTTATTATTACATGCATCACCGTTCTAGACATGATAAATCAACATCCACGTATGCAGGTACACACAGGGTGCTATGTCAGCACTATGTCAGCAAACACGCCTGTGACAACAAGACACGGCTGATACACACTAAACACCCCATGCGTGATGAGTGGTTACATTTTGAGCTAAGCTGACATTGATTATTTTGCTGAGGTAAGTATTGTACACGTGTATACTGTCACGGAATAGTCTACCATTAAACCTTTAAGGGCCGCATACTGCTTCAATGTCCTTGGTCGGGAGTGTCTCAACACCATAGAATCGGTATGATGAATGAACATAGCCCTGGCACGCCCCCCCCTTTTTTTTTTTGGCAAAATTTACATTTTTTAATGTAAAATTTGGCACAAAAGTTAGGAATGGAGAATTTTCCCTATAGCGCGCACCCTCCTTTTCAAAATCCTGTATCCGCCACTGCTGTCTTCATGCATCAAGGAAATGGGAATATACCATTAATGCACTACGCAGGCATTAAAGGGTTAATGAGTTCCGTTTGATGGCCAATATAGTAGGAAGGCTTCAACATGGCATGGTTTGCTACCCTCTTCAAGAACTGATAACGAGGCTTGAAACAGAATTCATGATAAACCTAGTAAAATACATGTATATTTTATAGGCCATTATTCTGGTGCTGGGATAAACAGTGAGGGCGGGGGGCAAAACACCAAGGCAATTCTCACTGCTCCACTGCTGCTTCGGTAACCATCAACAAACGTGGTGGACGAGGAAGTACTGTCTGGATGGGGTGGGTCGGGGTGGCATGGGATGAACTGGGGTTGGAGCGAGTCGTGGGATGGTTGCTAGGTCTACGAGATTGGGTAATACCTGTGAGGTGGATGGGCGAGGTGGGAAGGTGGGGTCTTGAGTGTGTACCTTGTTCCCTAGCCAACAAGGCAACAGGGAAACTGCCAAAACAACTATATGCTATATACAGAGGAGGCTAGGATCTCAATATCAAATTGCCATTGAAATACACCTACCTTATGCTAAATATTCGCCATGGACATATGTTATTACATGTAACCAGATTAGTGCTTAGAAATACTGATGTCGCATTTTAAAGCAGAGTATGGATTAGTTCGCTGAAGTGAACACACCCATTTATACGAACAAAGGCATTTTTATATGTGAGCCTTTCTAAATTCAGCCTATGCCCCAGGGTATGACCTCTAAATACTTCAAAATTATAAACCAGCCAAAGGTCTATACTATTTCTGGAGTCCAGATTCCTATAATACCAACACTCTGTTCTGAACGGTTATTTGCCAGCGTAAAGTGCCTGTCTAGCAGCCGGGGCGTACTGGGTGACCGTTTGGCGAACTGATACACTGGGCTCAATGCTGTACATTAACACTGGTAACTGACACATTACTGGTCTGTGCAGTACAGCTTGCAATCATGGTTACCAACATCAATTGCTAAGTGAGGGTTTTAAGCTTAGATAGCCCACTGTGCTTCGTGTTACCAGTTATGAAGATACCTGGGCCTTTTTATTATTTTTATAAAGGCTGAGATAGCAACCAGAGTATTGGAACTGTGGGCTGGGCCGTTGAGTATTGACCGATGCTGGGTGGGACCAGTGAACCTCTACTGAGGGCCTTACGCCTGGCTGCACGAGATTGGCGTGACCTCGGTGAGTGAATGGACTACACTATAGGGCTATGGGATAGACCAACACGACTATTTACCATTAGTCATACAACATGTATAACAGTTTATGCAGCCAGCGAAGTGCCTGCAATGAATGTCTATGGGGAAGGTATCGGTTCACTGACCAGTTATGATTATAACTTATTGGTGTGCAGTTGTATCTTTGTAAGAAAGGGAGGACCCAGGCCATAAATTATGTCAACCAAATATCCCGAAAGCATGGTCGTAGCTACGTAGATATCTAGAAGTGATATCACCGCTCTAAACTCATAGGTTCACAAATTGGAACGCTGCGCAAAGCACATAAGACCTCTTACATATCCAGTTTGAGGTACAGCGAACTAGCTAGCTGTCGGACTACGGGTTTACAGGGCCATACCGTGGAGTTATGTAAAGCCCACAGGTGTTTTCAAACTGGAGTGTTTTCTTTTCAAACTTCTCAACCACGTAGATCTTCACACTTTTTATTCTACATTGTACAAGTACAGCTAAAACTCCCGGCAATAAAAACATGAAGGCAGCCTAGTGAGCATCCTAGTTTTAGAACACCATGTAGGTCATGGCAGATGGGTGAGTTGGGTGGCCAACTGCTCATAAGAAGTTCCCCTCCTGTGCTGTGAGTTGCTCATGAGCTTCCCAAGGCCTGTTAATGCTGGTTACCGGTATATACACCACATGAACCTACTGGAGGTAGGTGCACTCACGTAAGGTGCATGCACTACTCAGAATGTGACCTGCCTCTTTCATCAACCTGATGCACAGTCACCTGCTACGATGTGTGTTAGGAATTCCCTGTGAGATTATTAACATCAATATAATAATGCTATCAAATGGCAATTTCAAAAGATAATAGTCCATCATGCAGCATCTTCATGGAGATTAGGGGAAGTATACTGGCGTCCATTTATCATAAAATGTAATACGTCGGGCCAATTGGATCTTGCAATATCTATATTATGTAGATATAACTCTGGTCTTACCTCATACATGACATACTATACATAACTGACTATGGAGGGCCAAGCCAGCACTGCAAGTACAGACTACATGGTCTGCCAATGTCCCACGTATTTAACCTTTCCTCAGACCACAGAGATGAAACCACCACAGGGACAGAATCAGTGAGGTGAAAACCCACACAGCCCATAGGAGCAGAATGTATCGCACTGTGTCAACCCCCCCCCTCCCCCCTTACCAACTCACCAGTACCCCCTCACTTTCAACTATGAACACAGAAAAAGGCTAGGAGGTGAAGGGAGGGGGGTCCAGACGTAGAAACAGGTGGTGCAGCCAGGATGGCTTATTTCGTTTCTATTTCCTATTTCTCCATTTTTCTGCGCCCTTGTCTGCTTCATTGTCATGGACTGCTCGGTGGAAATTGGGTGCGGAGGAGTCACGTATTATAAATGAACGGCACCACCGGATGTCATCCTATTCGAAACTAAAAATGTGAACGCTCAGATTCAGACTGAGGTTGTGCACCACATCCTTTAACCCTTTAAGGACCCCATGATACCTTAATGTGCATCATGCCCTTCAAGGCAGAGGCGTAGGAAGCAAATCTTCATTGGGCAGGGGGGGGGGCAGTCCAACCAACCTTAAGTATCAGTTTTTATGCATGCTGTACCATATACACGCTTATATTAGATTGTATGGAAAAGTAGTATTTGAGCCCCCTTTAGTTCTGATTTGGGGCCCTGCCCCCTTTACCCCTACTTTTCCTGATGCGGAGAGGTAAGAATTGAAAATTGTGTGTATTATATTACATGTCTTGACAAAGCCTCCTCAGTGATTGGGGGGGGGGGACCCCCCTGGCCCCCCTTTTCCGACGCCACTGCCTTCATCGTCATGATGCATGAATGCCGCCCCGGTGAATATCTCGCCGGCGCCGCATTTAAGCATCATGTCGACTCTACGGGATTCAGACACTGCCAAAGTGTCTGAATGATGCACTGATGCAGCACCGGCGAGTTATTCACTGGGACTGCATTGGTGCATCATGACGACAAATGTCCTCTTTTAGCGACATCCATCCTTACAGGGTTAAGGACTGGATAATGTCCCCTGTGCAGACGAGTATCTCGCTGCATTGGTGCATCACGTCGACCCGTCGGGAGTGTATCAACCCCATAGGACTGGTATGGTACACGAATACAGGCCTATCAAGTTGTGCGCCAAGGCTGCATGATTACTTGCCGGGGCTGCACTCATGGATCATGATGACAAGGGTCATAGTGCATTAAAGCGTTATGCTGCCCTTAAAGGGCTAAATGCTATTTTATGGTCTCTTTAGTGTGTCTGCCGGTGTGGCTAATTTGCCCACAAATAGTGGCATTACTATTATATATGCCAGTGGGTACAGTAGCTAATATGTCACATGGACCTTCAAGGGCATCTGTGTGTGCAGCCACTGGGCAAGGCATCACCCCATGCACATAAACACACTCCTGTATCTCCACAGCCCACCCCAGTAGTGCCTCCGCTGGGCTCCTTTATATCCCTTTGATGGGGGTCTCTCAAGGGAATGTATCAAATAATTAAGTGGTACTGGAGGACCTGGTTAAGACTGCCCCGTAAGTAAACCACCAATGGCGGTGGCGGTGATACTCCTGCATAGCCTAAATGTATTCCCCCCATTAAACATATACCTGGGAGCAGCTCCTGGGAGACGGAATGCCTAATGTTTGAGTCAGTATGGCGGTATACAGGGGCCAATTAACCTGCACCAGGCATGCCCTTTGTCATCATGATGCATAAATGCGGCCCTTTACTCACCAGTGCTGCATTCAAGCATTATGCCAAACATACAAGGCTGATACACGCCCGAAAGGTTGGCATGATGCATGAATGCAGCACTAGCGAATAGATTTGCCAAGGCTGCACCCATCCCTTATTACGACCCTAGGTCATAGAACATTAGATCATTATGCGGTCCCTTTTAATAAAGAGTTAATCTAACTGCACAACCCATACTCACTACCACCTTATCCCAACACAGCCTTGGTTGTCATTTGCAGGATGCTGATCCCCTGAACACAACGGCTCAGGGCATCCAGCAGAACAGCCAGATGGATTAAAACTAGATTTGGGATTATCGACACCTCCTGCAATGGACACTGGCATGACAACACCGGATTCGGGGAAAAGCTGGAACTGGAAATGATTGAGTAGAATAAATGGTGTGCCAAATTACAAAAGGCAAGTCAGGGAAAGGGGAAGGAGTTTGAACGTTATTGATGAGTGCTGGCGAGGTATGGTAGAGACGTGGGTAATGGATTGGGGGCTATGTCGAATTTAAGAAATGGCCATGTCGAATATCGATGCCGCGTAATATTGCTAATGTCGCATGTCCATCTTAAGGACTGGTCATGTCCCTTGTCACTGTATCTATAAACTTTTTGGCACATGTCACTAGGCCTCGAATGTCGATTTTTAATAAATGGCCAAGTCGAATTTAGGGGTCTACTCCCACAGAGACACCTGGATATTAGGAGAGGAACTTCATTGAATTGTATAGAATAGAGGAGACGGTGTGGCCTGGGGAGGATAAAAACATCAGAGTATGACGGTGCCCCCAGTAGGAAGATTTCCGACACTCTCTGTCACTAGGGGGGCTCTGTAGGTCGCCATATCCAGCTGAGATCCAGTCCATGACGTCACAGCGTCTCCCCTGCTAACGAGGTGCCACCCTGCCACCTGTCGGCGCTACCAGTACCAGGTAGTTACACTGGAGTTATGTTCCCTCTGGTTGTTAAGGCATCATGTGTCACCATACACTGCTCTCCTGCCTGGAGGTGGCCTGGTTACAGGTGTGACTCAGGTGTGACATCCTGGAGGCTATTGGAAAAGGTCACAGGTGCATGGGTGACATTACCTCAAATTAGACTAAGCTGAAGGGCCTCTCGTCAAGCAAGTAAATTCCTGAACTTGATATATCTGCTCAAGTCAAAGCCCCCAGAATACACTGCAGAGGACCTCTACAATGAAGCACATCATTCCACCTCATATTTTCTATATGAAGCCCAGGTCCGACAATATACTAGGGCATCTCGACAAGGAACTATATTCCTACGTAGAGTCACCCCAGCCTGAGTTGCACAGTACACAAAACCTATACTGCACTCAGGGCCTTGCTCAGGACAGGACATACAGTTCTCACTTTGTAACCCCCGAGGTAACCCCACATTGACAGCCCCATCCACACCTTTCCATCAGGCTATGGATATATTACCTAACTCCCCCTGTCTACCGTTCATCGGAATTCTACATGCACAAATATATATATATATATAAAATAAATCAGGGAAAAACTAGAATGTTTTCATCCCTGAAAGTATACGATATATGTATGTGACGCAGGTGCTGCCAATACAGTCTGCCCAGTGGCCATGTGACCAGTGGTTAGCAGGATGGCCGTGTGATCAGTGGTCAGCTGGGTGGTCATTTTGCTCTAGTATAGTGCTGGAAGTCATGAAGCTGCCTGCAAAACTAGCTGTCAAAAGCAATCGGGCTCTGAGAGGTAAACATGTTTTTTATCTAGCAGCTTGAAGAAAAAGGCATAATACATGTATATATACTCCAGGGCGTTAAGACACTTTCCAGGAAACCAAATTACCACAAGAGAACAACGATCTACTGCTGTTTACCTGGTTGCAATTGAAATAATTAGTGTATTTTTTTACCTAGTCGACAACACCAATGTCTAGTTACTGACAAATAAGTGCTATGACCTCTCTAAGTTGTTATTAATTAATGAGCAGGGCCTACCTCGGCGGCACTAGACTGGGGTCTGTGATGATTTATTCACTACCTCCGTCTACCTGAAGCTGCCAGACCCAAGGGTATACTCAGCATCCAAGCTATTGCCATTGCCATCTGATAATTTACACTTTTCTATGTGGATTCCTTCAGTTTCCACTGATCTAAATCTAAATCTTTAGTTTGCAATCTAAATATGCAATGTCAACTCCGATAGACAGCAGCACAGTTAGAGCTCATTGCCCTGTTTTGGGGAAAATCGACGTCTTTTTAAAATGTGAAATTTTGCCCAAAAATTGGCAGGGGAATGTCTTCAAATAGTACCTTTAATATATAGGAGAGGTGAGGGTTTCAAGACAATGCCCTATGGAGAGACCCTCTATGGTTTTCATCTTAAGCTTCTGCTTGCAGCTATAAGGGAATCGCCTTCCTGAGCTCTCTCCCTGTATGGTCCTGCAGGGGGGGGGGGGGGGGCACATGACGTGTCATGCTGATTGATTATAGTGTTGTAAGGTAGCCCCTCAGCACACCTTTACGTCTACATGCTGCCAGGGGGTGTGAACCTCACAATAGCAACATTTACGACATGTAAAAAGGAGGTGGAGGGGTGCCAGGATGTATTTGGCCCTTAGTTACCAGAACACCGTGGTACAACAGGTATCAACACACAGGCCAACAATAACCTATGTTGTTGGTTTCATGCCACCCTTACAACCTATGTGTGAATGGTGGGTGTAGATACTGGGAGCTGTACATGTATGAGCTTCTACACAGCACCCAGCGGATGCATGTCACAAGGTAGACATGTGTACAGATCTACCAACAAGAAAATCTTGAAGCAGAAGCACTCTACCAATTTCTAACATACACAGACTATGTATATCAATATCAGAGACGCCACTGGTGAATAAAAAGTTGGAAATCTATGATCAACCTTCTGCAGCAAATTTACATAATTAAATATAGAACTGTAGTGAAAATTCAGGAGCTCCTGCAATGGGTGGAGAGGTGGGAGCTGTAATATTATTCATTTAATTACCAAAGTTCATTTTGAGAATCCATGTTCGGCACAATTTCAAACCGAAAGGTGAGCGCGATTTTGAAAGTAAGATGGCAAACAGGACAACTAAATCCTTGTCGTTAATCGAGCCCCTGCCTTCCCTTACCTGCACGTAACAGATAAGGTTACAGAGACTGCTGCTGGGCACACTTACCGTTGGTACAGGTGTAGTGATAGGGTGGGACAGGTGCAAAACATCTTACTAATTCATTAGCGATGTGTTCAATACAGGTACGTATGATGTCTACTCGTCAACTTAATACCTAGGACATCAGATTACCTAATAAGTTACCTTTTAGCCAACTACACAGAGTTACCTGTATAGAGGGTAGCTTACCCCTCTACCCCTTCACACACCTCTGCACTCAATGACGCTATCACAGGTAACCTCCTCTCTTCCCCAGTAACCTTATCTCAGGTATGTGTTACACTTACCTTGAAGGTGGAGATAAGTAAACAAGATGCTGTATAAGCACTTTGTTTTAGTAATAAATTACAAGCACCAACTAATATACCCACATTAAACTGCAAGTTTTCATGTCTAAAATAATCAGTGTAATTGATGAGTTAATTAAGGTATTCAATTGGAGGGAGGGATATACATTTGCTTTTTGATTAGAGATCTATGCACTGCATTTGTTATGGAAAACCTAACATTTGGCCTCTTGAATAAGTGCGACATTTTGGAATACGGGCCTGTATAGAAAGTGATATACCTGTCTGACGTCAATATCTACATGGCCTTTAGAGAGACTGTCAATACCAGACTAGCTAGAGGGCATCGACATTTGGAGGTTGAGCCGCTGTCTGCTGTTTACAGGTCTACATGACCGGACTCAGCACATATCTTATTTGGATGTTTTTGACCTTTAAATGCCCGTTTCTTATCGCCCTTCACTGGGGGTCTGAAGTGTTTCTGGTATCAATTGGAGGTGAGGGCCTAGTTGTCACCCCTAATACATGTTGAGTAGTTTAAGGAATCGATGAGGAAACATCATTAAGAATTTTGAACTGAAAAAGAATAGTAAAATTCAGAGAGACCTGAAGACTATTTTCCCTGTAAATTCATGATCATCTGTGAACAATTTGTGCACCAAATAACTTACCTTAGTAACACCATCAAAGTCTGTAAAAGGTTTGATGGCCAGAAGAGGTTTTTTCTTGATATATACCTCAGAATACACAAAGAAACACAACCCTTCAATAATGTGATCATTTTAAAGACGTCACATGGTGGAGGATGATGCACAATACTCACCAACAAGAACTGTCTCTGCAATGGCTTCAAAAGCACCAATCTTTTTAACCCAGTCTGTCTTGACGTCATCTTGGTCTGTACAGTCTCTGTCCCATATACACTCTAGCCGCGTCACCCCTTCAGGCAACACCCGTCCCCCAAACTCCAGGACCACCTTGTTCACAGTACCCATAGACAACCGGTCTATGGCATTGAGTTTGAATTCAGGCAGATGCGGGTGGAACATCCGCCCACCAAACTTTTTCAAGTATCCTAAGGATGTTGTGACCAGCACATGGTCTGCGTAGAACTTCTTTCCATTCGCACACTCCACACAAGCCGGGTACTTGCTGTTGGCATTGTTGGCGCTATTGCGCGACCCGTGCCACGAAACCTGCGTGACGGCATGATTGAGTAGGGTTGCCCCCTTTGGTAGGTCCTGCGCGATCACCTTGACGACCGACTCAAAGCCCGGTGGGATCACATAATGCACTCCGGGCAGCTCCTGGAAGCAGCCAATCTCGGCCAGAGACACCTGGTGCAGGTCATCACAACCACTGATCACCGACTCATTGAGCATCCTCTGATCGAAGATCATCCTGCGGATTTTGTAGTCCTGACCTTGGTAGCGGTCCATCTTGGCGTCAAACTCTCGACAGAGGAACGCCCCGACACTGTCGTTCTCGACCGGTGTCGGGATGTGCATTTGGTAGAAGTCCTCGGTCTGTGCCATCAGCATGCCGAAGGTCCAGTCGACCTCCTCGACTAGCTTTGTGTTGACAGGGTCACCCTTCTCCTTGGCGAACATGACCTTCTGGCCGAGCTTGCGGCCCTGCTGTGGGGAGGCGCGGGACAGCAGGCCTTGTTGTGTGGCCAGCTTGAAGATGGGGTTCTGGTCCACCCCATGCACCCAGTTAGCACCCAGCTCAGCCTTCATCCCATTGGCAGTGTCTGTAACATACAAAGATACTCGTTTAGTTCAAATGTACTTCAATTTACAATGATAATTGACAGGCTTAAAATGACGCAGGTACTTCATGCAAGATGTGCTATTATGTTGCATAGATCCCGATTCAACGAATTATGTATTTGTGTACATAATACGCTGTTTGTCATGTGTTTCTTAATCAGGTCAAAATACATAATGGGGAGATAGTTTCAAATAGTGTGCTCCTGAAATACAAATGCCACCAGCAGAGCCAAATTTCTTGTTGTATCGAGGCTAGATCTAGGAGCCATCCTATATCCCGCACCTGGTACATGCATGAACATTGTATAGGTTTATTGTTAAGGATCTAGATGATTTAAGGCATTTTGGTGTAATGTGTGATGATCACACTCTGCCTGCAACCGACGACTGCTACCTATCCTATCATTCATCCAACACACAACAGCAATATCTAACAATATGAGGGAGTAGGGCAGAGGCCCTGTCAGGAGTGATGGGTGGCCTGTATGCTTTATATATACCTGTCAGTCCATCTGACTGTCACTATTCCTGCATGACACACAACCTCCTCACAAAATGGTTTAAAAAAGTGTATACCAAAACCTACAATCTGTTACATGTAAAGTAAAACTTCTACATGGAAACTGATGTTTTTTCTCCCATGGTAAATTATGTTCCTATTCACAAGAGCAGCAAGCATATAGCAGTCTGTTACATATAAACATATTATAACAGGTTGTCATATCGTGTTGCCCCCAACACCGCTGCCATAGCATTCCACGCGTGGTTTCCTCTTCACAGGAACACCTGGTTCACCAGGACCAGGACCAACAATACTGGAGGGTTGCCTGGGACCTACAGAGAACTCTACATACTTCTGTGTGAAACAAAGACATTCAAGCCACATCAAATACCTATAAGCCCAGCTGTAGATCACGTGAGTGATGAGCATGGGAATTTGATGTGGTAGTAGTTTGGCAATTTCATTCTGTATGGTTTGCTTTAGGATAGCTTTAGTAAAGTGGAGGGTGGTGTTGTTTTGGTTTATGTATTGTAGTGTTCTATATGTTTATGATTATGATAGAGCACAACCTATCCGTAAAAGAGGTAATATTAGTGATTGTAAAAGTTGTTAGTGATACTGCTGCTTTAGTATAGTGGCAATTGACGATGACAATCTCACATCCCTTGAGCTGCTCAATAAATATTTAATCAGAATTGAAACTGCTCGAACATTCAACACGGTGAGCATAGGTGAGCATCCATCCATCCATCCATCTATACATATATATGATAATATATGAGGAGCTCTGAGCAGCTTTTAGGAGTGTGCAAACTCAGCACTTGTATATGCCCTACTAGACCACCATATAGTAAATCACTACATAACCTAATAGCATGAGCAGTAGGCAATTGATGAAATATGTGTACACTATATCAGGAAGCTACGGCCTGCAGAGGCATTGGATTCCCCTGAGTTGCTCAATTGAATGTTCTTCCCACGAGGTGGGCAGGGATTGCTGTATCAGCAATGAGCTGGGGCAGTCTCCCCCTGTCTGGGGAATTAGAACTACCGGTAAGAGCCACAGCCTTTACAGAGCTACTGTAGCATCGATTATAAGGACAATCCCTGTAGCATTTATGGTTTTGCCATTTATGTACGAGTATAGTCCTCTATATAATAACTGGCCCTCCCACGCCGATAACCTAGTGTATTGCAGCAAACGTGACAGCCACCACAGTATCAATACTTATCACTTTGTACTGGAAAATGCAAACACAGTTGTTTCCCCCATTTTGTCCAAGCTATACCAGCAAATGAGTAAAGCTATAGGGCATTGAAAGTAGATGTCTCCACTATGCAAGGCCTCAGTAGCACATAGAGCTATAATGCACTCTACACTAGGGGTGTGTGTTGCCTGCTCTGTACTACACATGGAGCAGTATTGTGAAACCTGACCTGTACATAATATACACCAACCTAGACAGCCAAACATGACCCACATGAGCTCCATGCCTCAGGTCACGTAGAACAACCAGGTCAGAGCAACCTACAAACGGCACAGGAAATACTGGTCAGAAAACATAGAGACAACAGTGTTGCCGAAAACTTTTTCTCAATGCAGGCCACCTTAACCTGCATCATGGCGTCTTACGCAGGCCATATGAATTTTGATATTTCATAAACTTCATTATAACTTGTTTTATACATTGTATTATGCAAAAACTTTAAAGATATTGAAAAAGTATTAAATATAACCAATATTACAAATATGGCCCTATCTTCGCTTCTAATTGACTGATTTGAAAAATTCTTTCACCATTTGGAAGCTGAGATTATGGCAGGTCATTTTGGCCTGCGTCCTAAGGCCCTACGCCGGCCATTAAGATTCTACGCCAGCTTTTGCCGGCGTGCCGGCGTCATTTCAAGTTACTACTATTAGCCAGATACCATAAATGTATCAGAGTGTGACGTTTTAAAATGACGTTAGGAAGCAAAATGTTAATTTCTTCTTTTAATAGTTTCTGCAAAATGATAAGAGTTTTAAAGAATGGTTTCAAGTGTGAAAGCAGGGTGAAAGGTATTTACAGAAGGTTGATCCTTTGTTTCAGCGGCTATGTAGATGGTTAAACTAGTGATTAATCTCATAACAGTGCTTCTACTGAATTCTACCACAGAGTTAGTTACTGATGTTTCTTTTGCTACCACATCTAAAACATACGACTTATGTTTTTAATTAAATGCGTGGGCTGGAAACAGAATAGACACACGTGATGGAAAGCCAGCGGTGAACTGACTCGTAGCGCCTTTCTTTTTTTCAAAGTGCCTTGAAGAATATTCTCAAAAACATTACGATGTGCCTTTGATCCAAGATGAATCTGTCCACAGTCATTAATTGTGTTCATTACTCCCTTAATTGATCTAGAAACACGGACGACTCGATGGCAGCTTATCAATTTGAATTCCAGCAATTCCATACACACGACCCACATATTACTTTGCAAGTGATCATAACGTACAAGATTATAGATGTTTTCACTGCTTGTCCTTACACGTTATACAAATATACAACTATATATCACTTTACTAAATGCTGAAGGACAGACGGAGAGGTTCCTGCGTCCCCCCACCCCCACCCTGTAGGCGTTACCTGCCTCCTGGGGCCCTTGGTGTGGGGTCCCATGTTACATGTCGATTTTAAGAAATGACCATGTCGCATGTCTATGTCGTTTAATAGTGCTCATGTCCCATGTCAATTTTAAGAACTGCCTATGTCCCCTGTCACTATCTTTTTCAGCCTCATGTCCCATGTCACTAGGCCTCATGTCACATGTCGATTTTAGGTCCGATTTTAAGAAATGCCCATGTCGCCATATCGAATTTAGGGGTCTAGGGCCATCCTCCTCGGTATGCCATAGCTACCTCAGTTACTTACCAGATCAATACAAACAGCCTCCAGTGACCTGACAGACCAGGGGGTAATTTCATTAATCCACCTTCCCTCCTCCCCCATCCTCTAGGTGGGTGGCCCCTACTGTACAATTACAACGAGGCCTTCATTAGCCGGCATGCCACACATAAGAAGCCTGCAATCAAGAGTATTGCAATGGGATCTGGGTACCAAAGGCCAATGACATGAATTCCATCAATTTATCATGCGTTTCCGACAAAACCTATTTATTCTGGATTATGTGTGGAGATTGAACATGAACATGTCTCATTTTCTTGGTTAATTGTGCTCTGCTTCGACGGAAATAAGATAATTAGCTGCACAGAAGTTTGTCTATCAATTACACATACTGGGGCCTTGATTCGTTTAAAGTTTTCTTCATTTACTTCGGTCGATATACCTCCCCCTAAAATGAGTCATCATTGGTAAAATATTGCTATCCTCTTTTAACAATGTTTAGTTAAACCAGGTATAAATATGTCTGCTTTCATACTGATCATCACCCAACGGGCATGGAAGCATGGAAGTACAAGCAACTTTCTTAATGCTCTATTAAAGTAGAGATCGATTTTCCCTTGAGTTTGCCCCCTCACCTTCCACCTCTCAGACGTTAAGACGTGATTTCACCCCAGCCTGTGGCCTTCTAGTTACTGCTGTCTCTCTGCCCGCCCGAGGCATGCTGGGATCGACGGAAGTGTGCGCAGGGATTGCTGGGAGGAGGTCGATATTGAGAACTGAGGTGGCAGACGACATTTTTATTGATCGCGCGTTAAAAAGCGGTATCTGCAGCTTTCAGCAGATGAACTCGTACAGCTCATGTTAATGGAGCACCGAAATGCCAACTTGGGAAAATATGAGTTGCTGCTTCTACTGTCGCAAAGCGTTTATTTGTCAAGTCAATAAGTATGGCTAGACGGCCTTTAAATATGGCATATCCATGTGGGTCGCTCTGGTGCAGTACCGTCGTATTTAAGCACCGGGTCTTGAATAAGCGCCAGGCCCAGGGGTAGTGGGTATTGAAGTTTTCATTAAGCACTTAAAATATATATTAAATATGCGTCTGTTATGGCTGAGCGCCGGGTGGGTAATCAGAACCCCAAATCTATAACCCTATTACCCCCCCCCCCGGCCATACAATGATCTGTTTCGCTTTCTTTCTAACTGCCATGTTTTGTGAGCCGTTTTCGCCTTTGCGAGGTCACGCGTCTTCAAAAGACTAGAAAGTTGACGCAGACAGCAAGACGGGATAAAAAACATACCAATATGTCAGGAAAGATGAAAAGAAAAGGGTACACACGAAGAAACAGAGTCAGACAGTGTATTCACAGGCTTTTAGTTTGCACAGAACAGGGGGTGACGCAAACTGGTTATCCTGTGCTAACTGTTTCTGTCAGCCTTTATGAACTGCTGCTTGATATACGTGGTCTTTGACTTTGGTGTGATAAAATTTAATGCAAGTTTTATACATAATATTTCTATAGCGTTACTACTGAATTCTAAATATTTTCAAATCTTAGTTTGTTTATTAGGTTTTATTATTCCACATGCAGTAAACTTTTGGTCTCTCATCCCAGGGCCCTAGTATACATGTAGTAGTGCTGGCATAAACTATAGAGATCCTATTATGCATAGTTTCCGGTCCACCTACACACACATATATATATATATATACGTGTTCCTCTCCCATTTCCACTTGAAGCACCTTCCTGAAAGTCCTCCTGGCAAGGATACAAGCGAGGGAGCCTTCAATTGAAGGACTCTCATTCAACACAAGGGCGTAGCAGCTAGGGGGAAGAGGATGGAAGGTGTATGTGTTGTGGGTGGGGGATACATGGTTCATGGGGGTATTTGAAGGCGCCAGCCTGTGAGAAGTATATCGTCAAAGGTCTACCCCATCTAACCAAGGTTGTTTCTCAATGCCCAGCCGGGTCCTAAAAGGAGTCCATACAGCTACCCTCCATAATGCATCTAGACAGCATTGGATGATTGGATCCACCTCTGGTCTCCATGGAGACGACAAACCCCAGACCCAAACCCACAAACAGCACAGCCTGGTTCCAACCCAGCACCAGCAGCAGCTAGTCAAGGCACTTGATCCATACCGACACGCTGATACCCATACTGTCAGTCTGCACTGGTTACCCGAGCGGTCAGCCACCCCTCCCACATCTAGTAGCTGCACCCTGCTATCATCCCCTATCACCACCAGTATCACCAGCCTCACACGCCGTTCAGCCACTTATCGGACAAAGACCGTTAGTAGTGGTAACACTTCAGCTTATGTTGCCACTGCTACTGTTCACACAAAAAGAAAGATTGATTGTGTGATATACATCACATGTGACCCAGGGCTATAGCCATTAAGAAACAAGTCCCAATACCCAAGTCCCAATACCCAAGTCCCAATACCCAAGTCCCAAAACCCAAGTCCCAATACCCAAGTCCCAATACCCAAGTCCCAATTCTCTCCCTGCACGGAATCGCCATTGTTACCTGCGTCCCGGATGTTATCCGGGCATAGCCTTACCAGCAAGTAGAATCAAAGGAAGAGGTCGGGAACAAGCCAAACATGGCGTTCAATTTGAAAACGAGGTTGAAGCTTAGCTGGCGGACTTCGTCCTATTATTTAGCATTACAGGCGATCTAAAATGGCCTTAAACAAATTATTTATGGCTCCCTGACCCTAAATATTTTAGCCGAGGGGGCTTTGGAATGATATTTATAAGTAATCCACTTTATAGGGCCTTAAATGGCGAATTTTCCGAGATATTTGCAGTTGAAAGTAGGGTGGGCGATAATACAGTTCCGGTGGCACCAAAACAAATCCCGTTCTGTTAAAATAATATCGATTTTAAACATGTAAGGATGTATACCGACCTGAATTCGCAACACACTGACATATTCTTCATAATTCCCACAGTTAATGATATTATATACTAGAATGAGAGACTTTGATTTATCGTCGACTCAGACGCTACTGCCTTAACCTCGTTCTGAACATGCCAAAAATGGTAAAAGCTGCGTCATGCAGTGAGCTGGTGCCCGACGCTCTAACATGTACTACGGGTATCGCTACGTAAGCACCACGCCGATCACAGCGCCCCCCTTGTGTGCATGGAGAGAATACCCAAGTCTCAATACCCAAGACCCAATACCCAAGTCCCAATACCCAATACCCAAGTCCCAATACCCAAGTCCCATTACCCAATTCCCAATACCCAACCCCCAGTGCTCTCTGTCATCTCTGTGCACCCAAGTAGGCCTTTCTTTAGAGTGTAAACTGTACTAAAATCGTCTCATAAAAACGTCTCACCTCCTATTTAGCATTGAGCTCTATGGGTGTCTGTGTGAACGTGACTCTTTTAAAGTCAGGATTCAAGGTCACTGGCCTATCTTCAGCATTAGTTCACAAAGACTTGATTTCAGGGGTATTTTTGACTTTTTTTCAAGAGCGTTTTTCTACTACAAATATTATTTTCTTTACAAAATAAATATAAGGGGGAGATACACTTTGTTCCAATCTATCGCCATGTCTTTATTTAAATCAGATATATGAGATAAGGAAGGCAGCAGAGCCTTTTAAACTCAGCTGACCAATCTGCATTTTTGGCTGGAAAACCGTCTCACAGAGACCCAGGTACCCTGGGTCAATCAGAAACATCACTTCCTTCCAATGTGTTAGATTGATGATGGTGGTGGGTGGAGTGTGGGGAGGCTGGACTGTATATGTTCTTCCTGCAGCTATATAGTAGTGGCAGTGGGGTCCCATAAAGAATGCAGTTTCTGAGTGTGTGAGAGGACTCCACAATTCTTATCCTCTTTTCTAATTTAACTTGACCTTTCCGGATTGACATTTTAAAAGCATTCACCCAACGTGAGTTACCATTACAAGCAACAACTGGTTAGTCTCTAGTGTAGAAACAGTGTGATTTTGAGACTAAATACTATACAAGTATGCATATACGTCTTCCAGTGTGGTGCTGCTCCTGTTGCTGGTACTGCCGTCACTAATAGTGAAACTGGTGGGTGTGAAGGCTTTAAGGGTATAGACTATGGTGGGAGGCAGCAGGCCAATACAAGGCCCACCTTCCTGCAGGAGAACTGGCAGAGCACTGGTACCAGCCTGCAGAGAACCCCGAGGGAACCCCACCCACACCAGCAGCAGGTCGAGCAGCAAAGGCCAATCCATCACCACATCTGAGGCTTTTTCCTCCTGATTCTCTACTTGCTGGATCTGCAGGGATGACCCTAAGTAACACCCAGTGTGTACATAGTGTAGGGGGTACATCGTACATAAGAGATTACCTCGGGGGGGGGGGGGGCTGCAAGTGGCTGATACTGTTCATGTACCAATAGCCACACCCTGACAGGGGATTCTTTACAGGTGCAACAATGTAAGGGAACCCCAATCACGCTGCAGAATTCCCCAGGATCGATTGCTGTACATTAGGCAGGGACACTGTGGTATACTGATCTTGTATGTTTATTGGGTGGGGTAAGTTTAACGATACGCTAGCACGCATTGCAGTGGACAATGCTGGTTATACTACGGAGCAATGCCTAAACTATGGCATTACAACTGTGCTGTAGTACATGTGCGTTTGAATGATACATTATGTTAAAACAAAATATGTTACAAGAATGCATAATATATACAACAATGTAATATATGTACAACTTGTATGAAGACGCATAGGCTACACAACATACCTGTAGAGATGTATGTAGTTAAGAGAAATTCAAGATTCAATTCATAAATCAAAATGATTTAGGGTATATTGACTAATATAAGGATACATCTATGTCCGCCAGTATTTGCCTGTGCGTGCTCGTAGAGCATTTACCACCTCTAGTATTGTGAACGCTCTCTATATGAATACCTCACACTAACAGTTGGACAGGTGACAGGGATATCCTCGACAATGTTTTCATGGCAACGGCCCAAAAAACATCCACAACAAAGTGCATTGTGCATTGGGTGTGTGCTTCCCGGCTGTCGCTGCCAACCATTGCCAAGCCAACGTGTGCTGGAATTTTGTTTGATATCGCATTAAAAATAGACAGGATGTGTGACATCTAGACAGCTAAATGTTATACATGTACGTATACTGCGGACATATGGAGATTATAATGGATTGAATTATTGTTCTATGATACATGTATCCCCGAATGTGCCTGTGATCATCACTTCAGAGAGGTCAGGAACTAGGCATCAAAAGCCAATATTGACCTGGTTTGTGACCAGATCCTGTGAAATATGACCTCCTGACCTGGTAGCGGTATACAGCAATCACTAGGTGGTGTAACAGTTACTATTAGAACAAAAAAAGAGCATACCCTGGAAACAAAATATCTTGTGTTTAACTTGTGTTAAACATATCTTGTGTTTAACATATATTGAACACGAGTTGCCATGGGTGATTTTAACACCAATGTACTTGTGCTATTCATATGTCATGTTTCCATTTATTTGCATTATTAGGTTGTTACCCTCAGAGCCAAAGGAGCAAAATTTGGTTTATCCCTCTCCATCTCCATGCTATGGGCTATATAACCATCCCGTTTGTGACTTTTATCTTTAAAACCATTTTTCTCAATAGAAAGTCGACCCATACACTTATATTGATTAGTACCAGTAACAGGCACGTGTTTATACAACTGAGTGTACGGAATACTAAGTAATCCGCGTACACCTGTCTTAAAGTATAGGCCTTTATATCGGCACCTAATGAGGAAGCACATCAATATTTCAACATCTCTGTCACTCTGTGTTTCAGGGTCTAGGTGCACGCCTGAATAGAGAAAGGATTTAACTGTAAATTATGCACCACCAACAGATCTTTATCTCGCTCCTACCTGGGCTTGGTTGTTCAATTCTATAGATTTTGTCCATTATATGATCTCTGAATGTGGTCCGTTTTTGTGTGCCTATATATTCAATGCCAACCTCGTTTATGCATTACAATTTATCACAATAGATACACATGGGATAATGCTACTCCTATAGACGTTATCAATGGGGGCAGGGACCAGACTAATGGTCTGGCCCGGTGCCGTGTTGGCCCCTGCTCAGGCACTCAGGCTCTGTCGTGATACCCATATACGGGACCTTTTTGTGGCACCTGGGACGTTCCCATGCCATCTTACCAGGAATTGTGGATTGAGTAGGTAGGTTGGACAAGGAGCTGTCGGGGCAATGTGGGGGAGGGGGGGGGGGTGGGTAACTTAAATCCATCAACAGCTATAAATGCCATATCAAACCATGATATGAGAAAGATTCAAGGTGTTCCTTCATCTTTTCTAATCTATGCTGACGAGGTTGTATTCACGCTATTATTAGAGGTGGCCAATTGTTTAATTAGTTGATGAATCTATTCTTAAATGACCAAATACCCATCTAGTGTTACCAGCGAAGACTATCACATAGAGACCACTCTCTTTTAACAGTTAACATTTGCCATCACAAGCGAACTGGAAGAAGAAAAAGGACTTCATTTAAAAGTCAATAATAGTAATTCGCCTCAATAGGCCGCTTAAAGGGGACGAGTTACTTGTGATCTGAGGAACGGTAACCTTTAAGTGTACTAGTTTCCTGCTTCCACGTCTTCTCATTCCAAATACCAATTCCTATTGGTCTAAATCTTCAGCCTTTAATTGGATGGGTTTCAACGCTGACGCCTGTGCCTGAGATTCCTTGTGTCTAAGATTCATTGGTATAAACCACACAGGAGAGGACTGGGCTAATATTTTGGTTGGGAAGAAAAATAGTAACCAATAAGTCAATTACAGCTGATTATGCTGTTAAAGAGGCATACTAATTCACATAGCTGTTCTGGCTTTCTTCTGAAGCCCCAATTACCACCTTTCACATGTATTTTCATCAGACTCTTATTGAATCACCTATTGTGATTTGTGAGGGTTAATTTGGGAGATTTACTCAATATTCCTTTTAGGACAGCATTATACCAAGGAGGAATTAATGTTGTTTGAAAAAGGAGAAGAAAGCTAATGGGAGCAGGATATGGTGATACGTGAGTGCCTCAGGAGATGCCAGCACTAAAAAAGCTGTGACAGCGAAAACTAACAAGCATCTTGTTGGAAGAGGCTTCTCCCTCAGCACCTGAACCTTTCAAATGTACACAGATTGGGACCTTCCTTTCTGAGTCACCAAAATAACAGCACCAGCCAGGTATTGCTGAGTCAACCAAACTAAGAAACCTCTTACTTCATAGTATCTCATTTCGACACCTAGAGAGAGATATAATGACCACAAACGCTCTTTCATCTTTTTCAAACACTATTTTGAAATGTTGTAATATTACTCAATTTGAGGTTTGTGTGTGTGTGTGGGGGGGGGGGGGGTCGAAAACCACATATTCTGGTCTCTTTAGTTGCGTCAGGGACATCCCTGGTTTCCTTCCTCTTTCTCGCTTACCATGTCTATGTCAGAATTCTTTATTTTTGAAAAGTAGAAATGTGGGGACAAAAATTCACTAGGAGGTAAGCTGAAGAACCGGAATGCACTATACATGTACTACCATAGAATGCAATATGTGTGTTGAAAGTGAAACTTTCAACACAAGTCAATCCTCAAATACAGCCCCCCCCCCCTCAATATCCCTCCTATCCACTCATAGTACAGACTATGTCTAGGAGCCACGTACTATATAAAATGAAGCGCCAATATACAATGCATATAGAGGATACATGCGCCTTCAGTCAGCAATTCTCTGTGCACCCGCTTAGTGTTGTACAGGGTCAGACATCCCCGCTATGCACCTGCCTCATTTTACTGCAGTTCCACATGACTGCCCCCACATCACCAATTCCCATGATACATGTAGCTTGTGTAAGGCCTCTGCCGCATGTTGTGCTATATTGTATAGGCGAGACATATTGTGGGTGAAAACATACTACTATGATATTGAATATCGATATGATATTAATATTCTAACTCTGTAGATTTACCATCGGCAGCTGAGTTGGCGAGATCAATGCATATGGCACGTCGCCATGGACACTAAATGTACATGTATTATAAAAGTACACGTACATGGCTGAAGCTCTGCAATTTCTTTTTCATCGGTGGGGAATGGGGGGAGGGGTTACTGCAAAGTTCACAAATGATGCAAATACATTCAAATTCAGATTTATTCATCAAATTTGACCTGCAAGTAAAACCACTTTTGTGGTATCGGTCAGAGAGGCTTAACCAGCAACACACGACTACTAAAGTGACAGCTAATACAATACCCAAGTGTGTGTCCTGTAATACATCTGATCACCTGTGACCGTGAACATGCCATACCAGTGTGGGATCATGTGAATATGACGTGCATCTGGTGATCTCTCACCTGCTGACAGCACCATACGTATACATGTGCTACCTATCAGTACATACACATGCATGTATCATACATACAGCCAATCTACCCCTACCACACCCTCCTCACACAACCATCACGCCCCACACGTCACGTCACCGTCACCATGGACGTCATGATCAGCCTTATTACTGCAGAGTCATGACCTTGGCGACACCACTGGGGTCAGAGTCACAGAGGTCACGTGCTCATCACGTGATCTCCCTAGTCTGCCGCCCTAGACAAGGTGTCCCATATCGCCACTCTATGTAACGGTTATGTACCCATGGAATGCTCAGCATGTTTTTGTGACATCTTTAGTACTTATACTCATGTCCGAATACTAGATGACCTCTTTCTATAGATAAACATACAGATAACAGGTCGCTGTTGCTATGGTACTCGCCACTGTATTGTATCTCTGATGAACAATGCTACGCCATGTGTGTCCTTGAGCATCAGAATTAATGTGGATTGACAATGAAATACTAAATTACATATTACTATTGGAAGTTAATGTGTTATAATAATGGATGTGCCATCACCTCAGCCTTGTTATAATATTAGAGTAAATAATGGAATTCGCTTCTATATTATTTTACTCTCTCTGTCTAATTATTGGATCATCATTATGCCTGGCAGAGCATCCAATGTGACCTTCATTTGTTTCAAATCGGTGCCCTATTAAAAGGACATATATATGTTCACAGTCCTCTCATATGAAGGCATCTCCCTTTTTTAGGTTATATATAGAACGTATGCCTGGATAATGAGGGCGCCCTTCTTCCTGATGGCCCATGGTAAGCTACTGGATGGTGATAACTTGACACTCTTCACCCTCCATTTTTATATGTAGAGCAGAATGGGGCCAGTCACAAGCTATTCAGCTATACAGTCATACATCACATGTCGGAGGCTTTGTATACAGTCACAAGCTATACCGTCAGCACATAGCACTATGTATAGTTGTTAAAACAAAGGTTTATGCCTCAAAATGTGGTTAACTCAACACATAGTCCCACATAGTGTATAGCATATGGGGATGACGTCACCGATACAACTAGGGGTGGGAGAGGTAATAGTTACCAGAAAGAAAAAGATTCCCCAAATCATTTGTAAACGTTCCCTTTCCAAGAAGAGTAAATAGACAAAGGGATGGACCAAAATGCAGCATGGCAATGGTATATAGACGGATACAATGGTCCTATCTCCGTTTGACGTGCACTCTCTGCCCTCTAAGTATAAAGCTACTTTTATGGATAATCGTGTATATACTATAGTAGATTATTTCTGTCTATAAACATGTAACTAAGTGCTAAAATCACGAATATCAAGAAGAAATAATATACTGTGTATATATAGTGTGTGTGTCGTATAAAGGGAGTACAGAGAGGGCAGCATTCTTCTCAGATAGCCCTCGGGCAGTGTCTGTACATTATATATTGCACTGACCTTACTAGAGGCTGGCACTGGAGTACTATCTTCCCATTTATCATATTTCTACATGGATATAAAACACTAAATAATGATCGATGTGTTTTTCTTTTTGTAGGAGGGGTAGGCTGCATCTACAAGATGACCCTACAGCACTCAACAAGTGGTGTTGCACTTTGCCAGTCCTCATGTAGGACCTTGCTACCCCCTACTATGAATATAGGTGACCTCGTGTCTGTTAGCCTCAATATTGAATTCTGCCTCTGGCACTTCCTGCACTATATTCAAAATATAGCCATGTGACCGCATAAATGGATTTAGAAATTCTGCATGTCCTTAATTATTTGCTGTCCCAAATGACGATTCGGAACGTCCATAGATGAAGTCATATGATAAGTGGTATTTGAGGCATTTGCTCCTCTACTATGAATAGTAATGCCCAATTTGACTACTCCACACCCTACAGAAAACCTGCTTCATATAGCAGGGGTAGACGCTAACGCTGGCCCAGGAGCCAATGGCCCGTAGTTTTGGGTGCGAGCCCGTAATTTTCTCACAAATTACCTTCCCATGGGCCCGGATGGCCCACAGGAATGGCTGGAGAAAATGCTAAGAAAATGTATCTATATGTACATAGCTATGTCATATGTCGTTGAAAAGAGAAAATTACTGGGAAACTAGCCATTATGGTTAGGTTTTGATAAGATTTAATGAGATACTTCTGACTTTCTCTTTAGAAAAAGTGAAATAATTATTGCTGGCCCACAGTTTTAGGTGCGGGCCCGTAAAGTTCTGAAGCTACGGGCCCGGGTGGCCCGTGGCTGAAAAAGTTAGTGTCTACCCCTGTATAGCATTTTGTACCCACCCTTAAGATCTTAATTTTAATACAAATCTAGAGGGTTCGCAGAGTTCATTCATAGAGGCCTTGTCACTATAAGTTGACCTTTACCCCGGGTGACCCCAGTGAACCCTGCTCTGAGTGAACCCCTGACCGCAGGTCACATTCGCCACATTGCACTCTACACACTTGCTACTGTCTGGACATTTTAACCATCACATATCCACCCATTTCTAGTTTCATTCCTTTATTATGAGACTAACCGAAGTGCATCTTTAGATCTCTGGATATTAAATTCATCACGAGTACATCCAATCACGTTATCTTACCATATCTAATGAGAGACGGGGTCTTAAATATTTACTATCATGTGTTATTTGTTATTTGCCTTACGGGCATAAATATACACAAGGTTATATGATTAATACACGTAACAACTGTCTGGAGATCTTTACTGTAAGCCCGAACATGTACACGGTATTGTGTACAAAATCTGATGTTTTATAGCAAAGCAACCAAGTCTAGACTAGAGGGGGCATCGTCTGGGTCCCTACTGATGGGTCGATGCCCGGAGGGAGGGTGGGAGAGGCGGGGGATGGGTTGGAGGAGGAATGAGGTTGGGGGAGGGCATGCATAGCTTCGGCTGAAGTTTAGCTTAAGTACAACTGGGGATGTGCTTGGAGGCATGTCTGGAGGATACACTGCCCTACATACCCTGGAGGATCCCCTCCAGCCAGGCATCCCCGTCAGCTAGAGTCAGTTTCTGACAGGTGGGGCATAACTTAAGGTGTCTCTGGTCCTAGTTTCAAGGTGTAAACACAACCTGAACAGGTGAGCGGAGAGGGAGGGCGGGGGGGGGGGGGGGTGTACGTCTGTACAGGGGGCCAAACGGGATCAGTGCTTCAAATTATGCTACATGTTTACTCAACACGAAATTAACGGGGATGGGTACTACCGGTAGTAATACTTGAATACTGTACTACCCCGCACCCCTCAGAAAAAAGGTATTTGATAATTCCCCTCCACTCAGAAATAATCTAACGTTTTGCCAATTGATGTGTGTACTATTATAAATATGGGTATGAACCATTATATAGGTACCGGTATATATTTCTTAAATTCAACAAGCAGTTTAGTGGCCCAATGAAAACTATTTGCGCCATAACGTTAGGTATTACTTAAATTCGACATGGCCTATGGTATAGGTTCTAACTTCTTTTAGACTCCTGTTCCCAAATAATTTGCTGGTCCCAACCTATTGGACTTGACTATAGTTTGGGTAGATACTAGTTTGATACATTCAAATACATGTATTCGATTTCGGACAACGCATATATACCTGTAATATATACCTGGTTAGCATATTTGCATTTACGGGTGTGTCGGGTTTTTATCACAGGCATTATACTGAAGTTCCCACAAAGCCAAGTCCATTAGGTACCTCATGAGGGCAAATGCATATATTCCAGTTTTCTATTCATTCATGATGGTATATCATTCCTCAACTGATACCACCAAAGCTATAGGCAAAACGAAAGTACACACTTAGATGGATCATCTACATGCTACATCTATTGTGTTTGTTCGTTTATCTATACAAAATGTAGTTCATCGTTCTATCAGACATTAACAGACAATCCAGACTGCAAATGGGCATGCTTTGAAACATGTTCACTATATAGGACGTTTCTAATCGTTGTTCCATTCAATTTAATACTACGGTGGTAGGTCTCTCAGCATGTTTTGTAACAGGGTGTATCACTCTATTCCATCTCACTTTCCTATAAGTGCTTGAATCGCTTCTATTATCCAGCACGGCTTTAACGTGCACATTGATAATCCAATACGATAATTCAGAATAGATTAGACTTATGAAACCCCTAGTCTCCCTCACACTGTAACATGGGCATCCTACAACGTAGTAAATCATATATGGAGGTCAATGGACACAACTCTGACATAGGAGTATTTGGCAAGCAGATATAACTGTATTACTGATGCTTGCGGCCGTACTTGGGATAAAACCACTCCCCCCCCCCCCCCACACCGGGTGCTAATTAATAAGTCGCCTCATGAATATTCATTACAAGGAAATCCCTAACTTGAGGGACAATGTACTTAGCCTGACTTGAGGGCTATGTACTTAGCATAGGAATGTTCCTGGAGATTATGGTAATCCATATGTAAATCATGTTGTTTATACATAGATGTTTGTACCATCGTAACATCAGTGACTACCATGGTGGTTATGGTACATGATGTATACAAAAAGTCAGTATTATGGCGATGGTTACACATAGAGAATCTAGATATGGATGCAATGCAGAATATCAAGGATCTCATAAATACAAGATATCATGATGCACGAATTCAACATGCGCCACCCCAACACATAGACTGCTATAGCCTAGGCAGTGCTTAAAAGGTTAAACCAATGTATAACCATGTATCTATATATTCGCGTGTTGTCGAGGCAGGCTGCCCTTCAGACGTATACATGTAGATAGGAAGAGGACCACCGCGGCCACCCTAAGCCTTCATTAGTACCTGATCCGACAGTGTCCTCCAGTAGCCTCTGCATCTTGTCACCACAACATGTCACCCGTGGTATCCCTCCTCTCCTCTCTGAAACACATATTGGGGCTAATACATAGGGCTGGTGTGTCCATGCAGTGTTATACCTGTAGATATCACAGATGGTGAGAAGATGCACCCTTTCTCCATGCATACACATTAGACAGATATAATCACTATGCAAATACATTTGGATCTAGGAGTGATCCAAACGTAGAAGTGACATGCACTTCAAAGCAGGCACTCTCTGCCTGTATTCAATTGCCTTATGATTTGAAATGTTATAGTTCATTAACTTTATATGGAAAACAATAAATTAGGCCTACTCAGGCCTAACAATGGGTGGCATAGATTTTGTATACAGACCCATACCCAACAAAAACACGAGCCTGTACTGATCCCCACAATCGACCAAAACACCAACAGATTGCCTATAAATGTTTCATGCATCTTTATCATGACATTGTCTTAATTGGCCTTTTATATGAAAACCTTGATTTTCTTTTCTTTATCCGACCCTGGTCGGCTGTGTGCAGGGGCACGTACAGCAAGGCACAGCTGTTTTGTCCCGGTTCTAGTTTGACAGCTGCCCACATTAGAGCCATTATCGCACCCACTTGGACCGCATTCAAAACGTTTAGCTGGGCCAGCAGGGAAAGGACATGAGAGAAAAAAGCTCCCCAGCCTCTTCGCTATACTTGTATAGCATTGTCGGAAGTGTCCAGGTCATTGCTAATCTTAACATGTCTCCCGACTGCCCCCTACTCCTGTGGCCCTGTGCCTAGCTAGAGTGGGTGGGCGGCCCTGGATACTGCGGTCTTCCTATTATATCACCCCGCCCACTTATGAGGCGTCAACTGTCTAAGTTTTGTTTTATGATTGACTATATTGGTTATTGTCTTTTTGTTTTATTCTTTTAGCGCACTTAACTCGACCCATATTAATTGCTGCTCTTAATATAATGTTGGTTTCTAAACGTAGTTCTCTGTCCTCTCCTTCTACCCAGTAAATCCTTATACATTGTAGAGACTCTGTTCGCAATGCAGGATCAGCGAGTACGTCGCTGCTTCTGTATTCATGTATCATATTGATACATGCATGATACACTCCCGAATGGTCTGCATGATGCCTCAGACCCCAGCGAGGCACTTGCTGCGTCATCACGACAAATAAACAGTATTGATGCGTAATGCCGCCCTCAAAGGGTTAATATGCAAGGACCCCCATGTTATACTACTGTGGTAAAAAAGATATCCCAGACAGCAGTATAGGTGTGCACGACTCTACACTCTCCACTCTCCCACCACCTGTACCACCCCCATCTCCTGGGGCACTCAAAAAAGTAAATACATCTATAGTATTTATTAATTTCAAGTGTGTGTTTTTATAAGTCGCGGTATGTGTACATGTTATATTAAGATAAATCACACAACCCTGTATACATATTGTACAGAAAGGGTCATAACTTAAAGCCCTTGAGGTAACATGGCACGTCACATTAAGTTACTGCACTTTGTGACTTCATTAACTGCGGATCATAAAGATCCATCTAGCACTCCTAGATTCAAACGGATATTAATATCAAACTACATTTTGTATCAGGAAATCAATTGATGTCTAGCCTTTCCTCTCACCCTGGCAATTCTCACACGTCTATAGGTCTGTCGCGTCACTGTTAACGTTTGGAAGTCAGGTAAGTATCCATCTATTGCATAGGCGACTTGCATATACATTAGTGCTTATCTTACTCTTTGTGTTGGTGCTAGTCTCTGAAGTCACTTAAGTTACTTCAACAATTTTGGATGAACAAACAACTTGTGATCTCATCAATGTTCCCTGGACAGATTTTATGATACATTATGAATAGAAAATATTGATTATGCGAGAAATGTCTAGAAATGTCCTGTTGGAAACATGAAATGTAACCATATACCTGCCTGTTCTCATCTTATACAGCTCAGGAATTGCCCCGAGCTTTATATGGCCGAGATACATCAAACCAATTAACATAGAAAATTCACTTGGTATGAGCGCTCTAATGGCAATATGCCTTTTGTCCGAATTATCGCCATGATGCATCAATGCAGCCCTGGCAAGTAAGTGCTCAGTTCTGCATTCGATACACTCCCCAGGGTTCGGCATGATGCATGAATACATGCCTGGCGCGAGTTACTCACCGAGGCCACATTTCATACACAATGACGACAAAAGCCACAGCACATTAAAGCACACTGCGGCCCTTAAAGGGTTAGTGTGGCACCTGACACAAGCTGCCTCCCACCTCCCACACGGCGGCCATGACCTTGTCAGGTGCCTGGGGTCATCTGAGGTCATGACCCAGTTGCCTCCCAGGGTCGCCTCTCATTACCCACGTCCGGCGTGACACCCCGCCGACACGCGCCCCTCCCACTTATCACTGGGGCTATATGGAATGGGATGCTATGGAGGCTGCCTAATCAAAGTGTCCCGTGGTGATGGTTCATTTCCCGCCGCAGGATTATAGACTGACGTGTTATCTATAACATGCAGCCACTGCCCCTCTACTGCTGCTGCCCGCATATCTAGTTCTACCCGACCCCCCCCCCCCCCACACACACACAACACCTAACACACTCACACCACTTAGCCATCTTCTTGTAGTTCAAAAAATGACGTCACTGACTTTGGGACAATTTCTCTAGCACCCCCCCCCCGGTCATTAAAAAAAGGGCAATCTCCTGGATTAAGTCGCTATTCAGAGGGCCAGAATGATTAAGTCGCCATGGCCAGACAGCTAAATATGGGAAGGCACAGGTTAGGAGGAAAAAATGGAATGTGTAGGAGGAAAAGGGAAGGGGCTTCCATAGCGACCTAATCCGTTTGGGGTGCCCAATAGCGACCTAATCCGTTTGGGGTGCCCAATAGCGACCTAATCTGAAGGGGGTGCCTCCCTGCATTAACTGAATAAGGGTATCCCTCCCTGCATTAGCTATCACATTCACCCTCCTCCCTCCTACTGAATGGTTATCTTTTACTGAATAAGGGTATCCCTCCCTGCATTAGCTATCACATTCACCCTCCTCCCTCCTACTGAATGGTTATCTTTTACTGAATAAGGGTATCCATCCCTGCATTAGCTATCACATTCACCCTCCTCCCTCCTACTGAATGGTTATCTTTTACTGAATAAGGGTATCCATCCCTGCATTAGCTATCACATTCACCCTCCTCCCTCCTACTGAATGGTTATCTTTTACTGAATAAGGGTATCCATCCCTGCATTAGCTATCACATTCACCCTCCTCCCTCCTACTGAACCTCCTCCCTCCTACTGATACCCTTATTCAGTAAAAGACAACCATTCAGTAGGAGGGAGGAGGGAAGTGTGTTAGCTAATGCAGGGAGTGAGACCCTTATTCAGTAAAAGACAACCATTCAGTAGGAGGGAGGAGGGAAGTGTGTTAGCTAATGCAGGGAGGGATACCCTTATTCAGTAAAATACAACCATTCAGTAGGAGGGAGGGGGGAAGTGTGTTAGCTAATGCAGGGAGGGATACCCTTATTCAATAAAAGACAACCATTCAGTAGGAGGGAGGAGGTAGGAGGGAAGTGACTTAATCCTTCTAGCCTTTAATAGAAATCAAATGATGGCCATATAGCGACTTAATCCCTCTAGGCTACAACATTGAATGGGATACAGCCCCATAGCGACTTAATCCTTCTAGCCTTTAATAGAAATCGAATGATGGCCATATAGCGACTTAATCCTTCAAGGCTACAAGAAATGAATAGCATATATTTCCATAGCGACTTAATCCTTCTAGCCTTTAATAGAAATCAAATGATGGCCATATAGCGACTTAATCCCTCTAGGCTACAACATTGAATGGGATACAGTCCCATAGCGACTTAATCCTTCTAGCCTTTAATAGAAATCGAATGATGGCCATATAGCGACTTAATCCTTCAAGGCTACAAGAAATGAATAGCATATATTTCCATAGCGACTTAATCCTTCTATAGCCTACAAATAAATAGGAAAACTTCCCATACAGTTTAAATGAAGTCAAATGAATGCCACATAGCGACCTAAACCTACAGACATTTTCTATGAATAAGGCTGCGCCACCTACCTTCTATTTCCCCCAAAAATCCAAGCCCCAATTTTTTTTAGATAGGCCCCTTCAAAGAAACCCTCTTTCCCGGGGAAACTTCCCCTTGTAATAAATAATTTAACTTGATTAAAATTACAACTTCCCCTTATATATACTCCTGCTTTAGGTCGCTCCAGTTTAAGTCGCTATTTTAAAGTCTATCCTTTAGCATAGAAGCTAAGATAAAATTGTGTTACATGCATCTTTGGGGGTTTCTGAGGGTGTTGGGCCACTTATATATACTCCTGCTTTAGGTCGCTCCAGTTTAAGTCGCTATTTTAAAGTCTATCCTTTAGCATAGAAGCTAAGATAAAATTGTGTTACATGCATTTTGGGGGGTTTCTGAGGGTGTTGGGCCCCTTATATATACTCCTGCTTTAGGTCGCTCCAGTTTAAGTCGCTATTTTAAATTCTATCCTATAGCAAAGAAGCTAAGATAAAATTGTAATTTTTTTTTGCCTGGGGGTGTGGTCGTTATAGTAGTGCTGAAAGTTTAAGTCGCTATAGTAGTGCTGAAGGTTTAAGTCGCTATAGTAGTGCTGAGGTTTAAGTCGCTATAGTAGGGCTGAAGGTTTAAGTCGCTACATGTTTTAAAAGAGTTTCCTCTTCTTTTATTATAAATCCAGTTTTCTATGTTTTTTACATAGCGACTTAAACATAGATATGGCCAAAAAAAGTATGGGCCCTATAGCTTAGGCAATGTTCCAACCTAAAGACCCCCATCCTCGCGCCCTCAGCCGGTGACGTCATTTATGAACGTTCCCTATGTTGATCAGTATGCAGCTGACTGCTTACTTTCCTCATGTATGCTCTAGCAGTGCTAAAACGATCCACGTGGGAGAATAGTTGGGGAAGGTGAGGGTAACTGTCTATATATGTTAATTATAGCTAGGCTACGCACGTACGGTTCACACTGACAGTACATGTATAGGGCCAATCACACCCACACAAAGACGTCACCACGGGTCGCCACCAGCATTCACCACTCACCTCTATCTGGAAAGAAGTAGTTTACATATACTTTGTGGACAATACCTGTCTAATGTACTATTTTATTTGTTATCTCATTCAATGGAGCTAGGTCAAGGTGAAACATTTTTTTAATACTGTGGTATTTGTATATCAACAAATTTCATGGGGTAGGACGCAAATTGTTATTGGAAGCGGGGGAGGGGTCTCGGTTGAGGATTTTTTATCTAGCCCTGGGGTCCTCCTTTCCCGACATCAGTAAATTCAGTAATCCCACCAACATGACGTATATAGTGGACGACCTTCCAGAAGACGGAAGCGCTGTCACTTAAGCCCACTTATTTTACATTTATACAACAAAGTGACCCGATTAGACCAGCAGTGCACTGCACTGCCCCTATTTACTGCTAACATAAATAAACAGATACAAAACGTCAGCTCGAGTAACGTCGTAGATAGATCTTCTTCTAAAAATAACTAAAGCGTCAGGATAACCTTATTCTTGGACAACTACTACTATTTTTTATTAGTGACAACAATAGATAGCCTTCTGTGGTTTATTAAAACATTCCTAGGTTTGTAAATATGATGGTGCCCACACGCCACATTACTAATAGTAAGAAGTTTCCTTTTTGGGGTATAGTTTCTATATTGTAACAAATCTTGTAACAAAATATATTTAGCATCTTCCCAAGGAACACATATTTCGATTGTGTTTAGAAAATACAGATACCAATTTAATTCACTACAGCCTATATTTGTTCAGCGATTCATGGAATTCTTTTTACATTGAAGAATACTCTCTTTCATACATGAATACATCATATTAAGCATCGACACACCCCTATAATACTGTATTCATATCCACGAACTAGCCAGGGCCTATACTGCCTGCTAATATGTAGGGTATCATGATGAAAATATCTACACTGAACGTCTCCAAGTGAACATGGGACTACTTCAATGTTGTGGTATCAGATAAACCCTGCATTGCCTCCTTCACACCTGGAGGTAGGGAGTCTACACCACCTGGAGGAGCACCTGACAACAAGGTGTGTATTGTAGACCACAACCCATGCCAGGCTGATAAGCAAACTCCCTGACCCTGACACACAATTGTACAGGGAACGTTCACAAATGACGTCACCTATTTTATGGACCGGGTCATTTCGTCACTAAACCCAAAGGCTCCAACCTCCCCGCCGTTGATATCATTTGTGAACGTTCCTGGTCAGGAGGCTGGGTATCCGTGGGAATCACGTCAACAATCGGCCCCAACAATGACTGGTATTATTCATTCTGTTGATAAGCCCTGAGAGATGTAATGTATCCAATCTCCTAGCTTCTCCTGGGGCCTACTTTCCTTCCTCCAGGGGTGGGATAGAGTCGATGGGGGGGGGGGGGGGGGAGATTGCCATGCAGGGTAAATGCGATTGAAATGCGATTGGTATAAGCCTCTCTACGGATATGGGTATCTGTTAAAATATTTAGCTGAGCCAGCGAAATTATCAATCGCAATCCCATAGGGTAATATTCGATGACATGCATTAAAGGGGGGAATCCCAGGGGAGATAATGCTGGGGGTAGAGGGTAGGGGACATGATATAGACCTGGAAGAAAGTTTTATCATAAGATACACATTTCACTATCTAAATTGTCATGTGAACTTTCTAAATGCCCATTTTCATCTAAACTGAGCAGATATGTGGTCAAGGTAGAAATGAAGAGAAAATTATAACCATAAGATCGTTAACGCCATTTCCTATTTCCAGGAAGAAAACAGTAAGGCACGTCACATCCGGTGATCCATCCCACAATGCCGCCGTGATGGGTGAGGGGTCATTGTAGGTCCCCACCTGCGTGGTGCATCCTGGGATTTTAACGTTAATTTAACGACCCACTAAACTCCCCATTTACGAGCACCCACTGGAACATGATTAGGCCGACGTGTATGCCTCTCCCTCCCCACATGATTGGCCATGAAGATAGGGAAGATGTTGTGCTCCAATGAAGTCTTAATCATTTAGTGCTTTTTTTAAGTAATTTTGTTTTTAATTATGGTATGGCCCGTATGGGAATAGATGCACCGGGACCATGAGATAAGGTATGTGTACCTGCTGCGGTATAGGCCTTTCTACTGCAAGGTTAGATTCAATTTTAATCAGGGGCTTCCTAGCTGTATACAGAAACATAATATATGCTACATTGATACATGTAGCACAATATTGTGATACAGAGAGTGGCACACACGTCCATCTTTATATCATGTTATAATCTCTGTATGGCCATACATGTAGCTATAATATATTATGTTCCTTCACAAGAATGAGGATCCTGTAAAGATCTGTATTGCCTTCTTCCCCATTCATAAACCACTAAGTAGTAAAGACGAACAAGCCTCTGAATGAGCCCATCCCCCAGTTGGTTTAAAAAAAAGAAATATTATTTAAAATTCATACCTTTCTAGGGGGATGTTTTTCTTTAAATAAAATTCTTGTCTTGTCCATACATGTGTCCAATCCATGTTCTGCACCAATCATACATAATATATCTTGAGTGTAGTACAGTGTGTTGTGTTCATGCATAGAGTCCGACTTTTAGCTGTGAGAGTTGTCACAGACTGTTAAGGTTAGCTAACTTGTATTTTCTACAGAATGAGTTTTTACAGATGAAATGAGGAAATTTTAAAATATATACCCTCCCTTATACATGATGAGTAGAGTAGATAGGATTAGTGGTTTTCAGTTGGCACTCTTTGAACATTGGAGTTGTACAATAAGGTTTCACTCATATTGAGGAGACATAACTGGATCAGTCGGTTCACTTTCGAACACTGATGTTATCGTATTGAATTGAAATTGAAATTATGAATGGCCAGATTGCACACACCATGACCACCATATCAGTTTAACGGTGAGGCCATTACATTATTGAAATGAAAATCCTTCCAGTTTTAATTGAAAATTTGACTTTTTGTATTAAAGGGAAATTAAGACAACGGACCGGACGTTATTGGTGTGAAATCCAAATGTTTAATCTGGCCCATTGGGTGAGGAGCTCGGGTCAATACCCCGGGTCAGCAACTCTTATACGTGTATGGCTTGAAGGGGAACATTCACAAATGACGTCACCTACCATATTTTGGGATCTTTTTCAAGACCATACCCCCCCCCCCCACACACACACCATTGTCACTATTTTGACCGGATTGTCTTGGTCACTTTTCGTCACCAAAACCACAGATCACTTCATACCATAGCCGACGTTATCTGTGAACGTTACCCACCATCAAGACACATACAAAAATTCAGTCTGGAGGAATATCCTGCCAACTTGGCAAGTATAGAATCCTGTCTCCTCAGAGTCTGAACATCCCCACTCTTTACAGATTTCCTCCTCCTCCGAACTCACCACAATCATACTGATATTCAATATGAGACAACGCAGATCAGTAATTGGTGCACTGAGTCACGTGTTGTAATTCATCCAACCGCCAACGTGTCCAATAAACTTGCCAATACTGCATAGCCATGAACTGCCTGGCTCGAGAAGTATTCTAAGAAGTCGCTCCTCATGCTCGTCCCTATACCATTAATACTGACGTTGTAGACTAGTTACAGACCACTCCTTATCTGGCAGCTTTAGTCAGACCTCTCAGTATCAGGGACACACTGTCATCATGCTTCAGCCTCTGCGGTGGGGAGTGGTCCGGGTCAGGCCTATTTAATAAAGACCAAAGGTTGTAAGGCCTGCAATAATAAACGCTCGTTGAGGAGGCTTCATCCCTCATGCGCTTTCTCCAAGGTTCTCATTAAATCTGTAAATCGTATCTCATAAAGTAGAAATGTAGGTGCTGCTGAACCCAGAGAGAGAATGCGTAGTGAAGTAGGCCGGGGTATAAATTACCACATATATTTTCCCCTTCAAAACCAGCGTCATCTTTTTCGTGTCAAATAGTATCTATGATGGAGATATGATTCAGTCATCAGCCAATTGTGGCAATGCTATACAGTAATACACTGACTGACTATAGTAAACTGTATAGCAGGCAGAACCTCTAATGTGAGAGGCTGGGGAGATGGAGCAGGTCCGTAGAGCAACTCCGACCTGCTCACAGCTACACCTAAACAATAGTCTATTACATGCATTGGTCTGCCCCGCAGGTTCAATAAGATATAGGGTGGCCATTACATAGACAATGCCTATAATGTCCGCAAATAGCCACGACATGCAGTGTGGGCAGTGGGTGGTCAAATCCATAAAGCACCCCCAGCCTGCAGAGGGGCGGTCAATTCCCGACCTACTACTTCACATTATCACTGCCACATCGAAGATAACAGACATACTGGCCATGCACCTGGATGCAATATCATGCAGCCAGAGGCATTGGAGGGGGAGGGGGTAGGGCATCTGTTATACTCCGATGTCGATTGCCTACAAGGGAATCCCCCAGCAATACCTGGCCATCGATGATCCTCTCCCCGCGACCATACACAAAAAAAAACAGCTATTGGCTGAATAAAAAGAGCCAGAATGGAAAAAAAAAATTGGCCATCCTCCCAAAGCCCTGTTGACGTCAGACAGAAGGACTGGACAGCCAACACCCATGTGGGCACTGCCATTGATCGCCGTCCTTTGGCTTCTGCCGAATAAATTGGCAGCAATTATCCTTCACAGAGAGGATGTGCATAAGTAGCGGCCGCAGAAAAAGACGTTGGCACCGCACAGACAATCTGAAGGCCAGTGAGTTGAGAACTTGTTGGTAGGAGGACTGAATGCCGGGAATTATCATTATGACTCAGACCGTTGACATGTCTGAAGAACGCCATGGCTTGGGCAGAGAGCCTAAAACTAGTAAAAGACTATGCCGCTTTGTTATTGTTAATAATATCCTCTATCGAAGTCTCAAGGACAACAAAACATGCTCTTGGCGAATGAGATTGGTATTGCACCGGAAGCAGAAGGTCCTCCCCGAAAAAAGCGGAAGCAGGTTTTCCGTTCAGTACAGAGGTTGGTAGCGTGGTGTTATCTTACAAAATACATGGAGTCAGCTGGGATCAGGAGGGTACAAACACATACATATACATTGTATACTTCTCTGAGACAAGGATCCATGATAGAGAGGTGGGGGGGTTGGGGGGGGGGGGGGGTGCCAAGGGGAGCGCCTCTTCCATTGATGGATAACTGTGATAAGGATGTGGCGAAATGACCGCGAAATGATTCACTTGGTGACAGGTCAGGGCAATAGAAAAGTAAATTCAAATGGTGACATCACAAGAAGACTCCACACCGATGAACAGATGTCCACGACGTTTTTGGTTTCCAAGAAAGTCTCATACATATTATAGCGCCTTTCAAAACGGATTTGCTCGCCTGGAAGAAGCACGTTGACCTGTTTCGAAAGTTCCTTTGGTGAGACCCGTTTAGCAGGATTCTAGTCAACTATTTTTCAGCTATCTATGTTTTGTACTGTTCACATACTGTTTTTATCACCATGGTGTCTATGTGTCTTTACAAAGACATACCACTCGGTGCTCTAATCTCCATGGCTTTCACTATCAAATTCATGAATAGTAAGGGACGTACCCTTCTCTTTTTTCCTTCTAATGTTAAGCAGCTACGTAGTTTATACGTGTATATAACGGAATTACACATCAGTGACCACTTAATTGAAGCAAGACCTATAGTCTTGTCTTAAAGGCTCAGATCTCGGTACCCCTCCAGCGACAGTCGGAGTGGGGCCGGGACAGGTACTCAGCCCTATATATGATGGCGCTGGGGGTTTAACGTTAAAGCAGATTACAAGGGGGTCTTCTGTTTGCTGTTTCTCAGTCTTTGATCACTGTTTGTCGACTACATTTATTGACGTTATGAGGTAAGTGATGCGGATATTCAGTCTAGGAAAGAATACAGCATGGCTTAAGTCTAATTTGCCATAGGCATCGATATTTTCCGTATGGCCTAGTGATTTGTATTACTTTTTGCTCAGTCTGTCTAAACCATGAAGCTAATGAACTCCATCCCCCCTCCCCCTCCACTCCCTCTTCCAACGATTGGAGCCTTCTCCTTCCTCTAGACAGGTTACAATGTAATTGCCTGTCAACAGCAATACAATTGCAAGTATGAGAGGACGCCTTGGCCTCAATAATGATGGACTAATTAACAATTCAATAATCTAACAGGGGCAGACTGAGAAGTCGGTACTGTAAGTACATGCTGATATCATGGATATCGACAATGCTGCATATGTTATTATTCTAAGAGGACAAGTTCGATACAATGTAATTACAAATTTGACTTTCTAATTAGCATGTATGAATTCATTTACACGTATTGGTTGCCCTGCAACACCCCGCATTATATATCACTCTCAAGTTTTGGAAGATAGAATCAGATTCCCCCAAGTGGAATTACCAGTTGCATTGACAACACGCCAGGTGTTCTTCCCTCCTGATTATCAAATATCTTTTTGTCACCTTTGAGTCATATAAAAGTAGATCAAATTACTGCTTATTGAATGAAAATGTACAAACAATACCGTGTTTTTTTTAAAAATGCGTCTGTGGCTACAAGAGTCGGAAGAATGCAGTTTCTTATCACTGGAGCCTGGACCACTACAGGAGACACCGTCTACCCTCTAGTCTTACTTGTCTAGCCCTTTAAATGACACCATGAGCCTTAAGGCGTATTGTTCTTTTATTGCAAATTCCCCAACACTGCGTCAGTCAGTAACTCGCTGGTGCTGTATTGGCGTATTATGCCAGCTTTTAGGGAGTGTAATGTATAACTTCCAGTGCATCATACATGAATACAGCGCGGCCCAGTTTAATATTCTGCAACCATGGGTTATGCCGACAAAGCTCATAGTGCATTAAAGCACTGTGCTGCTCTTAAAGGGCTAACAAGGTTTACCTGAGCAGCTCGGCGGCACGAGCAGCTCAGCGGGGACAGGAGCAGCTCTATAGGCACTAATAGCATTAGTCTCAGCTATCAATTTCCAGACCACTGCTCCTGTTGGAGGCTCCACACGTGCCATGTAAATACAATAAAGGAGCCATGTTCTCCTTGCGGCCCACCACCAGCACGTTAATCTGCCTAATAGTCGGTAGTTTGGTAGGGTAGGTCCGGAACCTTAAGAGGCCAAGTCTTACTGCCCCTACAGCAAGAGTCGGGTGGGGCAAGGGCATGTATAGTATTGGCTTTATATAGGGGAGGTGGTGGTTTAAGGGGTGGATGTATTAAATAGCCTGTGGAGGGTTTGTCCAATTAAAATGAAAAGATTCCCTTTCATTGACAGCACTTTCAAAATGTCTGCCTTCTATAATTGCCCCATCAAGCAATGAAGCATTGTGTCTGCTGTCCCCATTGGAAGATTGTCAATGTAAACTTTTCACCAAAAAGACTGTAGCAAGTCTGGGATAACAGATATCAGTGATGATTTCAGGCCCAGTCTTCTAGAAGTGGGTATAATTTACAAAGATCACAGCCCGTCCCCGGGCAGCCAGTGCAAAGCAGATAACGAGCCATTGAGCAAGTCGACTGTAACTTCCTGCTTACATTGAGTTTTATAATCACAGAACGATGGTAAAAACAAAGGTGAGCGGGTACACTGGTTTAATATCACATCAAACTCACTTATCGGGTGTTTCTGTATTTGGTTTCATGACAAGCTTGTACTTGATATATTGCCACAAAGTACGTTCCACGAAGTAGTAAAGTGCAGCTTTCCTTGAAGCCGCACACCTATTATTCTTTCTTCCTGGCAGAAAGCAGGAGATAAAGTACTGACAGAGGCAGACACAAAGAACCGGGGGCGGCGTATTTGTCTGAGGATAAGTGATTTTTAACATCAATGTATTATTGGCTGATATTGAGTTTCGCTTTGTCTTTCAGAGTATTGTTCCCATGGACATACAGAATGCACCCCCCTATAGAAAGGTATGAATTCTAAATTTTAAAAAAAGAAGCAATAATAGGTAGACAACTCATTCAGGAGTACTTATCAGCCATACCTGGAAACATAAAACATGTGTTTAAACTAACAATGGCCACCATCCAGGAATCCGCCGTTTTCTCTCATGGCAAAAACCATTAGACGTAAAGAAACCATTCCCCAGACGTCATACGAGGCCATAAGGCCAATCGGGGTCATGGCCTTCCACGAAGCTGCTGGGATGTTGAAAGATCAGATGGCAACGCCAGCACCAGGAACGCTCATTTACTAACGATTGCCTCTTTGGTTCTTACCTTGAGAGGCAGCCTCGTATAGCCATGTTTATAGTATTGAGGATCGACTTGTTTGGGGGTATTGGGGACTTTCATGCTATCACAGGGTGTAAGGTAATATTGACTGGGAGCGTTGCTGTGTAACCCTATTAATCTGGGCTATTAGTGTGCATGGCTAATGTATATTTACAGCTATATTGAGCTGTTATATGCTGGCATTACACAATTGAGTGTAACTGGTATACATGTGCTACACCTAATATATCGCATTGATTTCCATAGGCCTTTTGGTCAATTATGGGGGCATTCTAGCATTGTATTTAAAAGTGAATTTTGAGGTACACGTACATTTTCTGTACCTATGCCATGGACTCTCTTACACCTCTCTTGAATTTTTACCCGACGTGAGGTTAAGACATTCATTGTCCTCTTTATTACCCTTGACTTATGACATAGGGGTATACAACATACATGCAGTATGTAAGAGGAAAGTTACGGAGATAGATGACGGTGCCTGTGGGTTCAGGCTGGGACACTGGTTGGGGGATGGCTTCAGACGGACCCCATGACATGAACTGACCGTGCCACTGACCTCCAAGTCACCTCCACCCACCCACCCTCTAATATATATCCTCCAGCAGACCGAATACTATTTTATCATTTAAAGTTGCAAACTCAATAATGCCATGGCATACACTAATGATTTACTTATCAGTTAATACAGCAACTTATAATGTGGGTGGACTAGATAACTTAGTCTATTGGATCATGCTATATTTAATGAGAATCAAATAAAAGGATAGGTGGTCTACTGAAATATCTAATCCGTGAATATTGCATGAAAGATGACAGCTTGGAAATTCGGCATTGCATCTTTTGTGTATTTAGGACTATTAACTAAGTTTTCATTATGTGTAGGGGCTCGTCAACACTGTGGACAGCATAATTTGGAAATCAGGATTGTAATTGGCTTTCACAGCTGCTTGGTAGGAAATGAGCTTTTCCATGTTTCATAAGAACTACGAAAGCTAATTTGCAGACCAGAATATTCATGAATGAGCTCTGGCAGGGTACAATGTATGTCGGTGTCACCCATCCTATATTTGGCTGCCCCCCCCCCCCCCCCCTCCACAGCACTATCATGTCGATGTCCTATCATCCTACATCACCCCCGGGCATCACCTTTGTCAATGTCATGATCTACCACCCAGAACTCTAGTAGTTGAACCCCTTTCCAAGCAAAACATGTCAGTGTCATAAAGGCATAACCCGATACTTTGGATACAGTCTAGTTACGCTATCTTCAAAGCCTGCACACATATTGATGGCACCCTTTTTTTTTTCTAAATCCTCTACTTATACCCATGAGTACAAAGAATTGGTTTTTAAATAATAAAAAAAATCTCATACTCATACCAACCCCGTAGTGGGAGACATCTTATCAAATGAAAAGCTTTTTAGTTTACATAATCAGTGTTTGTATCGTCAGGAGACAAGGGGGTCTAGATGGGGGGGGGGGGGGCATGTCGCATGTCGAATATAAGAAATGGCCATGTCATGTCACTTAAGATTCCCATGTCCCATGTCACCCCTAAGAACCTGTCATGTCCCATGTCGATTTTAAGAAATACCCATGTCACTAACATTTTCCCTCATGTCACTAAGCTCCATGTCGCATATGGTCATGTCCCCATGTCGAATTTAGGCATCTACCCTCATAGGCCTCATGGACAAGAACTATATACCGTAGGACATATAATTTCAGAGCATCTTTTGCATTGGACGATTTAGTTGCCTGTGTCATGTGTGTGGTATCCACTAGAGATTAACTCAATGCTTTCATGTGGATCCTGGGCTATATGGCCTTTAAAAGGGACACTGGAGACCGCCTGTGAACTCTGTGACATATATAGGTGACGTACCGTCTTCTAACGGGTCAGACGCTGCAGCACTCTGACGTCATAGCTCGTGAACCTACCCATGTGTCCCTGAAACCTAAACCCATGTCACTCACCACTGTCAGCATTCTTGGAAGTCCGCAGACACCAAACGTAGTATAGTATGGTTACGAAACCAACACCTCTGGATTCCAGCGTACACACACGCGGTATCTATGTTTGTGTGAACCAAGGATTCTTCTTTTTTTATGTGAGATATGACCATGACCGAAGCATCTTAAGAAAGAGAGGAGGTCCTAAGAAAACTTTTGGGATCCCGCAATGTATAATTTGACCTCGACTATACATGAGAACTGATATTTCAATTAAAGCGTTGACTAATTTCTCTTGAATACATCTGTCAATACGCGGTTCATGGGATGAGGAAGGGGACATTATTTTACAATAAGGAGAATGTATTCACTTATCAGTGATGCAATTCTGTAGAGATCCAGTTCATGTACGGTATCATGATATCGTTGTCTGTGGTATCGCTACTACTTGCAGATAGTGTGTGATCTGGTGTTTACATACATGTTTACTGTCTACATTACACGGTCCAAATAATAAAAATCGAACGTGTGACTGCATCACAAATGACTCAGGTTCAGGGGGAAATGTAGTATCATCATATAGGAGTATACATATAATAATATTGTTCATCCCCAAATCCCAAGCTAATGTCCCAACCCCATGTCCCAACCCCCGAGTCTCACCCCCGAGTCCCACCCCCGAGTCTCACCCCCGAGTCCCAACCCCGAGTCCCAACCCCGAGTCCCTCCCCCGAGTCCCAACCCCGAGTCCCAACCCCGAGTCCCAACCCCGAGTCCCAACCCCTAGTCCCACCCCCGAGTTCCACCCTTGAGTCCCAACCCCGAGTCCCACCCCCGAGTCTCACCCCCGAGTCCCAACCCCGAGTCCCTTCCCCTTCCCCTTCCCCCGTTAACTAGACTCAGGGTCAGGTAGAGGTGTGAAGGGAAATGTATCATTTATCATAGTAAGAAAGAGAAAGGGTGCACTCTTGTATTAATGGGATTCTTAAAGATGTGACCTTTGACCTTGATTTTGACCTTTTTCCGACCTAGATATCATCCTACACATAACAGAAATGAATTCAGCACCTTTGGTTTACCCTAGTCCACTATCCATATCCATCCATTGCTCCCCCTATTATATCCTGGCTGGACTGTTTCGGATAGCATACCCAAATTGTGCGTCACAAGCCAGGAACTCACAACTACCTATAGGCCTGCACCACACAACCTATAGGTCGCATGACCCAGGTGCCCTAAGAAAGCCACACCGAGTGAGGCAAGCCGCGCAAAAGAAGGGTATACTCAAAAAAAATGTGGACATTGACTTTCTTTTGGGGGGGTACTTAGGCCCAAATTCAAATTTTCATGTTCCCCGATCTTGGCTATCTATGTCTTTTGTCCTCTCACGTCTATGTCAGACACACACTGAATAAAAAGCTCCCATGTCCATATTGTAAGTAACAGCGAATAGTGCTTAGTAGGGTCTGAGCTATATCCTACTACAGGGTTGTCTGTTTTTGTTCTCAAAATATTTGTCATGTATTGAACAACACTGGACAGCAACATATATATTAAATTACCATTAAATTACCATACCGGTATCTAACATACTGCAGCGTATGTTGGGCCTAGTATATGATATAGGATGGCATCTCCTTTGGGAAGTAGTGTAGTACTTCCCTGTGTTAAATTACCATTGGATCCAGTCAAAGCTTGCTGAAAAAAAGTGTCTCACCCCGGTTTGGTCGGCTGCCGAGATCTGTCCCATTGACTTAGCACTGAGCCCGTTCAATATGTAACTGTTAAATGTCAAGGGTTATCTACAGGCTCCCATAGGGCTCTATGCTGAAGCAAATTACCACCATTTTAGACACAAAATTAAAATCATGCTTTTCAGGGGGAAGCGTTTGAAAATGGATTAAAGCGCGATTACATAGGAAGGACAACATTGTACCGCATCTAATGACACAAAATTGAGAGAAAAAGCTCCAATTTTGAAGGAATGACAGCTGTTTTAAATTTTAGGCTGAGAGACCCCCTGCTACCCGTCGCACAAGACTCAGAGTAAACCTGAGTCAACAACTACATAACCCATTATCAGACATCCTAAACTTACACAAAGGACCCATAGTAGGGTGTCTCTGAATAACAATGTCAAGTATTAGATTATGTCTATAAGACTATTGAGGATGGTCACGTTTGGGGGAGATCTGAAGGGGATGTAGCCATAGGAGTAGATGAGTCGACCCCTTTATTGGACAATGGCATGAGCAACTCTAGTCGTGGCCACGTTATACATGTAATACTGATTGGTCTGAATCTAAACTATGACTATGGCAATGTTGGAATTAAGCCATAAATGTTTCCCATTGAGCATGAGCTCATCACGTCTCTGTATATGATCTAGATACAGATTTAATATCATAACTACAAAAGATGAGCAGCATGCTTCTAGTATTCAGTATTACAATGGGATTGCGACAATGCCGAGCTGGTGGCAGCTACTTAGTCGCCCCCTCCAACACTCAGGCACAAGCATTTTCTAAATTCTTTTTCAGATATTAAATTGTAACACTATTATGAATTGTCTCAACATCTATTATACTCTTACAATGCTTTTCTCAGATGATGAGGCGATCTGTATGAATAGTTTATTCTGCTAGGAGTAGACAATGGATCATAAACGCCAAGAGATAATTAAAATTTCCTGCCTACCTTAATATATTATGCTCACCACTAATTGACCACTGATTATAAATGCACACGCGTACCTTGCCTCAGGCTTGAATATACAGAATCCATACTATGGTCTACCACTTGTAGGATATAGCTCCAACTTTAAGTGAAGCATTGCATATTCATTTACATGTCCTTTATGGGGGAAGTTGGCAGGAGTTAGTCCAACACGCTAAATTACTGGAAGGTCGCTGCACAGGAGTGGTCCGAAGACAGGGCAGTGTTAGGGAGTTGGGAATACTGTTAGGTCGAGAAACCCACCCCTTCCTCCGTTCAGAGGTCGGGAGGAAGTCTGTCAGTTCTAGTCATTTACTCTGCCAACTTGGCAGAGTAGCTCTTAGCCAATCAGAGATGACGTTCTACTTGGCCACTCAGTGACGTGATGTCTGATTGGCTAAGACTTAAAGTCAAAATGGCAATTGTGACAATTTCAAAAGATTTTGGATAGCCCTTAAACTTTTTAAAATATCCATGGGTCGAATGACAGTCTATATTTGACAATGGTACCAACATATAGAAGAACATCTGAGCTAGATACAACATAAATTTGATGTTTCAAAACTGAATATCTCATTCAGAAAATGTGATTATTTCTGACCATATTGCTGTAGCATACACTTGCTCTCTAACTGAGCAGCTCTCGAAAGACAGTTCGAGCCTCTACGATCTAGGATACTGTAGGACATGATGGGCACATTACTGTCAGAATGAAGGGAAGCCTCTAACTTAAAGCACGGTGGAGGGTAAGATGAAGGAGTTCACACCTTGGTTACATCCACTTCACATACTAAAGTAACGGAGGTTTAAGTAAAGGTTAACCTAACCTCTAAATTCAAACCATATTGGAAGGGTATGACCTCGGGTATGACAAAGGAACACCTATCAGGGCACCAGCCAGTTTGTCATGGTTATTTTCATACACCCTCAGGTCCATATATAGGTTAAACTTTACATAGAACCGGTGCATGGGTATCTTTAAATCACTCCACCCAATGCTTCAACAACAGCAGCTAAGAACTGGACACACCCTGGGGCACACCCATGTTTTTCAAGCTATGGCCAATGGGAGTTTAGCGTGTGTGATGATTTATGGCCTTGTAGCACTGAATGCCTTATTCTGAGCACATCCTGGAACCGAGCCATGGCAATTACACTGTGCATGCACCGAGCCACGTGCCTCATTAAAGGTTGCTCTACCGACAAGCCATATCCATATCTGGATGGTTAACACACCATGAAATGACACACTGATTGACACACGACTATTAAAATCTAAGTCATCATTAGATAGTAACTTTTGAATAAGGACAGGACATCGTAACATTGGAGGAAGGTGGCAGAGTGTATGATATTGCTACTGGAGATTTTTTTTTCAATACCTGCATGTCACTTGGACCACCATGCTACCTATTGTATATAAATATATATATTAGCAATATTTGCCATAGTATGGAAGAGGCAACACTGTAGAAGTGGCAGTCTGTGGAGCATTAGCGGCTGGACTAAAATATACAGAGGGTCAAGGCAGGTCAACACAGGTGTAGTAGAGAATAGAGTGAACTCTTCACCTCCGGAAAAGTTCTCCTTTTTGACCACCCAAACCCATAGCATCTTCTAAGCAGTCAAGTGTACTTCCTCCTATTAGAGCATACGTTAGTTACATATTCTTATTCCACCGTATATACAGGGCTTTATGTCCACGTTTCGTTAAGATGCACCAATGCAGCCCAACGAGTAACTCACCAGCACTGCAATGATGCACCATGCCGACCCTTTTGAAGTGGATCCACCATATGTGGTATTTAAGATGAATGAATGCAACATTCGCGAGTTACTCGCCAGGTCAGTGTGCATTCATATATAGTGAAGTATAGCACTACACACTGTCTTAACGTGCTAATCACGGCATCCTTACAGCATTGTACTACATGTGAGGGTGTATATTGTCTAACTAACGCATGTGCTGTACAGTATTAAAAGGTAAATGTATTACCTTTTGTAAGTAGGCCTTCTACTCCATCACAACCCCCCATACTGAACTCCATTTACCCCCTTCCATTAAATGCAGTCACGTCTAAAAATACATGTACTCCATAGCCAACAAACTCCATCTCAAAAGAGAGTAAAAGAACGGTTCTCTCAGCGGCTTAGTGAACAATACATTTCTCCACAATGACGTTTCCCCACAGGAGGTCTTTGTGAAAAAGTGGCCGACAAATCCCCTTACCAGAGTCAAGAAATTGCCACTACATAAATGTCAATGGCGAGCAACTGTGAAAGCCATAAGCCAAGGCTAATTAAAGTCTGGTAAACTGATTTAATCTGAAAGCATGTTACATCCAATAGCCGAGTTCAAATCAGATACTAAATGTGAAACTATTTGAATGTCAGTTTTCTAGGAAATGAGGGTGACCAATTGACACACTAATATAATGAAATTCACGTCTAATATCCAGAGTAATCACTTAGGAATATTAATAATCTCATCTTTTGACAGCTCTAGTGAGAACCAAATTCCCTTACAGCCATGCATTCTAATCTGCAAGCTCAACGTAATATTATTAAGAGAGGCCTTGAAGCCACCGGGTCGACTCAGGTCAAGGTGATCACCCCTGGATCACATGATGAACGTATGCTACTAAGATGGGAGGAGAAGGTAGACTACCTATGCCTTCTCCTCCCATCTTAGTACTAGGGAACCCTCGCTGTGCTGTGCCGTACCGGCCGGCTGGCGACTCGCCAAGACCTATAGGGAACAGTGTAAGGGGGGCAGTCAATAATTCATATTGATTCCAGTACTTGATACTGCTTTACTTCCTCTTCCCCGTGCCATAAGACGCACGTCATTTTCAGGCTCAGTTGGTGGCCGTTATCGTCACAGGTCATCAGTAATATATATATATAGTGTAATTCGAGAGTGTAATATAAAAAAGTGATATATGGCGTGTGTCCTAAAATCAGTAGCAAGCTTAAGACAAGTTTTATGCCTTTACGTGTGATTGTACTGGCGTTTTCAAATATATATTTTAATCCCCCTCCCCTTATATTATGTTCTCGAACTTATATATTATAGTGAGGGTATTGTCGTAATATACATTTTCAGAGCTACAGACCCCACCATGCACTGACCACTTCCTGCTGGCGGCCGGTATGCAGAGGCTTTAATAATGGAGCCCATTATTGATTTCCCCACATTAAGTCAATGATCTGGACTCCGTCACACACAGAATCAATCATGTTTTATTCAATGTAATGCCATTCTCTTGGACTTGGACTTTCCTGCTCTTTTCACCCCTACATTTGCAGATCTATATATCTGTTATTCCTTTAGTTTAGATCACAAAGTACTATCATACATGTGTTGTACTGGTGGACGTGCTCTTAGGCGAATAGTATACCAACATAGTAGGCAGCATCATCTATATCATTTTTTTTTAGAAAATCATTCGATTTGTACGATTAACATCAAATTCTAGATGTGTATGGCAGTATGTATTAGATGTAAATGGCTTCCATGCGGATGAAATATCGGTTGCCACGTGCCGTGATGAAACCATCATCAGTAACTACAAAGAGGCGAGGCAGTGTATGAGTAAAGAGTGTGTCATGGACATCAATCTGCAGGAAGCACGCCAAGGGGTTAATAACATTGTCAATACATCACTGTGACGTCATGTACCCCCTCCCTCACACCCCCTTCACCCTGTACCACAACTACAGAGCAGCTAGCCCCTAACTCTGCCCTCTGGTAGTCTTATTGCGTGCTCCGGTTTGGGGCTGTCCGATATATAGGTGCCTCAGTATGACCCCCTTTTAAGACCCCCCCCCCCCCTCCCGCAGCCCCAGTTTGGATTACTCGAGCCCACTCTAAGGCAAGGGCCCAACCAACCGACATCAATGATCCATTAAGTGAGACATGAAACTGCCCACATCAATTTACTTTTCAATCTGCGTCATCTTTTTTTCCTCCAGAGAATAATTCATTCATGAAAACTGATTATTAAACATAGCTTTTCATCCACGTGAGTTTTTACCGTCGGGAATTGCTTTGGTTAAAGGGACGGTCATCCTGCCGTAGATCCAACCGTCTAGGCCAGCCTTGTTAAGTTTATATAACACCTTAGTTATATTTAGAATCCCCCAAACAGAAACCTCAAACATGCAGGCATATCCTAGCCCTGTGAGCCTGTATTCCCCAGCACCAGTACCCCATGTATAAAGGCTCAGGCAACCAACAAATAGTTTGCTGGTTGTTCCTTCCCAGCAATGCTCTGGCCTAGATAAGTTGCACTGGTGTGACTAGCAGTTGGACTGTGCCAGTGGTATAGCATTGAGTTCTATTGATACCCACCAGTGTACTGACTGCCACCAGTATGCCCACAGAAAACGGTATACTCCCCCTTAAATAGGCCACATGCTATTATTTTGGGTAAAAGAAGAACATCTATACACAATGGTACCATTACACAATGTCTATACCTAGAAGCCAATGTGTAATCATCAAATCTAATAGGGTGCTATAGTTTCATTATGCTTTTATAGACTATTTAATTCCAAGGAAAGCCTGATTCATGGTCCCCCTACTGAAGTCACCTGGCCAGGACAGCATGATTACCTGGTCTCACTGCTCACTGCACCCTTCACCCATACACTGTAAAAAATGTGAATGTAATTTAAACACTTTCACCCAAACATGTTGATGGCAAGCTTTTTTCTAGCTATTTGTAGGGATATGGCCGCCAGTGAGGGGTGAGCTACAACAATGAAAAACCGTGGGAGAGGGCAGTTTAACTAGCCCACTGGTATTATTCTCCTATTCCTTGTTCAGGCTTTTGCCCATGTACAGGCTCTCCTTAGTCAAATATAGTACCCATTGTATTGGTTGACATCAATGACAATTTAGATAATGTCAACAATAATAAGTACATAGTGCTGTCCAAAATATTCCAGTGGCCTTGTCCACCAATATTTCACTTTTGTAGGCTCAACCACCACCACCAGCCATATCCCTGCACCCGCTGACATAAAAAAGTGCTGAGATTCTGAGATTCAGTGAAAGTGTCCAACTTTAGTATGTTTGGGTAAATGTGTTTAAAAATTAGAAACACTTTTTTACAGTGTATGTTTGAAGGCTGACAGCACACTCAAGACTGACTGCAGTCTACCAAGTGGCCTTTGGTGGCTTGGGGCCTTGTTTACAGACACATCTGAAAGGTCACTTGGTTATGAATGACATGCTCTACTCTAAGCTGTTGGATCTACGGCAGGAGAACCGCCCCTTTAATGTGCACACCTGTAGCACAAGTGGATATGGCCATCATAGGTGGATCCCCATTTGTCACCAGTTCTGACTCATCTCCTCTATACAAGGTTTACATATTGATAATTTGTAGGGATACTGTGTTTATGTATTGCGTATCACATTGTATCCATGGATCATTATTGTACACATACCAGTAATGTATTGTATGTTAAACCCACACATTATATTGACGTATAACTGTGATGCCGGGTTGAGTTGGTGTGATTGTCGGGTCGGCCCCACCTGAGTCACTCACTCACCAGGTGTAGGGTAGTACTGGTATCAGGGAGCTGCTCATACCCGGGTATGAATAAGTCTACCCTCCCCTCCCCATCACACACACCAAACCACAACCTGCTCAGTTCCTCAATGACTCAATACACTGTGTTACCCATATCTAACCTCGTGACTTTTTAAAGCACTATACCACTACTACGCTGTGGTATCTACTACGAGTGTGAACCTGTGGGTTGAGTACTTCACAGAAGTTCCTTGTTTTTTTCCATTTATGCTTACAACCATCTCCTCTTTTATTCGGGATTTTTATCTGGTACATGTATGTTTTGCACAAACCATCCATCCTCCTCTGTCCAACTTCTGGCTTCACAGCAACATCATTACTGTAGCCTACCTCTACTTTTATAGTAGGCCTACATCAACATTGCTCACTTTGGACATCTTCCCAATCCCAGTTTTATATATCTCTTGTATGGTGTGTAGGAATTAAGAACTTTAAAGCTACACTCTCACCACTAACGTACGTGTCACATATTGGTTGACTAGAATTGTAATAGAAACTGATCTGGAGTTTTTATGTTGAGAAGATCTCTTTAAATTCAAATGGAAACACTTCGTCATGTTTTAAGGTAAGATAATGATTATTGTATCTAATATTCGTATAAGTAGATGCAGCTTTTAATGTACCAATTCCAGACATATATTACTAATTGCATGAACATATTTTATACCCATGATGTGTTGTTGATGTGAGGATCACTATGTGGAAAGTCAATTAAGAAATTGAAAAAGAGAAAAAAAAAGAAAAAAAGTTGAACATGGGAGGTTAAGGAGGGATGGATACAGTGGATGCGCGGCGGCGGGGGGGGGGGGGGGGCTTATGTAAGGTAGGTATATGTATGTTGTCACGAGGACACTTAGGTCGAGCCCACACCCTGTAGTGACGTCTTGTCACGGTGCATCTAGATATAATTGAGGGTGTCGACCTGACAGTGTGGGACTGATGTGTTGTTAACGTTAAGGTATCTGGTGTACAGCCCAGGAGGAGACCCACCCTTCACTGCACACACACAGAGGGTGGGGCGGTGGTATTGTTCATGTACAGGAGGAACACCCATCCCAATACACTCAAGGTCACAGTCAATGTGTGTCATGTCGGAAACATGCCACACAGCGTCTAATGAATATTGTGACATGTTAAAAAGTGGACGTTTTTATATTTCAAAGTGTTTATTATCTTTGTACACATCTTTATATAGCTATGACGTCAAATGTGTGTATTAAACGTTGTTTGTGTGTGAGTGTACCAAAAGGGTATATGTGTGTGTTGAGCAAGAGGTGGGGCGGGGTCGGCAAAAAAAAAGAAGTTTGTGAATAGAGCTGAATACTAACTGCATTTCTGAGTTCTCTATGAAAGGAGGTACATAAAAAACGTATACCGTTATTTATAGCTACAATTCCTAGTAGTTCTAGTGTTCTAGTGCATTCACTAAACACGTCAGTAAGTTATTATTGCCAATTGTTAAATTGGCTTCACAAAGACTATGCTCTATATATGACTGACATTGGACCCCCAAATACATTAATGTCGTTAGTTCGATTCTAGAACCTACCCTTGTTATAAAATCTGGAGTTCAACAAGCATCTTCCATACATATCAGAGTAGGATAAATCTAGATGATTTCTATGACTTTCAGTGTACAGCATCTTTAGAATCTAATTGGGTTTCAGTGCATCACTCTATCTATGACCAATACAGGATACAGGATGTAAGGGACCTGGTAGTACCTACTACAATGTAATACCAATGTACTAGCACGGGTGAAGGCTAGGATAAAGGACCTCACACATTGGGTATATTGTATATCCTGACATTACCGAAGGTTAAGTCAGATACCCTACACCTGTACAGGTTTATGCCACATAACCACTGCCCATGTCATCGACTCGGTGTTATCACACCTCATCTTAACATTGTCCTTGTGGGGCAGTGGTTATATGGCATAACCCTGTACAGGTGTAGGGTATCTAATAGATATATGGCCCATGTATAATCGTATGGGTCCACCACAGACGTCTGCCTCTTGGCTGGGGTTTGGGTCTGCAATGACCCTATGTGTATTGACCCTATTTCTAAATGCTAACATCTAGGGCAAGACTGAGTGAGGAGTGAATGGGGGAGGTTTCAGCGTGGGTTCACCTGTCAGTGTCTGACTAGTGGCACGTACACCAAAAGTTGAAAAGTGGATATGGGGAGAGGGGGATCATATTGAAAAAGGGGTCCTGTTTGGGGTGGGGGAGGTGAGGGGGGTCAAGATTAGCCTCCATCATAGTCCATGCTTGGGGGTCAAATTGGACTGGACCTCCAAATTGATAAATATGGTTTAAAAAAATCGTGACTACACTGGCGTAGGAGGGCGATTTGCCCGGATTCGGAAGAAATTTAGGACATACATTAAAGGGGGCGGGGTGGAGGTCGAAATAACTGTCTCCAAATTGGTTGGGGTTCTGAAAAATCATTTGCCAGTGTGGGGACATGATTAATCCACCATCGACATGGTACCAAGCATCGCCACCCTACTATTCTAGGCCTAGTTCTATATATCTGTTAGTTATATTAGTATATATGAAAACCATTAAATTTAACTTTTAGCTGTTGAACATGAAGGGTAAGTTAGGGAGTGATCATTTTTTAACAACAGGGGGGGTGGTGGGTTTCCGCGCGGAGCGCGCGAAATTTTTTTCACCCCCCCCGGTCAAGGGGTCAAAATTTTTTACCCCCCCCCCCCTTAGGGTCGAAAATCGGCTCGCGCGCGGGCCCTTTGAAGCATAGTAACGCGCGGGCTTTTTGGCTCAAAACAGGTTAAACTTTTTTGCCCCCCCCCCCCAAGAGGGGTCCAAACTATTTTGCCCCCCCCCCGGTCAAGGGGTCCAAATTTTTTTGCCCCCCCCCCAAACCCACCACCCCCCCCCCCCCCGTTGATAATAAATGATCACTCCCTTAGACTCAGAGTATGGCCAAAACACTGGCGCCAAATCTTGATCATGGAACTTGAACTTGGAAGGTGGAACCAAAAATAGAATGCAAAAAAACTTGACAATCCCTGTCGATTAGCAACTGTTACTCAGTCCGTATGTTGTCCATATTTAGCGACAGCCTAGTCTCAATCAAGCTCATTAAAACTAAATGTCTCTTGCTGGCTGGCTCCTTTTTAAAATAAAATAACAGAAGAAAGAAGACAGCTCGACGAGACGTTCCAAACAAGGCGTTGGTGTGCCGGCCAGACCTCCGCCGGGCGCCCGATCAGCTGTTGGACGGAGGGGGACAGTGGAAGGAGAACGAAGCAGTTTTTGAAATGTTACTCACCCAAATCGATCGACCATATCCGTCCACCGACACGATCAGAAGCTTCCAGTATCACGAAATCCGTAAAACCAGCATTTGCGAGGGTTTGGCCAGCACAAACACCAGAAATCCCCGCTCCAATAATGACAATTTTGGGAGACTTGGTCCAAGTTGAGGTTCGGCTCGTTGTGTGCCCGTCGTCGCTGTCTTCGCTCGCCATTTTCGACTTGTTCTCGGCGGTTATACTTCTCTTGTCATCTACAAATGCTTAAAAACTACTAGGAGAGTCAGCGTGTAACCTGAAATGACCGGAATGAAGCTGAATATCAGAACATATTCTTCCCTTATCTTCCAAATGATGTAGTCGTGTTGTGATCCGACGTAACCGAACTCGGTCAATGAATCCCACAGTCTCGTTCGGGGCCGTCTATTTAGAAGTGGGCGGGGCTTCGGTGTTGGGCGCTATTCACCAATCGGCGCAGAACGCCAATATTGACATTCCGCGCAGCGCAATTTGTAAATAGCGCTGCATCACAGCCGCGCAGAACGCCAATCTGCGCGGAATACAAATATCAGGGATGCTGCGAGCACCTGTTTCATTTGTAAGTCTGTTTTTCAATTAAACCCAAATTAGTTGAGATAAAAAGGCGATCCCACGAAAATCAGTAGATCAAAGTCTGTCACATAATAAAGCTTTGGCAGCCCAACTAATTTCAATCTAATTGAAACAATTTGATTACAATCTCGCACCCATTTGTAAACAGCGCACAGACGATTGGCGAATAGCGCCGATTGGCGAATAGCGCCCAACATCGGTAACGTCACATACTAGTCCGAACGGACCAACGCCGAAATAATCCAGATCTGGTAGATTTCCAATATTTAATCAAAATTGCATGAAAAATATACAGGTCATAGAAAATTGAACTTTCCTTTATATGTGATAAATTTTACGTCTAGGCCTTATCATTATTTGATTTGATAAACCTAGACCTAGGTCTACCCTTGGTCTCCAGGAAATTGAATTAATTACTTTTCTTATTCACATTTTAGGGAGTGTTCATTTATTAATTACAGGGGGGGGGGTGGTGAGATTACGCGCGGAGGGGCGAAAATTTTTTACGCCCCCCCTCGAGAGCGCGTGGAACGTTTCGCGCCCCCCCTCGCCGAAGGCGCCGAAAATTTTTCGCCCCCCTCCCCTTTGAACTATAGTAATGCGCGGGCTTTTTTGCTAAAAAGGGGCTTAAATTTTTACGCCCCCCCCTCAAGAGGAGTCCAAATTTTTTACGCCCCCCCCTCAGGAGGGGTTGGAAATTTTTACGCCCCCCCCCCAAACCCACCACCCCCCCCCTGTAAATAATAAATGAACACTCCCTTAAGTAAGGATCTATAAATGTTTTGAATATGTACATTTTCCCATAAATATGCCCATATTTGTCCATATATTCACAGTATTGTGTTTGAAGTCAGATGATCAAATTTCCGAGATGGGTCCTCGAATCCCATCCTCGTCGCCATTATTGTGTTTGAAGTCATGTGCTTTATTCGTGAACGGTGTCATGTTATACAGACCAATATAGAGTAGACAGAGGTGCTGCCGTTCATAAGGTTATAAGCGTAAACATCGTCATGGCGGTCTATACGTGAGTACACAACACACAGAAAAGAGACGTACTTGAGTTCTTTTATCTGTGATATATCCCCTTAAAACTTTGCCAACGAAATGAGAATCTCCAGAACATGATTTTATGTCGCGCGCTTGGTAATGAGAAACAAGGATATTATTTGGAGTGGACTTAGCATTACAACCTGATTATTTATTGCTGTAATAAGGCGAAAAAAAACAAGCATCACTCTCAAATAATGAAAAAAAAAAGATAAAATGAAAAAATGTACAACTTTTGTCTCTTGGCCTACAGAAAGCCCAAACCAAGAGGCAAAGTGTAACTTTTCATCCTTGCCCAAACAAAACCTGAATCACTCTTAAATCCATGAATTCACACCAACGAGGTGTGGATAAAACTCTGTAGGGCCTAATATTAAAAACCAAAAACAATGAACTCAAATTGGTGAATATCGGGTGAATATTTCACAAAACAACTCAACCATTATATTTCCGGAATTAGTTTAACAGGGAGGTCTTACAGAAATTATGACAAAGACGACATGCTGGAATTTCTAACTGACATAGATTGGACCCCTTTCAAGGCCACTACTGACCCAGAGACTCAGTGGCTATTTATATATGACTGGCTAATATATTATTTGGATATAAACTGTCCCATTAAAGACTTTATCATTAAGAAGCAGTCGGAGCCCTGGGTCAGTCAGGAAACTGTTGAGCTAATCAACGACCGCCATGACATGATTCTGGAAATGCGCAACACAAACAGCAGAGGTTTATTAAAACAAGTGCGTAAGATAAAGAATAGGATTCATCGACAGCTAGAAAATGCACAGGGCACGTACGTGGTTCAAGTACTTGAGGAGTCAAAGGGGGACCCTGGTAGATTCTGGAGGGAAATCAACGCCCTAGTGAATCCGGTTACTAAGAACTTAATTATCCAACTGGTAAATGAGCTAACAGGGGAGGTTATACCGGTTGAAAAGACTGCAGATTATATAAACGACTATTTTTCTAATATTGGGAACGATCTGTTCAGTAAGCTTCCGCAAACCGGTCTGTTATTCCCCGAGCCTGACCTGGGAAATGGGGACGACGAGCCACAGTTTGAAATTAATGAGTAAATTAGTGAAGATATTGTGAGAGATCTTGTCAAAAAGATTAGCATTGATAAGTCCAGTGGTTTAAATGGCCTTAACTCAAAGGTCTTAAAAGACGCACTAACCTTCCTGGTACCCGAGTTGACGACAATTTTCAAAAATTCAGTGGTAGAAGGGATCTTTCCCAAATCCTGGTCATGTGGTACTCTCGTCCCTATTCCCAAAAAGGGTAATCTTAGTAGTATCAAAAACTGGAGACCCATAACCTTGCTTCCCTTACCAGGAAAGCTCTTAGAGAAGGTTATTCACAAAGTATTATCTACCCACTTGGAAAATGAGGCTCTTCTGTGTAAAACTCAGTTTGGTTTCCGCAAAGACAAAAGTACTGGAGATGCAGTTTTCAATGTTCTTAAAGACTTATATGCAGCCAGAGATGACGGCAAAGTAATTGCTGCCTGCTTCATCAATTTCTGCAAGGCCTTTGATAGTGTCCACCACCCCACTTTAATAACTAAAATAGCATCTCTAAATATTCACCGGAAATTGAAGAAATGGTTGATGGAATACCTTGCCCACAGGTCACACTGTACTGTAGCTAACAACACCAAGTCAGAGCAAGCACGTGTGTCCTTTGGTGTGCCGCAAGGTTCTATTTTAGGCCCTTTGCTTTTCATTCTATTTATAAACGACTTGCCAACCTGCATTGAAAACTGTAAGTTTACCATGTACGCCGATGATGTTATAATTTATGTTTCTGACAATGATCCAGCCCAAGCGGTGGAATTACTACAGGATGATTTAAACAGGGTGGGTAACTGGTGTAACACAAACTACTTAACTATTAACACTCAAAAGAGCATGGGGATGTTTTTTGGTTCTGAAGGGAAACTGGGAATTGCTGGAAATCTTGTCATTAACATAAATGGCTCAGTATTACCGACGTGCACAGTATACCCCTACCTAGGAGTTGAACTCGACAGCAGGCTGAGCCTAAGTCCCCATATGAACAGAATTAAAAAAGGTTTTGGCAACAAGCTCCTTAAACTCCGTAACCTTAGTAAGAAAATGCCCTCAAGGTCTAGTCTTAAAGTGTATAAAGATATTGCCCAGCCTAGAATATTGCTCATTTTACACCGGAAGTGCTCATTCCGGGGAACTCTTAAAAATACAACGGCTTCAAAACCAGGCTCTTCGAGTGTGTCTAAAGAGGGGTATATGTAGCATAAGTATTATTGATTTACATGAGGAATGTGATATAGAGTTACTGATGAGATGACGTAAAATACAGTTGTTGCAGTTGATGTGGAAGAAGGCACACACTGGTGAAGCGCTAGAGCAAGTTAAGGGAGTGTTCATTTTTTAACAACAGGGGGGGGTGGTGAGTTTAGGGGGGGGCGTAAAATAACTTGACCCCTTCCGAGGGGGGGGCGTAAAATAACTTGACCCTCTTGAGGGGGGGGGGCGTAAACTAACTCAACACCTTTGGAGGGGGCGCGATTTGTCGCGACATGACGCTGAATACTTTAACTCTTCACTTTTTCTGTAGAAATGCCTTAAAATGCAGCAAATTACCTCCAAAATCATAAAATTTTCTTGCAACATTTTGTGTCGCACCCGTTAAATCTCACAATTTTACTATGTGATTTTTTACAATTTTCATAGGGGGGGGGGGGCAGTATGTGCCAGGCAGGCAAACTCCTCAGATTTCTCAGATTAATTTTTTCCAAATTGGTCATTTTTGTGATTCGTCCAATGAGAACTCTGTTTACCTTTATGTGTCAGACAAGAAGATCAAAATACATCAAATTTCACTATTTACCTTCTTGATTTTCAAAATTTTCTTGGTCGGGGGGACATACCCCCAAACCCCCCTAGTACTGCTGTGACATGTGATTGGCAAATGAACCCATAACTATTTCAGTGATGGTTTAAGATGGGGGGTAGACATGTCAGATGTGCCAAAATGCATCAGGTTGCACCATTTGAAGTCAAAAATTCAAAATTTTCTAAGACCTTTCCGTCCAAAAAGCAAAGTTCCATCCCCAATTATATAGCGGCCGGCTAGTACAGATCTTAGCTTTGATACAATTCTAGCCAAAATGCACCAGAATGCACCATTTCAGGTCTAGATTTTCAAATGTTCCCAAAAATGTCCCACTAAAAACAGAATATAGTTGGCCAAAAGGATACAGAATGCACCATTTGAGGTCTAGATTGTCAAATCTTCCCAAAACCTTTCCTCAAAAAAGATAAGGCCCCAATCATATAGAGGCTGAATAATGCAGATCCGAGTTGTAATATATTTTTGGCAAAAATGCAGCAGAATGCGCAATTTCAAGTCTAGATTTCCGATTTTCCTAAAACCTTTCCTAAAAAATAAACAAGTTTCTAGCCCCAATCAAAAATAATTCAGAATTGAGCCTTAATATATTGTATGCCAAAATGCAACAGAATGCAGCATTGCTAGTCATAGGTTTTCACATTTTCTTGCGGTGGCATTCCCACAAAAATCCTGGGCTCTGATTTTTTTCTCTTCTGAGTTTGCATGTCTGGTGTTCACTGTAGGCCCACATTTGCCCGTAAGATGTGTGTTTTCAATATGCCAGTCTACCTGTTGATTGTTTTTGCTGGTATAACAGAGCAGACCAGACTGCAAAATAAATGTTTGAACCAAAAACTGACAGGGTTGGTCATGCCCAAAATTCCCATTATTGCATCAACAAAATTGTTTTATCAATGCACCCTTTGATTGGCAGGTAGAGTAACAATTTGCTTATCAAATATTGAAAAAGGTTTGTAATAATTCCAACTAAAACCAAACGGATTATTCAGTGTAAAAAAGGGAACCCGTTGTAGTACTATTAAATGTTGGATGAAATGCTAGTGTGGTTTGCCAACTGTTTGTTTCAAACTAGGACTAGACTGCACTGTTGGTTGACCAGTCCACCGGCTTGGATCAAGGCTATTCATTTTTAACTTGACCTTGAGAGCAATACCTACAAGGAATGATTGAGCCGTAATGTTGACATTTATGGAACATGATGTACCGTTCCGGTCTTGTTTACGAAGATCGCCATTGTCGTAAAAGTATCGCTAACCGGATGTCCGCAATAAACGCATGCGCACAACTGGCTTACAGACCACGTTGCCTCATCGTGACAAGTTCTTTACTGTAGATGTTTTGTTAGTTAGAATTATACTTTAACAAGACAACACATGGTGTCAGGAAGTGAATCTAAGAAGTGGAAACCAACAGAGAATCTGAATAGGTTTGAAACTTTGATGAACTTTGGAGGGAAGTAAGTGAATTTACTCTAATAATTTCTACAGTACCTGTTTGAAGCAAGACAAGATGGAGGTCTATGGCAAGCTGCCAGAGCCAATGTCATTCCTGGGTAATATTGACAGTAACTGGAAAGCCTTCAAGCAGAGATTTGAACTGCACATGAGTGCCAATGGTCATGATGAACTACCCACAAATAGAAGGGTGGCAATGTTGTTGTCGGTAGCAGGTCAGGAGGCTATTGACATTTATAATACTTTTGAGTTTCCTGAGCCTGAGCCCCCTGCTATCCCAGCTGCTGTAGCAGATCCTCCCGCCGATGGGGAAGGAGATGGTGACGCCGGAGAAGCTGGTGCAGACAAAATCATCCCACAGAATCTGCAATATGAGGTTGTGATGACTGCATTTGACAATTACTGTGCCCCAAAATCAAATGAGACCTATGAAAGATACATGCTTAGGGCTAGAGTGCAGAAAGAGGGGGAGAGTTGCGATTCATTTGTCATGGATCTCCGTCTCAAAGCCAAGTCATGTAACTATGGAGACCTGAAAGACAGCATTATTAGAGATCAGATAGTGTATGGAGTCAGGGATCCTAGTGTCAGAGGCAGAATGCTTAGAGAAGGACAGTTGACGCTTCAGCGAGCCATAGAAATATGCAAGGCTAGCGAGGTGTCCCGCAAGCATATGTCAGTATTCGCAGACGGAGGACTCGCCAACGCAGTCCATGCTGTGAGTAGGGGTCACAACAGTAACAAGCACAAACACAACAACAGCAGGCAACAACATGATGGAAAACACGATCATAAGAATAAGAAGAAGTGCACGTACTGCGGTACCAGCCATCCGCCGAAGAAGTGTCCGGCATACGGGAAGACATGTGACAGGTGTCAAAAGCCAAATCACAGCTCCACAGTGTGTAAGACTGATATGTCAGGATCGAGCGGAGATAGGCGTAGTACCGGTAGAAGGAACGTCCACGTTGTAGACGAGGGGTCCGAGTCTTCAGACGAAGATCAGCTGTTTGTGGGAACAGTCGATAAGTTCATCAGTGATGTAGATGGTGGTGGCAAGAATTGGATCATACCCATCAGCGCTAATGAACACTCAGTGCCTTTTAAGATAGACACTGGAGCTCAAGTGAACTTGATTCCCATGGAACACTACTCCAAGATGCAGGATCGCCCTCAGCTTGTGAAAAGCAAGATACAGCTTAAGGCATACAACGGGACAACAGTCGAGAACAAGGGAACGTGCATGGTGAAACTGAGCTACAAAGGAAATAAGCTCAATACTACATTCCTTGTCGTTGACAACGACCTACAGCCAGTCATAGGACTAGAGACCAGTGAAGACCTAGGACTTGTAAAACGGGTCCAGACTGTAAGTGGTCCAGTATTTGGCGCTGATATAGCCAAGATCGTACAGGACCAGTACAAGGATGTCTTCACCGGAATCGGGTGCCTACCAATCAAACACAAGATTCGCCTGAAGGAAGGAGCAGTGCCTACAATAGACGCAACCAGGCGAGTGGTAGGACCCATAAGAAAGGACTTGAAAAAAGAACTCAAGAGAATGATAGCTCTGGACGTCATCAAGAAGGTCGATGAACCGACCGAGTGGGTTAGCAGTCCAGTCGTAACCAGAAAGAAGACTGGAGATATCCGGGTGTGTCTAGACCCTCGTAACCTGAATGAGAACATTATGAGGGAGCACTACCCTATACCAGTCAAGTCGGAGCTTACCTGCGAAATGGCAAACGCAAAGTATTTCTCGAAGATGGACGCTAAATCAGCTTTCTGGCAGATCGCACTGGATGAAGATAGCCAGAAGCTGTGTACGTTCAACACCCCATTTGGTAGGTTCTCATACAAAAGACTACCCTATGGGATTACTTCAGCCTCAGAAGTGTTCCACAAAGCAGTCACGCAACTGTTTGACGACCTAGAGGGCATCAGCGTTTATATCAACGACCTCATCGTGTGGGGTACCACCGTGGAGGAACACGACCAAAGACTACTCCGTGTTCTCGATAGATCTCGACAACACAACCTAAAGCTGAATCGAGATAAGTGTGAGTTCAGAGTGCAGAAAATCACCTACCTAGGAGAGATACTCTCCAGCAAAGGAGTGCAGCCTGACCCCGAGAAGGTCAGAGCCATCACGGACATGCCGACACCCACCTGTAAGAATGACATACAGAGATTCCTCGGCATGGTAAACTATCTGGGCAAGTTCATTCCTCACCTGTCCAGTAGGACCAAGTCAATGCGCAGTCTCCTAGAGGAGAAGAACACCTGGAGCTGGGGACACGAGCATCAGCGTGAGTTCAAAGAGTTGAAAGAGCTCTTAGTGAACGCGCCAGTCCTGAAGCATTATGACTTGGACCGTGATACGAAGGTGGCAACTGATGCTTCAAAGAAGGGAATTGGAGCAGTCCTACTTCAGTCGCACATGGAAGAATGGCATCCTGTGGCGTATGCGTCAAGATCCCTGACCGCCACAGAGCAACGATATGCCGCAATCGAGAAAGAGGCATTGGGGCTAGTGTTTGGCTGCCAGAAGTTTGAAGAATACGTCTATGGCAAGCACATAACACTAGTGACTGATCATAAGCCCCTGATATCCATAAGGAAGAAGCCCCTTGCTGATGCCTCACCGAGAATCCAGAGACTGATGCTTAAGCTGCTCAGGTATGACTTCGACCTGGTATGGGTTCCAGGGAAGCTGATGCACATACCAGATACCTTATCACGTGCATACCTGATTGACACTCAAGTTGATTCACTTGAAGCAGAAGTAGCCGAGCATACAGAAGGTGTGATCAGGAATCTTCCAGTGAGTGACAAGATGTGGGCACAGTTGGTCCTAGAGACTCAGAAAGACACCAACATGTGCAAACTGCTGCAGCACGTCCGAGACGGATGGGAAACTGCATCCAAGAAAGACCCGTACTTTACATTCCGAGAAGAAATCACTGAGGTGAACGGAGTGATCATGAAAGGAGAGCGCATCATAGTCCCGCTGGCGATGCGCCCCGAGATGCTCAAGCTAGTTCATGAGGGACACTTGGGTATCGTAAAATGCAAAAGGAGGGCACGTGAAGTTCTATTCTGGCCCACCATGAACACTGACATTGAAAAAGAAGTTGGACAATGCTCTGTATGTCAAAAATACAGGTATCAACAGCAAAAAGAGCCAATCATCGAACATGAGAAGCCAACGGAGCCATGGCGAAAAGTAGGAACCGACCTCTTTCATCTGAATGGTCAAGACTACCTACTTGTGATCGACTACCACAGCAACTACCCTGAAATTGCTCTTCTAGTGAACACTAAAGCAGAGACCGTGGTAGCCCACATGAAATCCGTCTTCGCCAGGCACGGCCTCCCAGAGATCGTTATATCCGACAACGCTAGACAATATGACTGTCAAGAGTTCAAGGATATGGCTGAGAAATATGGATTCAAACATATAACATCAAGCCCCAGATATCCTCAGTCGAATGGCTTAGCCGAAAAAGGAGTCCAAATCGTCAAAAGACTACTTAAAAAGTCAATGGAGGAAGGAGAAGACCCATATCTCGCTCTTCTCAACTACAGGGCCACACCACTAGATGGTGGCCTATCCCCAGCAGAACTGTGTATGTCGCGCAAGCTTCGTACCAGATTGGGCTGTCCCAGGAAAGATCCTGATCCAACGTCTGTCCGCGTGAGGCAGAATCAGGCCCAGAGGTACAATCAGCACGCCGCACCACTGCCACCACTGATAGAAGGAGATACAGTGAGGGTGTGGAACGGTCAGCACTGGGCACCTAAGGCCCAGGTCATACAGAAAGCTGGACCACCAAGGTCATATACCATTGAGACTGAAGAGGGACAGCTCCTCCGACGTAACAGGAGACATCTGCTGAAAGCACAGGAGACCGCCAAACATCGCATGGTCCCTGAGCAGGTACCAGAGCCGCCTGCTGTGGTACCAGATATACCTGACAGGCCACCATCACCAGCGCCTGTCATACAACCGGTGCCTGTGACACAGACACCACCAACGCCCAAGCGTACCAGATCCGGCAGGATGGTTAAACCACCATCCAGATTCACTGACTAAACATTGCTATAACCTCAACTTTAACTTTCAGAGACAGTTGTCTTCGGTTCATTGACTGCAAAAATGACTTTCATTGCATTATGTCATGTTTGAATATGTGTAACGCTTTAAAGAGATAACTTCCTTTCAGGACAAAGAGACTATACTAAGACATTGAGAGCTATGATCAAAAAGACATTTGTCTACATTTATGTACTAGTTATGTTTTACTAGTCTAACATGTATATCACTGCCAAAGAGCATTAATCAAGATAATTTCATTACAGAGACTTTGAAAGAACTTTCAACAACGAACTGTTCATATATAGAACACTTTGAGTTACAGGTCCAACATATGTGACTTTATTACAAATAGCATCTATTGTTCAACATTGTACTTTCTACCATAAAAAGGGGGATGTACCGTTCCGGTCTTGTTTACGAAGATCGCCATTGTCGTAAAAGTATCGCTAACCGGATGTCCGCAATAAACGCATGCGCACTGTTGAGTATTTGACGACGCGCGAAAATGGTCTGTCAGGTACCAGCGTACCAGCGTTCATGTCACTTCCGTCATTAAACTATGACGTCACTCTTGAGGCGTCCGTTCTACAAACAAGATGGAATCTGATATTTTCTCTGAGTAGATCCAAGCTAATCATCGATCGTGAACAGGTTATGGGATGCCCAGTTACGTATCTACTGTGTAGGAAGGTTGAAGACAAAGATGAAGGTCGGATGGCTACTAGAAGTGGAGTTTTTGAGACGTGAAAGCGGGCGTGAAAGTCGGGAGAATGGGACCACGAGGACGCCTGAGAGACGCGCCGAGAGTCACTTCGGCGAGCAGGCCCTGCGTCGGGCAGGGCACGGGGGAACCACGTGTGAGGCCTGGGTCCTCTTTCACAGCAACTGCCGATCTGTCGGGCCGTCAAAATATGTTGCCGACAGTACAAAGTGAACCTGATCGTCATCGTCAAACCCTAATTTATGTACCCCGACAGATACGGCAGTCGTTCTGAAAGAGGTCCCAGAGGAGAGATGCCACTTGGATTTACAGTAAAGTTGGTGATTGTAAATGAACACAGGAGAGACGGTACTTGTGTTAGTGAGTGTCGAGATCGACGGGAATACCTGTGGCAAAGCAGTGACAATTTCAGCAAGTTTGGAAACAGCTGATCGGCGCCGGGTACGGCGTGGGAGCGTGAGCGGCAGGCAGGGCCGGAGGTGGTCATGGCGATGCCGTGGCGATGTCGGTGTGGCTGAATCGCCGAGATTGTCGTCTTGGAATTACGTGTTTGGAGCTGCAGAAGCAAAGGAAACACGTTTGTGAAGGCCATGGATATATTTGTGTACGTTTCTAGAACAGTGACAACAACCTCGGGAAGAAGCACATGGGGAATGTGCCGACGTCAGCAAGTTGTAAAATTGATCGTCATGAATTTGACAGATACGTGTGTAGCAGTTTGGTGTGTGTACATTTGTAGCAGATTTGTGAACGCTGCCAAGTGAGTGTATACTGTTGTGTATGTATGATTGTATCAACACTGGAGGAGTTTATGCTGTTTGCAAGACGATGTGGTGTCGAGGTACACAGGAGTATGTTGTGGAGTTGTTACAGACAGTGACTGGTAGTTGGGCCTACAGAGGTCGTGTAAGCATACAGTAAGGTCTGTGTGGTGTTTGTGTCGACTTGTGGATGTGTAGTGTGTGTGCCCAGGAACTTTGAGACAACTTCAGAGATGTGTGTGTGTGCGGTGACTAGAGGACAGTGGTGACGAGCAGGAGAGTGTTAAAGTGCTGTGACACAGAGATGACGTTGTGTAGTTACAGTCGGAGTTACAGACAGTTATAGCCAAGTCAACAAGGAAAGTGTCTATTGTACTATTGTGAACACCAGGACGACGTGGGGTGTGTATGTAAGTAGTCAGCAGGAGCCTTGTGTACAAAAAAAAAAAAAAAAAAAAGCTACTGTGTGTGTATTGAGTGTTGTAGACTGATATATTTAAAGGACAAGGTCATAGACAAAGGTGCACGAGTTTCAGTCTGTTGACTGGGTTATTTCACGAGTTGACCTAGGGCCGTATTTCACGAGGCCGTAGGCCGAGTGAAATGCAGCCCAAGGGTCAACAAGTGAAATAACCCAGTCAACAGACTTAAATGAGTGTACCTTTGTGTTTATTTTTTATCTTTTTCGATTCAAAATACCGAAATTATTGTAGGGGGGAGCCTAAAAGGGCTGAATTGGCTTATTTCTATGCCGTTCAAAATGTAAACAAACCGCTGTTTTGATGACGTCACAGGGCCGTGAAATACGGCCATGGGTTATTTCACGGGGGGTGTGCAATACGGCGTTCATTGGTTTAGTCAATGGGACAGCTGTATTTGACAAAAAATAAATTGTCGATGTCAGCAACAGCAGAGGGAAAAGATCAACGTGGAAACATTGAGACATTGGAAAGTGAAAGTGAAAGTGGAGTCCCAAGGAAAGTATGACGATGTGATGTTATGAGGAGGATTGTGGTAGCTGTAAAGTTGACAAAGGAGTCTACAGGTATATGTGTGTACTAAGTTGAGTTAGTTGAGGATGTGGCCTACAGGAGTACGATGAGGCTGTGTATTATTTGTGTATTATGATATAACTGATGTGTGTGTATTGTTGTGTGAACATTGAGATCGAATTGTGGGTGTCCCGTGTGTGAACACCAGGAATTTTGTGAAACTGGGAGCTGTAGGAGAGTTGTAGGAGGTCGTCATAGCCTACAGGGTACAACGTGTAGGAAGAGGCTTTTGGAGGTCATCATAGCCTACAGGGTACAACGTGTAGGAAGAGGCTTTTGGAGGTCATCATAGCCTACAGGGTACGACGTGTGGGTGGAGTCCTTTGGAGGTCATCATAGCCTACAGGGTACGACGTGTGGGAGGAGTCCTTTGGAGGTCATCATAGCCTACAGGGTACGACGTGTGGGTGGAGTCCTTTGGAGGTCATCATAGCCTACAGGGTACGACGTGTGGGAGGAGGCCTTTGGAGGTCATCATAGCCTACAGGGTACGACGTGTGGGAGGAGTCCTTTGGAGGTCATCATAGCCTACAGGGTACGACGTGTGGGAGGAGTCCTTTGGAGGTCATCATAGCCTACAGGGTACGACGTGTGGGAGGAGGCCTTTGGAGGTCGTCATAGCCTACAGGATACATAAAGGAGGAGACTGTGCTACAGCTGTATTTATAGTGAACTGTAGATGTTTTGTCAATGCTGTAGGGAGTGTCAATACTCGTACAGGGAAACAGGATGAAGCCCACTGCGTGTGGATGCATGGATGATGAAGCCCACTGCGTGTGGATGCATGGATGATGAAGCCTACTGCGTGTGGATGCAGGATTTAGCCCACATTATGTGGATGCCCATAGGGCTGAGTGCTTTATGGGGTTATTTTTCAGTGTTAGGGAAGTGAGGGGTAAAGCCTCACGTGAGGGATAAAAACCTCACAAGGGAATGATGTGCTGGAAACCTCTCTTCCCAAGGTTAGTTTAATTTGTGGTATATTATACTGTAATAGCTGGTGTGTATGCTATTGTAAATTCATATTTTGAAAGAACTGAAGAAATGGAAACAAAGAAACTGTGGACAGTTTATTTACTAGTTTGACTATGAAGTCAAGTCAAGGACTTTATCTCTAAAAGTTTTGAGACAAATTGTGTCTTTTTAGTTTTCAACAAATATGGATGTATTTGTCTTTTATCCAACTTATTGGTGTTTCTATTATGAAAGAAACTAAACTACTTAACCAGTTTACTGGAGAACATTTGACAAAGTCAAGGACTTATATTTGAGTGACACTAAACATTAATCTAAGAAAGCAAAGACACTGATTCAATATCCAGGAGGAGTGTTCTAAAGAAACACTGAAACTATGTTTTGAGGAGGAGTTTATTTACAGTGACATATATTCATATACATATTCTAAGTTTATTGTGTAGTGTTAACACATTATATTTTCACTTGTCGAGGAGGAGTGTTGAGTATTTGACGACGCGCGAAAATGGTCTGTCAGGTACCAGCGTACCAGCGTTCATGTCACTTCCGTCATTAAACTATGACGTCACTCTTGAGGCGTCCGTTCTACAAACAAGATGGAATCTGATATTTTCTCTGAGTAGATCCAAGCTAATCATCGATCGTGAACACGCACAACTGGCTTACAGACCACGTTGCCTCATCGTGACAAGTTCTTTACTGTAGATGTTTTGTTAGTTAGAATTATACTTTAACAAGACAACACACATGATACTGGACAGTAAAAGATTGTATTGAGTAACATAAAGGTTATTCAAAATTGTCAACTTGTGGGTATACAATCCGTTCAGGATTCCACCAACCCTCCTTTTAAGCTTTCAAAGTGCACATGAAAACACCACTTGACTTCTAGATTCTCAAATGTTCCAGTTAGGAGACGGATATGCCGCTCTGACCCCCTTCTAAAGCACTGCACTTTGAGTATGGCTGCGATTTCCTGGGAGCTGGGTAGATATTGTGTCCCTAATATTCACGCTTAAATTTAATGAATCCATAGATCAAAATCAAAACTTACAATTTGAATATCTAATGGCCATTTCTAGGAGTACATTTACCATAAAACCCCTCCCTTAAGACTAGCCCACCTTTAAGACGACCCCCTTGTATGAGAAGAAACTGTAAAAGTGTTTTCTTTTTAAACCTATATAAGAAAACCCCACCTTTAAGACGACCTGCTAGAAAAATATACCCTAAAATAAGTCTGTCTTAAAGGAGGGGTTTTATGGTACCTTCCATGAAGCAACATAGGGATAGACATTGTAAATAAGGCCTATAGCCTGTATATCAAGTATAGACTCATTTCTAGGTAGCACTGATGCGACACAGCGATGCAACGCAAATTGATGCAGAAAAATTGAAAGGGGGGGGGGGGCGCAAAATAACTCAGCTCCTCCCAAGGGGGGGGCGGATTTTAACTTGGCCCTTCCCGAGGGGGGGCGCAAAATAACTTGCGTGTCAAAACGAAAACTCACCACCCCCCCCCCCCTGTTGTTAAAAAATGAACACTCCCTAATGTCCGCACTAGAGGGGACCTCAAAATCCGCTTTGAAAAACGGCGAGCTAGGACGAGTTTCTATCAGAAGTCCCCCTATTACAGGGGAGTGTCACTCTGGGACACCCTTAAACCTGATGTACAAAAGCTCCCTACACGGCGTCGTTTTAAACATGCTATAGAGAAACTGCCTCTTCCATCTGATTATGGTCATCACATATCATTAAGTAGGCCTACTCTATTAATATATAAAGATCATCATATCGTATATTTGACATTTATATCGGATTGACATAATGTGCATCGTTGGACCCAAAGAAATCATGTAACTTCTTCTAGTGCACGACGAAAAACGTTCTGGTACAAATTCAATTCAATTCAATTATCCCTTTTACCGTTATTACCACTAGTTTATCACTTCCTGTCGGCTGCTCATTTTTGATTGACAGCACACTGTGTCCATTTGTGTCGTCTGCTCCCGGGAATCTGATTTCAGCAAACACTGCGAAAGTAAGTTTTTTGACGAGATTATAGAATAATTACGATACCTGTATTTAGTTACTGTGTTTATAAAGCGAATTTAAAGCGTCAGTATGGAGATTGAAACGCAAATATGTCGACTCCTCGTGAGATACGCGGCGAACAAAATCCAAAATGTTTGCCCCTTTCTAGCGAATCAATGGAATGGGTGTGTGATTTATGACTCAGGGTCAGGGCGATTAAGTGATTGACTTGGTTTATTGATAATTATTTCAGGAACAATGAAATATTTGTGGATTCTGTCCTGAATAATGTGTCACAGTGGTCTAACTTTCCTTCCGACACTGCGACAGATTTGCTTTGGACCGCTTTGCCTCAGGCCGCTTTGCCTCGGGCCGCTTTGCCTCAGGCCGCTTTGCCTCGGGCCGCTTTGCCTCGGACTGCTTTACCTCAGACCGCTTTACCTCAGACCCTTTTGCCTCTGACAACTTTCCATTTAACCACTTTCTACAACATTGCTCTGAGATGTCCACTGCATCATTGTTTTATGGTAAATCCTGTTTTTTTTTGCTTACAAAAATCCATGTTTTTTTTTGCTTACAAAAAATGCAAATTTGCGGGTATATTGAAGATTGTGAGATACATGTGAAAGCAACAAATGATGCAAACATAGATTATTAACTTTGAAATGGATAGGTAATGAAATATGATTGTGTGACGTTGAACAATTGAAATTGTTGTAACCAAGGTTTAGAATCGCCTCACTAGTGTACACCCCGAGTCAACAAACAACAGAAGAACCTTGCACATCCCTCCCTCTCGCAAGCATGATCATCTTCATCCAAATCATGATATGGACTTAATCTATTTCAGTTGCGCCTAATCTGTTGCGCCCAGAGCACAGGCACAGCGGTGACAAGGAGATACCCAACTTCCCGAGATAAATGAAACTTCTAAAATGTCTCAGTCGTCTTCACAATCCTCAGTGAAGCGATTCAATGCTCCCTTCAAGACACCTGAAGTCACCACACGCACACCGAAATCCGTCAAATGTCGTCCTTCCAGTTGCACAAAGTGAGTGCTTGGTAATGGAACAGTCTGGTAATCATAATGAGTATTTGTAATGTAGATCTGTTTGAATTAAAACCGGAGTTTAGCATTGGGTTATCCAGAAATGTAGATCTTCAGTGTAATATTGGTTATCAAGCGCCCCCCATAAAGCTCTATGCTGTAGCAAATTACTACGGTACACATTTTGGTCAATTCTTGTTATTATTTTAGGGGGTTCTAGTGGGAATATTTGAAAATGGATTACACCACAGCATAGCCATAGCCTAGGTAGCCATAGCCTAGGTATGATGAATATTGATCTGTTGATAAAAATGTGCTTCGTTATATTTTTGATATGGGAGATGTTTTAAGTTTTTGTTTGTCCAAGGTGTCCTGAGCTGTCACACTAGACTCAGTCTCAGGGGGACCCTGAGTCAAAAAAAAAATCATGACGCTGAGGAGTTTCTTATTCACAGGTCACCAACGTCTGCATCAGAGGCAGGATATTCCCCGTATGCCCCAAAGAAAACACCAGACATCCTCAGTGGCCTGTCCCAAGAACAGCGCCGAATTGAACACAAGGTAGATTTATATAAATTTGAGCCTTCCATCTCTGAAATCTGTCTTGCCATAGTTTTTTGTTTTTTTGTGGGTTTGTTAATAAAATTGTAATATTCGAATTATAATTTCACTTACAGATACAACGTATTACTATTAGATAGAGGATACAGATCTAGCTGTTGAGACATATTAAAAAGTAGTTTTTTTGTACCCTACCCCACCTCACACCTTCTAGACTAACAACTTAGTACATTAACAGGGAAGACGAACTGTGGCACCATCTCCAATAGACCTGCACCTTACAACGAGTCAAAATGAGGACATCCAGCATACTATTGGACAGCAGATCAAAAAAGCCTTCAAACGTAGACTAAATGATCCAGGCCACAACCAAAGGGAGACCCATGAGAAGAATTCAGAGAAACCAAGAAACCCAGGAGATTCTGCAAGAACAACTATGGACGCCCGAGAAAGGCGTCAGCAGCCAAAGGCGTATAAATTCAAAGAAATGAAAAACGCTTCTAAGCCACCAAACCAGCTGCCCAAATCACCAGTATATACCAGAAAACCCTCACACCACCAGTCCACATCAAAGTCACCCAAATCCCACCCCAGATCCCCCTATCCACCAAAGTCCCCCTGTTATCAACCTAAACCCAAGAGGACCCCCCACAAATCTCCCCGTCATTTCACAAAATCCCCAAAATCCCCACATGTCTCAGAGTCGCCAATGAGTACACAGCAATACAGCGGTAACAAATCACCACGTTATATCACCAAATCTCCCCGTCATTTGACAAAATCTCCAAAATCCTCACGTTTCCCAAAGTCTCCAATGGGTACCCAGCAATACAGCGGTAACAACTCACCCCGTCATTTGACAAAATCTCCCCGTCATTTGACAAAATCTCCAAAATCCCCACATTTCTCCAAATCTCAAAGGAAAACACTTCAACACAATGGTAACATTGGGAGATATTTCGATGTAACCACACCTAAATCAGCGGGTGGGGTGTCTGTGTCGTCCAGTATCTTAGGCTGGTCTCCTTATCGTAACCAGAGAGCTGGGGCATCGGGAAACGCAGCTGCTCCCACTCCGCTGTATGGTCACGGAGCAGACATGACATCTGGTGGACAAATGGCGAACTTGGCGTCAGTGAACGACGATGCACAGAGCATGTATGAGTTTCCTGTGTCCCCCAAATCACAGAGGAAACTAATGAAGAGAAAACTGAAAAGCAAAGAAAAGGTAAAAAGAAAAAAAGTTTTACAAATTTATTTTGATTTAAAAAAAAGTCCATATTAAAGTTTAAACCAATATTTTCAATTCTATTTCTCAAACATGTTATTTCTAACTTCATTAAGAAAAAGACAACAACGATAGAATTAAACTACCCGTACATATAGGCTAACTTAAAAGCAATATTGTCACTTTGATAAAAACACTTATAAAATACAAAAAAACTGATGTACACTTCATGTTTGTACTCCCTGTCTGTACAGAAGAAGGTGCTGCGTCAAGTGTTGGAGGTGATTGAGCGCTGCAGTAAGGAGATGGCCGTGTTTCACCAACGACGCCAGCAGCTCTGGGACAATACTGGTGATGACAATATGCAAGGTGATATGATATATAAAGATATATACATTTTCTTTTACGCTTCGCTACCTAAATGACCTTTCACTTGTACATCAAGTTCAATTCGGTCACGTTTCTATGCAGCCAGACTATACAAGTGAAGTAGTAAGTCGAATGGTGGGCAACCGCAGTATTTTTTGAGTTTAAAAGACTTATTTCTTTTCAGCAGTTGATTTCCATGTAATACGATAATACTCAGATGATTTCATTGTTTGATCTGATATGTTTGTCCACACTCATTTAGACTTCAAAAGGCCCAGGCTGCCCGGTAAAAAGCTCCCACAATCCAGACTGCTTCACGTCACCGCCAGCTCTGCATCTGGAGGCATTGTCAACCAGGAGGTGGGTGCACCTTGCATGGGAAAGCATGCAGGTTATATCAAGATCAGTGTTTCTCATACAGTACATGATGCAGTGACTTTTAAATAATGTAAAACAAAATAAAAATAAAGACCCCAAAATATACTGGATCAAAATGTGTTTTTTTCTCACCCTTCTATCAGCTAAGTACAAATATTTGAACGCTGCCCTTTATTATAATCTTGATTGATAGTACATGTCCTAATAGTCTTTATTTCAATATCAAATATAATTTTCCTTTTTCAGTACACCATACTTCAGGGTGGCAGCGTACAGCAGGAATATGTCGGCTTCTCAGAAAACTACCGCTGAACTACATCAGATGCCAGCAATGTTAATTATTTATTGACAAAATTGTTAGAACAAAATTTACATTTTTTCAAATTGTTTTATTCAAAGACCTTTCCCATATGTACATTGCTTTTAAGACTTTCTTCTTTTGTCTGTAGGGTTTGGCCCCTGGGCAGAATAATGGGTCGTTTTCAAGTTAAAGACTTATGATCTCTGTACCATATTTATAGCATTACCGTATTCGTAATTTATGATGACATGGGGGAAAGATTGTGATATAGTATCCATGTATCTTGTGGTAATATGAACCCTACATTGAGTCCCATTTCCCGCGTTAAACACGCTATGTTCATCCTGTGATACCATACTTCATACTCTGGCAATCTTTGGACTACAAACCGAAGTACATGTTAACAGCATAGGTTACTTGCTTAAAGGTACATATCACCCAACTGATAATCAAAATGTCTATAACACTAGAATCATAAATTTGATGATTATTGTATATAGCTCGCACAACCAATTATAATACAGTGGACAGTTTGGAATGACTTGAAGTTAAGACATCTTCACCATAGACGCACATGTTTTCTATCGTCTATCTGTAGTTTATACAATGAGCATTGCATAAAGGCAATTAACAGAAAAAAAATAGAAACAATAATCACGATACAATGTACTGGTCGAAATACATTCAGTGTAGCAGAAGTTGGTGATATTTGAAGGAAGAAATTACCTCATAAGTCTTCTATGTATGACCACAAACTGTCACTATGTGTTATCACTCGGGTTATATTAATGCCGGTCATCTGTTCAGTAAATTACAAGTACCGGTGCTCTTATACAATGTGTTATCTTATTCTGACTAGTACGATAATAAATATGGTGTTATTACTGAATTACACGAATCAGTTTATTTTGTTTGATAATCCATATCACCGTTAATATAAATGCCAATAGAGGTCAGTACAATGTATTGGACATTTTGATGAATCCATTTGTCATGGACTTCAAGATTAGACTGTTAAGTTGAATATCACCTCTTACCTCGAAGTCCCGCTCAAAGTACATACAGGTATAAGGCTCATTTCTACACAAACCGCTTGATGTATCGACGTTTCGTTTTACAACATTTTTCTTTTCTGTTCCTTCCAACATTATTAAGTCTTTAAATCGTGTAGTCACTTATGTGGGCCAGGGGTGTCCTTGAGTTTAAGATCTACAAAATGACTGGGGGTGAATATGAGGAAATGACCATGTCGCTTTTACATCAATCCATCAGATGAGGTTTACATATATCTACATAATGATACTGCTCATAAGCACACGATACATTCAAAATGCATTCTGAATATGACGGATGAGATTCTATAATGGTAGAAATTTAAAAGTAAGAGTGACTCATTGAGTACACGTATGATATCCATAATGCATACTTTCACGCATATCCAACACACTGTATGCATGAACATACATCTAACAATATGTTACATACATAGAATCGAATACAAAACACATGTTACATATATACCGTATTTACATACACATATGGACATATCAAACTGAAAGTGTATACCTCTAGGGTGACGGGTGATGGGGCTCTCTTCCACCTTGACGCTACCTAATCAAAATGAGTGTATCCCGACAGAAGGTGGTCATTCAATCCAAGCCCACTCAAGTGTAATGAATAGGGAACCCAACTGGGCAAACATGAGAAACTGGATCACACGCTTGTAGGCTCTTGTTGTCATTGGATCAGGCTATTTGATACTTTGTTATCAAACAAAAAGCAATAGCCAAACCGTTAAAATAAAACAGAACACTAAAACAGTTAACACTGCACACGCACTAGTCTCTGATATTCCACTGCAATACCAACCTATAGACACGATAACGTTGAATTGTTCTTTAACATTGGAATGTGAGCAAGACATGGACGCTACAGTGTGGACATAATACAAGATTTGGTGTAATATGTATCGTACATCAAAGCAATTAATTAGGTCTGGAAGCACACATATTCAGGGACCATTTAATCATATAATGGATATCAGCTCCAACAACCTTAGTTTAGACATTCTATGCTTGACATGTAGCATCCCTTCATTCTGATGTTGGAAACTTTAATAGAAATGTGTCACTATTTACTAGGTTTGTAGCAAGCAGACGTTTCATAGCAGTGAGAAATATCTTAAGGAGAAGTAATATTATCACAAGTCTACCATAGTGGGTATCTTCACAGCTCTCTTGGTCCAAATGACAATTGTTCACGCTTTAAAGTGACAGCTTATGACATAACGTCTAGTTAATACTGTAATATCTTTACGTATCCTTCAGTACAATGTACATATAAATCTTGTGCCCTTGGTCCGTCACATCATAACATCACATACCACATTGCTTTAAGTTTAACTCACAAATGGATCTTTTTAATTAAGCAGTTTTAAACCAGCATACCGTGAAATCGCAGTTTGGGACAGATAGGTGGACTTCCCAAGATGAAAACACTATTTTTTATCATATGTGCGACTACGGTATTTATCGTTCAAATGATTTGGCACATTCTTACATACTTTCCCCAAGAATTACTTGGGTCAACTCTCCTCACTATTATTAGAGTCAGTAATAAATGATGGACATAAGTAGCAACAGTACCATATGTACACTAGATAAGTATTTGTCAAGCATGTAAATGTTACTTTAGATTTTATATGTTGTGCGTTACAAAATTAGTATGGGGATCAATCCTCCAAACTCTTGATGGGAAACATTCTAATCATTAGGGAGATTTTTATCCTCCAAAGGGAGCTTTTTTATTTTTTAAGTTTCTGTTCTCAGTATAATTTTAGGGAATGGATTCAGCTTTAATATTCAGATGCTCCGTGATGTCATACACTGTCTTATTTCTCCCTGATATGCACTATATATCAAGATATATGAATTTCAAATCATATTTTTTTATTCATGATGCTATTATGCACGACTCTTCTCTTATAAGATATACATGATACCAGAATAAAGTCACTGGTCCTTTTTTACATAAACCCTATTGACTGATGTGTCTGACACTAGTGTGATGAGGAGAGTGAGTTGCCGGAGCCGGAAGAGGAGGTGGTGCGGGTACGAGGACGTACACGACTGATGGTCTGTCGGGCCACCTCAAAGTCTCGCAGTAAAGGGTTCTGCTGAATCTCCTTTGTTGATGGTCGCCGCTCAGGGTTAGCATCTAGCAGGGACTTCACAAACACACACTGGAATTCAAACAAGTTTATCAGATGATATTACAGTCAGTCCAGCATTATGGCTACTCGTGCACCTTTATCTATCGGCCTTGTTTCCATAGTTCTGTCTTGATAGATGCACTCTCCTGCCCCACACCACAAACTCATTTACCATTTATTTTGTCCCCAGTTCTAACTAGAAACGACACAAACTCTTGAGGATAATGCAACAATAATGTAACACTTCAAAATTCCCTCCAACAGACAAATTCCCTACAAAATCAGTATTTTAAATTAACTCACAGGGTAAGGCTCTTCAATTTCTAGTATATGATAATGCTCTAAATCATCTCATTGACAACAATTTTACTTACCTCATCTGGCAATTCCCTGGCAAAACGGGGCGGCAAGGTTCCACGGCGTGCTGCTAGTAACGTATTGATCCGCTCCATTTGGGTGGCGAACGGGTAGAAGAGCTCAAAGAAGATGAGACCCAAGGAGAAGATATCCACCTTTTGGTTATAACTGTAGCCTGCAACCTGTAATCCAGACAATACATGTGTGAGACTGTGATATCATATATACTGCTGATAACAGTGGTACCTTTATAAAGCCGGGTTTGTGGGGGAGTTCACTGTCTGGATTGGCCCTTTTTTTATATTCTATCTTATTGACTCAGGGTTACCACCCAGAGTCTTATGCAACGCCTCATGAGGGGTTGCATCAAGATAGTGAAAGATCAATTTCACATCCAATTTTAAGTAGGAAATCCTCAGCCAATATACAAAAAAAGGGTGAATATTGAAAGATGGGATATTCATCTACATGCTATACCAAGAAATATTACAAATATTGTGTTGCAACCATTCTAAATATTGAATCTAATAAAAGTCACAAAATCTGACCAAAAAGTTGGAGGGAAAAATTAAACTCTTAAGTACTAGATTCGATTTTTGTCTCCATTACGGTCCACACAACTCCAGTGCTAAGTCAATGGGGGGTATCTTGTAATACTAGGTGAGACACTTTTTGTAAGACCTTTTTTTGATAATTCTCTTCAAGTATCTTGAATTATCTTGAATTATTTTAATGTGTGGACAGATATAACAATTCATGGTTTAAAATTGTGAGAAGCTCTCAATACCACAGACTGCTGGTATGACCCAATAAGGTAGAATCATATATGCAAATGATGTTTAGATCGACCGCAAAGGTATGGACACGTAGCACACGCCGCCCAGCGTCCGACCGACATGGCGAAACGGCAACGGAGATGCCGCCGCTGTTGACGCTCCGATCGACTCGCTTTTCAGGCGAGACGTAAAACAGCGGTTACGCGCTGCCTGGCGCTGACGCCCACAACCACCTGCTCGCCCCCAGCCACCTGCTTTCACACAGCCACTTGCTCACCTACAGCCACCACTTGGAATTCGATTATATATGACTTGTAATATATGAAATTAGGGTAGCTTTTTCTGGCAATTACAATTCTGCTGTCAGAAATGAGAAATAATGTATTGTACTTAAATTAAATCATTCATTCGACTTCGTACTGACAAATGCGGAATGTGTGAGGCTTGTGGTGACCTGTTAAGTAGCAGAGACCAATGAATGATTATTATGGACGAAACTGTAGTAAATGTCTCTGGTAGGGTTGGGGCGTGGACGAAATCAGTTTTACAGTCAAAATCATCTGCAACACACGCCGCCTCACGGCCGACCAACACAGGCAAACAGAAACGGAGCTGCTGTTGCCGTTTACGCTCCGACTGGCTCGCTCTTCGGCTGAGACGTAAAATGGCGGTTACGTGCTGCAGGGCGCTGACACCCACAGCCATCTGCTTACCCACACCCAACTGCTTGCCCATACCCAACTGCTTGCCCACACCAAGCTGCTCACCTGGAATTTGATTAAATAAGGCATGTGACCTATCAAAGTGGGTCAGTGTTTCCTGGAGATTATGATTCTGCTGTCAGAAATGAGAAATAAAGTATTGTACTAAAATTAGGTACCTGATCATTGGGAATCGGCACTAAGTGTATATGTGTGGGGGGGGGGGGGTTGTAAGAACTCAATCTCGGTGATTCAACATCAAAACTCACACATATTACACTTACACATATTACACTCACACATATTACACTCACACATATTACACTCACACATATTACACTCACACATATTACACTCACACATATTACACTCACACATATTACACTCACACATATTACACTCACACATATTACACTCACACATCGGGGGGGGGGGGATTTGGGTAGGTTTATCAATAAAAAAAATGCCCTGGTTCACATGTGATATCAATCACATATACCATTCATTAATAATAACCCTAACCCTGAGTCATTTGTGATGTAAATCACACGTTCAATCTTTTTATTTGTTTAACTGGTACAGACAGCATTTTGGGTAAAGAAACACTTGTTTCCATCGTTCAACAGGACACAAGTTCTCAAATTAACACGTTATCAAATTTATGCTTGACGTAACTACCGGTACCGGGTTGCGTTAAGGCTATGACTCACCTGTTCGGGACTCATGTAGAGCCGGGTGCCCACCTGACCCGTGTGGGCCGTGTGCTGCGGGGTGTGTGTAGCCGGGGTGAGCTGCTCCTCCTCTTGTGTCGTCACCAGACCAAAGTCACCCACCTTCACCGTCCCGTCCAGTGAGAAGAAGATGTTGGACGGCTGCAAAGGTACCATTATATCATGAACCATAAGTGGATTCCCACCATAGAACGTGACTCTACTTTTACTTGTGTGCTACAGATCTGACAATCTCATTGGAAAACCTCATGTATCATTACCGTGTTTAATTTGAACATGAACATGGGTACTAAAACAATGCAGCAACAACAAATATTGTATCATTATTTTCTTGCAGTGGCATATGGACATTCCTCTAACATATATCAGACTCAAAAGGTTAATTTTTTTAATATGGATGTACGATTGACTTCTTGTTACGTATGGTAGTATTAAAGTACTATTACATTTTCTCAGACATCCTGAGTTGAAGAGCCAACAGATCAGTGGACAGTGTTATGCATGCGTTTAACACCAGGGCGAGCTGTGGCGTGCCCCCCCCCCCCCCCCATCCCCGGTGAAAAGCATAGTACATTGTTTATGAGTAATACCTACCTTCAGATCCCTGTGCATCAGCCCGTTGTCATGAATGTAATCCACAGCGCAAACAATCTGGTCAAAGATGTCGAGCAGCTCGCGCCTGTCGCGCCGCAGTGTGTTACAGTTGAGCCAGTCTTTGAGGCTGTCCTGTCGGCACAGCTGCATTTGTATGTACAAGTAGAGCTTAGGAGCCCTGGGGTCCACATAATTGTCTGTATCTACTATAGCCCCCGCCCCGTCCCCCTGTGCACCAGGTTTAAGTGGCAGCGTCCCAGGTCGCGATGACCGAGGGGGATCGGAATGTCTGGTCGGGGAGTGTGAATGTGTTAAACCTATCTCTACATTTGTGCATCTAGTGTCCTGTGTGTCATTATTAAGGCTGTTTTCTGCTGATGGCTCCTCATTGAGACCCTTCAGTGCACAGCCAGAGTCTTCAAACACAATGTTAAACGAGTCATTCAAGTCAGAGGTTCCCACCGACAACTGTCGGTCGTGGTACTTCTGGAATGGCATATCACTCGATTCGGAGCGATTTACTTTAGATCCAGCTTTGGATCCAGATTCTGAGTTCTTGAACTCGATATCAAAAGAGACAGAATCCTCAATGAAGTTTTGCTGGTTAGACATCCCAAAACTATAGGAACCACTCTCATCTAAGATTCCTCCATTCAGCCTGGGGATGAAGCCTTCACTACCTTTGATCGTTTTGTCCTTCTTTTCCTCTGTTGGGCTGTTAGAGTCTGTTAGACTGATGTTACTATTGCCCCACCGATCGAGCCCACCAGTCATCTTCAGTGGGTTATCGGCATCCCCACCACCAAACACGGAATGCTTCTTGGACTTTTCCTCCTCCTTCGGGGTTTTACTACCGTTTAGTTTAGGCTCTGACCGCAGGTTTGTTGATGGGAATACACTATGTGTCTGTGCGTCGGTGTGGGTTGGTGTCGTTGATGACATGTCCAGAATGACAGTGTCCCGCTTCTCCTGCCAACCCGCAGGTGGGTTCTCGAACCACGCCTGGTAGTAGCGCACTATACCCGTGTGTTCCAGCTTAGCCAGAGCCTTCACCTCCCGCATCACCTTCTCCCGGGCACGTACACTGAAAAATGGATATCAGAAACACTATGCTAACTGTATATGTTTAAGGTAAAGTTGAAATCCTGATTCACATTTACAAGCCGCTGTTGCTTTCTACGTTTCAGGTTGTATGCGACAAAGCACACAATCTTTCCAGTTCATATCTTTTTGCTGAACTAACCTCTTCAGATGGCTAACATTGGTATTCTATCCTGCTCAGATATGACATGATATCATTATGTGTAAATGTCCTTCAGAAGAGTTTTTATGGAGCTTCTAGTCTACACATTGGTTAACCCTTTAAGGATGACATGTCGCTAAAAGATGACATATGCTGTCACGATGCACCAATGCAGCCCCGACGGGTAACTCGCCGGTGCTGCATTAGTGAACCATGTTCACCCTTCCAGGCGTTAAGAGTCGGCATGATCTTGACTGCAGCAATGGTAACTTAATAGCCAAGGCTGCATAAGTGCATTCATGCTACTATGGCATGTTTAACAGTTGCCTACCTGTTGTTGAGTGTTATCCGCTTGATGGCGTACGCACAGTCATCCATCCTGTTGAGTCCTTCAAACACAACACCAAATCCACCACGACCCAGACACGTCTTCATCTCAAACTCTGTCGCAAACCTGAAACAAGACAGTTCAATCAGTTCTGGTTGCTATGAAACAGGAATCACGATATCCCTCATCTAGTTCAGAAAGACCTTATATTCATAGCCATGTTCTTAATATATGTGCTTGTATAATATTTTGTAGCTCTTCTATTATCATATCATTGCATACCCTATTTGTAAATTATAACACCTATTGCTATATATACATAAATACATCACACAGTGTATTATTCAGAGTTCAGAACTAAGACTTACCTGGATATGTATTCAGGAGGTAACGGCAGAGCTGTCACTGCATGGTCGACCCCATTAGTTACTATAGCTGGTGACCGGGGCACTTCTTCTGGCATTGTAACCTTTTCGGAGGCACTCTATAAAGAAAAGGCACCACTGTAATCCACAGAGGCATAAAACATATCCACCAAGGGCAAGGACTGTGATAAATGAGTTAGCACAATGTTGATTAAGCATATTTACAATTTAAGTTTTGGAGGCTGGGCCCGATTGATACCTGCCACGCTCCTGTCTACGTTTACTTCTTGTATATGAGCTACTTTAAGTAGGCAATAGTAGGGTGAGTTACTAGAGATGCTACTTCCTAGTGGACAAAAAATAGGAAATCTCAAGATTTTGGGGCAATTTGATGTAGAAAATTAACATAATTTGGCACAGAAAACGAGCGATGAATTAGGAATTCCTGCAAAACTAGGAAAAGACTTAAAGTCTCTTGTTACCAACCTGAGTGGTGGTGGAGGAGCTGCTGACGTCTACCGCGTGGTACCGACGCGGGAAGAACTTGACCATCACCAAGTGAACGAGCACTGACATCAGGAGGCTCACCGCTATCACTTCTTTCCTGTAACAACAAACAGTGACATTGGTCAATGATCTTTTCTCACTTCACAACTTTATCTATGATAGAAATATTAATATGATTTAAATTATGGTGACATATTTTTCCGCATGCTCCAGCGATGTGATTACTGACATGTACATGTATCTATCATTTGTTACTGCCTGTGAGAGTACAGGGCCACATTTTAATATTTTACAGTATGAACGTGAAATCCTCTCTTACATGAGGTTTGTAAAAATGCAATGGTAGTGGAGACTCACCAGTTGAAGAGTGAGAGGGAGATGTTACTGTAGAAGCTGGTCCGGTTGGTGGTAACGAGTGGCGCCATCTGTATGGGACTCGTGTCCGACATGAGGTACCAGCCCATGTCTGTAAGGAGACAACAAACCACTTAGTCCTGGTGCCGTCAAATTTGGTTATTGTATCTGGTACTGTATGCAGATATGTGGCTACATATTCCAGGTCATTCCATGATAATATATTCCGTCATGGAGTTACATTTTTTAAATTCTTTATACATCTTTATACATCTCCCCTTTTTATTATTTCAAATTAGTACATGTATATGGCGGAACAAAATGTGTGTCAATATATCCTGGAACAACCTCTCAATATTCTACAGGTATTTGAATAAAGCAAAACCCATTACCTCTTATTCATACCTGGATCCAATGGATTCCATCCGATTTTTAAAATTTACTTATATATACGTCTTATTTTAATATACACAATTGGCGGTAGTCTAAAAATGCATTTTTGATATGTATCTTAGATCTTTTGAACGTCTTAACATATTGAATTACCAAGTACTTGAAATAAAGAGTCTTTTATTTCGATTCAATGCTTCCGAAATTAATCCAAATGCATTACCATGCACAATTTATTTCTGATAGTAAATCTACAAACCCCCATTTCCTTTATCGTTTTCTGAAATTATCAACAATGTTCATGCATCTGATTAATGTGACCTTGATGGGTTATTTGCATTGCAAGCAGAAATATGTGATTGGGTAAAATATTTGAAATAAACCAAGTAATAATTTAGCTGACCCAAGCACCAAACTAAACACATAGCAATTTACAGCTATTAATGAATTGAAGCATGCTGTACATTAAAAGCTACTTGATAAAATATGTGCAACATTAGTGCAACATGATGATAATAACGCGATCAGATTAATTTAAAATGGGACAGTGACAGTGCAATATCTCATGCGTGCAACTAAAGATGCTAATATCTCTCTATTCTGGAAGCATGCAGAACTAGGCATAGCTGTTACAAAAGGAATGGTCCTTGCCTAATTATATCTACCATAGGGATAATAATTCACATACCATACGGATATTCATCTTGTCTGATAGCTAGGCCATGCTCATCTCGCGACTCATTCTCAGCATCATAGCCAATCTTTAGCGGACTGTGACTCGTCACTACTGGGGTGCGAGAGGGCGCTGTAAAAAGGATTACATTTTATATTAGAAAATCTAAGTTATCGGTATGCAATACATGAAACTCAAAAAAGAGGAAATACTTCTTGACTCTAAAAGTATCAACTTTTACAAATGAATTTCCCCCAGTTTACCCTTGGATATCAGCAATAGGACTACAAACCAGTGGCTATGTAGGGCTGCCACCTAATGCGTGGCATGCTGGGCACCACACTGTTAGCGGACGCCTTGACCATTGTGTCGTGGACCTCTTCCCGGAGTCTGACAGACGGCTGCACATAATACTGCTTCTCATGTGTGCCTGCAACAGAGGTAACAGTGCAGCGTCAGCAGCAGTATCAACAGAAGTAACAGTGCAGGGTCAGCAGCAGTATCAACAGAGGTAACAGTGCAGTCAGCAGCAGTATCAACAGAGGTAACAGTGCAGGGTCCGCAGCAGTATCAACAGAGGTAACAGTGCAGTCAGCAGCAGTATCAAGGAGTTTACTACAGGGATAAGAGTAAATCATTCATTCAAACCAAGAATCAAAAGAAGGGCACTTAATATCAGTCAATAAACTTCTAGAAAACAGAAAAACAGTTTGGTTAAGTCACGTGAATGGTCCTGAGTAGAATGCTGATGGAAGTGAATTATCTTTTATATATTCTCTATTATAGGTGGGTGATTAAGATTGGGTAAGATATTACCATAAAACCTCGCATATAAGCCGCGGCTAGTACTTGAGTCAGATCGGCGGTGCGGCTTATAGGATCGGCCCAGGGTGAGGGTGTGGCCTATACGCGAGTTTTTGCTACTATGGTACAATACTAAAAGTGACCATAATCAGAGCTCTGGTGCGGCTTATAGGATCGGCCCAAAGTCGGGTGCGGCTTATATGCGAGTTTGACTTATACGCGAGGTTTTACGGTTAGTGAATATAGGTTACAAGTGACTGCTTACCGATATAGACGAGTGGCTCTGGGATGATGCCGGGCCGCATCCTGTCTGCCACCTCTTCATCCACCAGGGCAGGGACCACCTTGTCGTTGAACAGACTCACCTCCGACAGCTCGGTATCTTCAAGCAGCCATGCGTTGGCAATTGCAGTGTCAAACTAAAACATAACATTTGGAGCAATGTAAAGACACGTATGAGTTTCAAGATTTGTTTGCAAATGTGCTACGTAGACCATACGCTAGCTGCATCCACTCCTACAACAGAAGACAGCTAGGCTAACTATGACTATGAGTTTGAGCAGGGCCTTAGGCTACAATACAACTTTTAAGCATTTGACACATGATTTGATCTGATGCGATAATGTATACCCACAAAGTATTACCCATGTCACGATGTGTAAGCATTGTTTCCTACCTTGTAGTCCCAGAGTTTCCTGCCCGGGTCAGCCTTACTGAGTGCTATCACCAGACCATTGGGCACGATCACCTTGAGGTCAATGTCATTGAGTGCCGGTTCCTCCTCAGCAAACATGGAGGCCCTGAGGTACTCAAACCAGTCGTCGTCCTCCACCTCCCCATCATCTGCAAAAAATACCAACCCATGGGGGTTATAATACTATATGGCACAGAATGATAGCACTCATATCATGTTTATGATAAAACATACCCTCCCATAGTCCACAACCCTGCAGATTACCTTCTAACTAATAATAGTTTCATTTTTGCTGTAATGATTTGCTGTAATAGTATTCATGAGATGCATTAGAGTCTGGGTTCTCCATATATATTTTAATACTGCACAGTAGTGAGAATATGGTAAATAGTGTTGGTTGATTGATTAGTTTGTGTTGGCTGTTTATACTGGTTGCTTTATGCCCTAAAAAACTGCGTGGGAACTCAGAGGTATAAGGGTGGTGACGGTGATCGAATTTATCGAGTAGTCAATGTTGAAATTCCGCCTCTACATTTTTATCGAGGCTAGGGTTCTTTGACCTCCCACGCGACAAGGTAAAGTATGATATAGATATGTTTCTGATATACTATATTTCCACCCCAGCAGGGATTCGAACCCACACAGCCAAGGCTCTGTGAATATCAAAATAGATGCTCAGCAAATTGAGCTTCCTGTCATGCGTGCATGCATGAATAACTGATTATTTACAAATGAGTATATCAACATGCACAATCATATATACAACTCTAAGTACCTACTCTTGTGTGTAATGTTATTAAATATACAGATGACGTTTTTTTTAAATTTCTTTTCTTATTAGATTCTTTGTCGGTTAAAAGATTAACATATGAAATGCTAAACTATTACATGGATTAAGGCAGCAGTATTTGCTAGGGTTATCGGTTTATTATAGATTAATACGTTAACGCTGTATATATATACTGGATTAATTTCATACGCAAAGGGCTAAATCGTCACCTGCAAATAGTGCCTTCAATGTAGGGAATAACAAGTAAAACCAGAAAGAAGAATGTTTAAAAAAATCTACTTAAAGTAAAATTGAGGTCAATCTCAAAAATCAAGTCTATTGATCTTTTCTACATCTTTTCCCTTGGTGTGAAGTCTTGCCTACTGAACCTAACCCCTACTTTTTTTTTTTTTTTTTTATTTATTATCATCGCCTTTCTAGGGGGATGTTATTCTTTTAAATAAGTTTTGTTGTAGATTTCAGGTACATGTGGAACTTCCAGCGGTGAATAACAGTCTGTGTATCAATGTCCTGGTATTATTATATTCATGCATTACAGTTTGAAAGTCAATGTAATGATTTTATCTTATGGGAAATTGTGTTCTTCCAGATGGATCCAGGGCTTTTTCCCATGCTGATCAGGACGACCTTGCCTGCATTCTACATCAGTTGACTCGTGAGTATAACTTGTTGTAGGCTTGATTGTTGACCCCAGGGAAGGTGTGTGAGTATACTTCAGTGGGGTTCTTGTTGGTGGCTTTGAACTACGTTCAGTTTATAGTTGTAAGGCTGTTTGTCGTTCTGTTGCCCTCGCCAGGACTAATGCGTTGTTTCGTTGGTTTTAGCAGGACCAGTTGTCCTCCACAGGACTTGGTGATTCCCGCTTAACAATGCATGTGATCTGATTCTCTACTTTTTGGCACAAGTTTGGTGCACTGTCAACGTAGAATTGAAATATATACATGTGGGTGAATATACAGTGATGTATGATGAAACAATATTATAAACCCATGATATATTTTATGAGATGTCTTGAGGGTAAATGGCTCATACAAATACAGGAGGCGGTGTAAACTAGGTATTAAGAAGTTTAGTATGAGGTGTTACTGTTACTCAGTTCCTTCCTCTCCTTCTTCCTCTTCTCCTTAACTGGAGTAGAGCTTCTTTCTTGCCTGTCATATTAGTTTTAAACCACTTCTTAGTTTTAGTTTTGAAGGTTATCTTTTTCTCAGAGTTCTGTATGTTGAGAGGGAGTGAGTTCCATAGTTGGATCCCTCTATATGCTGGGCTGCGTTTGAACTTTGATGTACGGGGGAAAGGCATGGGATAGTTAAGCTTATGGTCTCCTCTTGTTCTATTTCTAGATGCAGGAGGCGGTACTTTCTTGGCCTTATTGTACATCAATGACATCAGAAGTTCCTTGCGCCTTGGAGCTAACATAGGTATTTCACATAAGTCATGTAAATTCTTAATATTTTCATCCCACACTCTGACGCGTTGTATGCATCTTAACATTCGATTTTGTGAAATTTGGAGTTTTTTTATATGGTCCTCTGTGCCTGCGTCAACCAGAAATGAGCAGTAGTCGTAATGAGGCATTACTGCGCATTTGTACAGGGTTGTCGCTTGCTCATCATTTACATTAAATCTTAATCTCGCAAACTTAAAAGAGAGAAAATTTGTACCATTAGCCATCTTGTTTATGAAAGGCTTCATCGTTAGAGACCTATCAATAATAGCTCCAAGATATGAATATGAATCAACTTCTTTGATGCGCTTATCACCTATTAGTAGAGTACGGTTAGAACAGTGTTTATAATTATGTTCAGCACAATGCCACACTAATTTAGTTTTATTATGGTTGATTGTTAGGCCTAATCGGTTGCAGAACTGATCTAGTGTATTTACATCTTGTTGCAGGTTTCTAAGTGCTATAGCTGGATACCTGGATTTGGAGTATAAAACTACATCGTCGGCATACATTTTAATGGAGCAGTGCTTTGGGGAGTCCATAAGCGTGTTGACGAAGAAAATAAACAGTGTAGGACCGAGTACGGAACCCTGAGGCACTCCATAATGGACTATTTTTTCATCTGATACTACACCATCGACCTTGGTACTTTGGCGTCTATTGTATAGATAGGCATGGAACCACATTAGCATTGTTCTATTAATTTTGGAGTCTTTAAGATGTTGTAAAAGTAGGCTGTGGCTTATACAATCAAAAGCCTTTCTCACATCGATGTAGATAGAGGCAACATAATTATGATCATTTCTTGCTGTAAATAAATCTTTAGTATAGTCAAAGATAGCCTCCGCGGTACTAAAGCCCTGTCTGAAACCATATTGAGCAGAGGATAAAAGCGCATTTGTGTTGAGAAATGTGAGAAAGTGTTTTTGAATTAGTTTTTCCAAAACTTTGCTCGGGACGGGTAATATTGAAATGGGTCTCCAGTTGGAGACGTCTTTTAAATTACCAGACTTGGGGAGGGGGGATATGGTAGCGTTTTTCCAGTCGCTAGGTATGGTTGCAGACATGATAGAGAATGTAAGGATATGATGAAATTGTTTAGAGCATATTAGCATTGCATCCCTTATAACCTTAGCTGAGATATCTTTAACCCCTGAGGGCTTGGTGATATCTATATCTTTGATTATCTTAACCATGTCATCTTCTGTAAAAGTACAAAAAGTGTCATCAATTTGTGTGTCAATGTAATCCTCATCAGGATCAACAAACGGAGCTACATCTATACCCTTTGCTTCAAAAAGATCTTTACCAATATTGCTAAAGAAGGTGTTGATATATTCCGCGTTGTTCTCAACTAACGTTCCTGTTGCCTTATCAAATAAAGCTGGAGGCGGATGTGATTTTGGTGCCTTGAAAAAAGAGCTCATAACTGCCCAGAATTTACGAGGGTTATTTTTATATGTTTTTAGTTTATCTTGGATGTATTTACCTTTAGCCTTTTTCACCATGGGGGTGATTCGGCAACGGAGCTCTTTTGCTCTCCTAAGATCCTGTACATTTTTATCTTTAATAAACTTCTGCATGAAACTGTTTCTTTCTTTTATAAGCTTGAGCGTGTCCTCGTCCATCCATTGATGCTTGTAATCCCTATACTTGATAGTGTGTATTGGGGCAATGGCGTCCAGAAATTCTTTTATTATGACAATGACTTTGTCCCATTTATCATCAACGTTAATCGCTGTGAAAATATCCTCCCAATTTTGATTTAATAAAAATTCTTTGAAAGAGTCTTTATTGTAGTTTTTATATGAGCGGCCTTCGTATGATACTATTTCTTTTGGGTTGGGAGTTTTTTTCCTGCAGGCGTAGATAGGAAGGTGGTCACTTATTAAAATAGGAGCCACATGCTTAGACATAATGTATGTGGAATTTGTTAAAATATTGTCTATACAAGTACCATGATTAGGGATGCCATCTATGTTTGGACGGGTAATTTCTGAGAATAGCCACTTCAAGTTATAGTCACGACAGAAAGTTTTTAACGCTTCAGTTTCACCACTGGTGTTATCCATGAAATTGACATTAAAGTCACCCAAGAACCAGTTTTCTCTTTTTTTAGTATAAAGTTTCTTGAGACAATCAATGAATTTGGGTACATTAGCTCTGGGGGGTTTGTAAACAGTACTTAGGGTCATCATTCTATTTTTGGGTATATCTATATTAATGGATAGGCATTCAATGTCATCTGAGATGTATGATAGCTCATGATTAACAGAGGAGTATTTATAAATTCTATCCGTGAGGTAGCAGATAATACCACCAGCTATGCCATCTCTGTCCAGTCTATGATAGCTTTTTCCGGGCCAAGATAATAGGGCAGTGTCATGTTTGGGGGTAAGCCATGATTCAGTGAAGGCTAGGAAATCGACATTATTCAAAGTTGGCTTAATCTCAATTAGTTTGCTTCTTTTACCCTGTATACTCCTGCAGTTAAGATGAGCCACCGTAAAACCCTTCATTTTGGGAACTTGAAAGTCCTTACTATAATCCATCAAGTTGTCCAAAAAGTTCAACATGAAATCCAGCGGAAAACCACTGCTTATAAAACCCTACCATTTGTGTGACATATTCCAACATCTGAATATTTGTAAAAAAGATGATAAATAAAACTTGAATGACAGCTGGATACGGTTCAATCTTTCCGAGATCTAGCTTAGTCCCACCTACTCTCTCTCCCCAGGGGCATGTAACAACCCCTAAGGTGTTTAGTGACATTAGATGCATGTTTGGGGAGTATATTCAGCTTATGTGTAAAAGAAGAGATCCATCTTGTAAAGTGAATCAGATGAACATACAATTTTTAATTATCAACATGGTGTTAAATGGACGTGTGCGGCCCAATGGTGGATGATAAGTATGAATACAGAAGGTAATTCTACATGCCGTGTTAGGTGAGTATCATATATTTTATGGATAATATAAACCAATTACTTAGTTTGTGATTAAAAGAACAATATATCAGCACCTGTAATTAAGGTGGATAATACTCTTGAATATAATATACCGGTAGTGACTCGACAAGTTGTAGTATAATAGAAGTAAAGGCTAGTGGCTATGTCGAGCAGCATCTGGATCTGGTGTTTGGACCCAAGCTTACTTTAAAGGTGCATAATCCGATAGAAGCAGGCAAAAGAAATATAATCTTAACTTACATAACTCGTCACACAGGGTTCACATTGGATGTGTCTCATTGTATGTGGAAGGAATAGTCATTTAATGCATGGGAACATGCCCTATCATGTGGTTGAAAGTGCACCACGGCCGTTATCACGAATCTGTCACAGCGGCCATTCCTCCAGCATCCTCAAGTATAAACAAGGTCAATCTCGTGACCTCTCGTGGTCCGTCATGACCTGGGTCACCCAGAAGTGGGACAGCTCACCCCCCACTCACCCCTACTCACTCCTGAGGCCAAACAACACGTGTAATACGCACAGGGAAAGTAACTCCAACTTCAGGTAAGTTTTCAAGATGATTTTAGAAGTAGACCTTTTTATTTATTTAGAATATTGATGTTCAATAATTGGTGCATCCTAAATACCACAGTTGGAAAGTTGACACTTTGATAGTTGATAGTATATTGTGTTGAAAGGTCGGCACTTTGCTGTCTACATTGCACAGAAAGGAATGTCACTACCATAGCTGCAGAACTGTCAACAGCTGTCAAGGGGTTTTTAACGTTTTGTAAAGATTGAATCTGTGAAACAATTATGATCTTCATGTGAACGTTTTCAGCACTTCTTGGGGAAGGAAAGACCATGATCAATAAAGTTACCATAATGCAAATTATCTGCTTATTGTCATGATACTTTTTTCTGGTACTTATCTCCGTATAAAATGTAAATTTCCAGACTAATCTATGTAAATCCCATATTGATTTCTTATGATTTATATTTGCAGACCAAAAATGCCACCCAAAAAAAAGATTATAAAGAAGATATCACAAGCAGAAAAAAAGAGAGTAGAAGAGCTCATGGAACGGTCTAAGGAAAATACAAAGGTGAGAAATAATATATGATATGAGTATATGATTCTTCTAGCTGGAAGTTTTGTAATTTGTTGTGCCCTTAGGGAGTGATCATTTTTTATCAACAGGGGGGGGGGTTGGTTTGGGGGGGGGGGGGCAAAAAAATTTGGACCCCTTGACCGGGGGGGGTGTAAAAAATTTGGACCCCTTTTGGGGGGGGGTCAAAAAAATTTAACCTGTTTTGGGCCAAAAAGCCCGCGCGTTACTATGCTTCAAAGGGCCCGCGCGCGCGCCGATTTCCGACCCGTAGGGGGGGGGGGTAAAAAATTTGACCCGTTGACCGGGGGGGTGAAAAAAAATTCGCGCGCTCCGCGCAGAAAATCACCCCCCCCTGTTGTTAAAAAATGATCACTCCCTTAGTCGTGATGATGCATGAATGCATATAAATTTAAGGATCAAGACGATTGTCCATTGATATATTCCTTTTCCCCCACCTACATGCTCTGTATCAAGTTACTGTTTGGTTTTTAATCTTGGACCCGCCACTCAGGGTGAGGGGTATATGATATTGGATAAGCCAGTGATATAGGGACCTCCCCCCCATTTTCTTTGCCAGTGTGGGACGAGATGAGATATGTATTTCATGGGTAAGATCCATATTACCTTTGACTCTAGTTTTTTAGGGAATGATTTCTCAAAGATTTTAATGTCTAGACGTATAATAGTGCATTACGATGCATTTTTGGCACACAAAATATATTATGGCTGAGATCTTTAATCATCCTCCATAATTTGGATTTAAACATCATTTTCAGAGGAAACGATTTTGGTAAATCAGAAAGGTAGTCCTGACAGTGGCGGATCTAGGATTTTCTGAACAGGGAGCTGAGAACTGAGGGGGGCTTTGGGGTAGGAATGTCATTGCTGCCAAATTTTGTTAATTTGTCGAGATATCAGTTATGAGGTATACCACAAATGCAGTGTAGATTTAACATAAAAAATTATGTCTTGTGGCTTAAAAAAATTAAGTAAATAAGGAAAGTAGGAGAAAGGATCGATGCCCCGACTATTTTCCTTTTGAAATATTTCACATCTCTTGTATCAAATCTTAGAATGTCCATTTTACTATCATTCTTTTTATCATGTTGCTTAAAATGCCATAGTTCAGCCTCTAATGGGAATATCTGAAAAATTCTTTCACTGTTAGAAAGCTGGGATTCCAGGGGTAAAGATACACTCTGTTTCAATACACAATATCGGATATCTTACAATTTGTCGATATATTAATACCTATGATACTAATGACATCCCTACTTTAGGGGGCATACCCCTCCCCCTACAATAGTTATTACCCCTCAGATCTATAATTACCGTCTATGATTGGGGCTAGGATTTTGTTTTTTTAAGGTAAAACTCTAAGACTCTAGACTTAAAATGGTGCATTCTGATACAGATTTGGGCTATTCACATTCATATAACTAAGCCCAGAAAAATATAAAAACATGTAAGGTTATGATCGATGTAGGTCAACAAGTCTAATCAATATGTAAATAAGAAAAGCAAACATACATTTTCCTCAAGTACTGCAATAGTATATATTTATTTCAACAATGAACATCTACTTCACAATGTTTTATAGCAGGCATCCTTCTTCTGTCTTTGATACAGCAACATATCCTAAGACTCAACCTGGACCAATCACATAACATTCTCCTTCGGATGTGTGGCATGCACCCAGCCCTTGTGTTCGATGTGATCGAGTTCAGTGAGGCCTCTCTGCCTGAACCGGGGCCTTCACCACCGGATGAGGAAAACTCCCCAGAATGGTGCAAGTGTCATAGATGTCGGCCAATGCCGTCGTGGAAGGAACAGGAGTGCTGCAACTGCCTACCTCAAAACTGCCACAGTAACCTTCCGGTAAGTTACATACTGATACACAATCTTCCAATTCATCATCACATTTTGAAATTCTCACATGCTTCAAAGTGTGGTCCCTTTATTGAAGTTAGTTATTTTCAACATGTTTACAGGTGCATTTAAACACACTTGACCTAAAACTACCAAATCACTATAAAGACAATATGACTAAGATCTAAATCTTTCCCCTTTTATTTTTCATATTTCAAGGAAATGGAAATCCTGGTACTTCTACCCCAAGTTCTGGATGTGGCTAACTATTACAGAGGAGAGTTCCTCCATGCTCAGAATGATGGCTCTCATAGAGCAAGAAGGCATGCTGCCTACAGACAGTATGTTCTGTGGAGACATGGACGTCTTGGAGTTGGCAGACGCGTAGTAGTGCCATCATGTGTAGTCTGGAAAATTCGGGATAGATTTCCCGACCCTCAGGCACAGTATACTGGATGGCGTCCATCTCCAATAGCATGTAAGTTAAAGATTTCCAGCAACATAGATATTTACAGATGTAATCTGCATATCACTATTTACTCAGGGATTATACTCGTACAATATTGTAGTGTCACTTGTGTCTGAGAAGCGACTTTCCTGGGCTGCAACGAGCTCTGAGGTAGGTGGTGGGGGATGCTTGGCAATGGTACTGCTGATGCGTCTGCCGTCATCTGCTTCCAGCTCCCGTTTTGCTTGAAGCGGCTTGGTCATTTCCATCCTAGTGTTGAAGACCAACTCCAGCAGCTCAGTGATGTACTCATACTGTTTTGGTTCTTTCAGAAGCACAGCACTCCAGGAGTCTGACCGTTTGCTGTAGATGCGGCCATACCTGACAACAGTATTAAGACAGTTTCATCTAGAGATATTTTGGTGTCTCAAATATATAAGAAAGTAGTAGTAAATGGAAGTTTTTCACAGATGAACCAGAAGACTTAGCAAGGTTGTATTACAGTATCTCCATGGTCCATATTCATGAGAAGCATTTTTTATACTAAAAAAAAAGTAGTTAAAAAAGTAAGAACTAATTAAGCATAGATGACTTCGTATCCTCTCCTCAGTCAAATAACAAAGTAGAAGGAATACTCACACCAATTGCTCTTTCTTGTTTCTCCTTGGAGCACGATCTTTGTGCTTGTTGTAGTCAATGGCTGCCAGAAGGTTCCGTGCTTTGTATGCTGAATGCCTATGAACACATTTGAGAGACAGCTTTGTAATGACGCTATCTAAAACGGATTTATTGTTTAGACAATTTCCCAATGCAGATATTATATCCAGTTTAAAGAGCCTGACAACAGAATTGACAATTCTTATAAAATAGAGGGACATAACATTATGACAACCATGTAATATGGTACGTTAGCTTTACAGTAGTCCTATTATTTCACACCTATTCATACTTACTGGAATGCATATCGCTTGGAACAGTACATCAGAATGTGATGATGAAACACTTCGAGCATGCCTGTGTGCCTATAAATGTTTGTAAGAAGAAACTTCATCATCAATGCATTAAAATAATAAAGTGTTGGATATTTCAAAAATGTGTTAAGTTTGTGCGTTTCAGTGAATCTGAAATACCTATAAATTACTAAAAAAGATTACCGTATTCGACGTATTCGCCCTACCCCTAATAAGCACCCCCCTTTTGGGGGCATTTTAAGACTAGAACAAAGGCTCAAATTTCACGAACTCTTAAGTACTAAAACACCACAAAAATAATTTCATAAGTGCCCAGGGCGCTTGTTACATCTATACAAATTTTGTTCACCTGAAGTTGGTGTAGTGGTGTGCCACCGACTTGAAGTACCTTGTGCTGTACACAAACTGACACAGAGCTGCATGAGCAGGACTTTCTGGCTCCAAATAGGGCTTGTTTGGGTCCTCCTCAATGGGACCATGGGCACATTCACGAAATCCATAGCCATCATCCACTACCCAGGAGTGACTCCCCACTATGTGATGGATCAGTGACCGCCAGATACTCTGTAATAGTGGAGAACCAATACCAGTACTAAAAGATGCACCACAATGACAAATGTTGGTGTTTTTTTATTGGTTTGGAAAAATTTGATATTGCCTTCCACAATTTTACAAAGTGATTATAGACAATCTTTCAGTATTCGGTTTAAATGTGTATAGTCAAATAGTCTCATACAGTATTCAATATGCAATACATACCAGGAATCTGTTGGCTTCTCCATCAGCGTGCTGGCAGGAATACCAAAAGTGTCGGATGATATCTTTCACCCATGGCTGAAGTTCTTCATGACTGCTGGCGACCTGGTAAATAGATTTTAAACGAAAGAGTACCGTAAATTCTCGCGTATAAGCCTAACTCGCGTATAAAAGCCGCACCCCTAACTTTGACAAATTATATAAGCCGCAGAGGGGGTCTGAATATTGCGATTTTGGTACCGTGGTATACTAATAAAAACTCTCGTATAAGCCGCACCATATATAGGCATGTTTGGTATCAAAAGAAAGCTGAGTCTGACTCGCGTACAAGCCGCGGCTTCTACGCGAGAATTTACGGTAGGAGTAGATTGTGCCTCTACATGGGTAAAATTCGACACGTGCGACACGGCTCTTTTAAAACTTGATGGACACAGGCATTTGTATAAGTCCCTAGTATAGTCTATATACATATAAATTGACACGACGACATGGCACTTTTGCTAAAATTCGACCCACGACACGGTCAAAACTGTGGGGACCAATGTAGAGGCACTAGATTAGGAATGAAACTGATACAGTGTTCAATGTAATAAGTACCCTCCCTCTAATAGGCGCCCCCCTTCTTGGAGCATTTTCTCGACTAGAAGACTCTTCATGGAGGGGCAGGAGGAATTAGGCCTTGAACATCTATATTGATATTGATTTACTTTACATCCAAATCTTATGATAATGCATTGCCTTACGTTGTTGAGGTGCTTTGCAAGGTTTTTTGCTGCATGCCAGATATCCCACTGATGCTTTATCCTTGGCTTCTTCTCACCTACAAAGTAGAAAAGTGAGAACTAACCGACTGGGCATTATTTACCAACAGTTGGGATCCTGGTATAGGCCTATCAACTCTGTAGGGTGGGCATCATGCATTATGCAGGAGTCTAGCTTGAGAGAATCCTATTCTATCAGAAAATCTGATTTTGATCACATTCGTACTGTTTATAAGAACTGTCATACTAATTCTCATACAGGCAGGGGCTTTTCTACCTGTAAATTTACTGTATAATGCAAATATTCCCTCAAATCAATATACTCACGCATCCATGCAGCAATTTGTCTGTGGGCATCAGTGACAAGCTCTGTTATCTTCAGATCAGATTCTTCCAGGCTTTTCAGGGCCATCTCTAGGCCCTCTTTTTCCATATTGGGTGACTTCCCTCCGACCTTCCTCTTGTCAACAACCTCAACATCTAGTATTGTATGCGAGTCATGCTCCATCATTGTGTAGGTTAGAAATTTGGCACAGTAACCAGGTGAGTCATTGCGGCCATCACCTGAATTACAAGTAAACAATTGATTAAATATGGGCCAAAATCGGGTTGATTGTCCCTCAAGTTGGCAAGCTAACCATATGAAGGGAAATACTACCAGAGACAAATGGTTTGGGATCCCTAGAGACCATATACCAAATATTACGAATCCAAAAAATCTAAGCTTTGGAGCAATTTTTGAGAAGATGGCAGGGGGCTCAAAATCGGCCAAAAATTCGCCAAAAGGCGCGATCGGTAAAGGAAAAGTTAAGTGGTGTTTTTTCTCTTTTTAATAAAAAAGAATTAAAAAAGAATAATAATTTAATTAAATATCTTTTTCTATTTCTTCTGACAACCCATGCCAAAGCAACATTCTCAAACAGTTGTCTCCCACTACTTTGATACTACACATCTGGAGCTGCCTCTTTTGCTAGTCTGTGTGAGTGCCACTACCGTAAAACCTTGCGTATAAGCCGCGGCTAGTACGCGAGTCAGATCGGCGGTGCGGCTTATAGCATCGGCCCAGGGTCAGGGTGCGGCTTATACGCAAGCTTTTATTATAATGGTACAGTACTAAATGTCACCATACTCAGACGTCTCGTGCGGCTTATAGCATCGGCATAAACTCGGAGTGCGGCTTATATGCGAGTTAGGCTTATACGCGAGGTTTTACGGTAGTGATTTATGTACTAAATCATTACTTACCTGCAAGAACTAAATCAGCATCTTTGAATTGACTCTGAAGTGAAGTCTTGTACTCATCCCAGTACTTGTTGATAGCTGGGATAACACATGCTGATTGTAGTCTGTCATATGTAGCCGGACTGGGAGCCTTGATATTCATGAAGCGTAGAAGGAGCGCAATCTTAGAGTAGTTGTTCCCACTTAGCAGAATATTGCTGCAGAGCATGAAGTCACCTAATGCTACTCCCTTGCGTGGCATGGGTGGTTGAGACATCCATGTTGGGCCCTTGTGTCCATCAGCACATTTCTGCAAGATATCATTAAAAATACACTGTAAATTCTCGCTTATAAGCTTAGCCCACATATCACCAGCTATATAATCAAAGATATCCAGTTTCCTGAAATTAGAATAGTACAAGAACTAAGAACAGGTACTGTTGATTCTTGTCTTTGCGAATATACTATTAGCCGCACAGGGGCTGCCATTATAGCGACTTTGGCAGTGTACCGTAAAACCTCGTGTAGAAGCCGCGGATAGTATGTGAGTCCGATCTCCAGTGCAGCTTATATGATCGGCCCAAACAGAAGCGAGTTTTCCCAAATACAGGTTTATACGCGAGGTTTTACGGAAGCATAATACAATTAAAAAGTCACGTATAAGCTATAAGAGTTTGTCCTGATATTATAAGCCGGACTGACTTGCAGATGAGGCACAGCTTCTAGGTGATAAATACAAAATAATGCAAGTAGTATATACAATAAATACAAAATAAAGTAGTATATACCCATTTCAAAATGATGGCTGTACCAAGAGTCTCAACGGAAACTTCCAGCTTCTTTTTACATTTCTCGCACTCCTTAACATCTAGTGCTGCGAGTTCCAGTAAGCTGCTCTCGTAGGCTAAGCATGCCGTCTTGGTCACAGCCTCACGGCTTGATAACGGCTCAGACTGCAATGTTGGCATTGGAGCATCTAGTCCTGTGTTTGCTACATCATGGACCAGGACCTCGTCAGGCAATTCCTCTAGATCTTCTACATCAAACCACCTATAAAATATATGGAACAGAAATAAATAAAGCAGATAGCATCACTGGCCGATTTCAGATGTACCCTTTCTATTTTTTCAGGATGGGGTCTCAGATGCACTGTCTATGATTATTTTCATATATATTGATTAAATAATCATAATTATTGTTGAAAGAGAATACATTATGTATATCTACATGGATTTAGCTTTCATGATAAGTGATTCTAGTCAAGATTTGTACATGATATGCATATATATATACACTATCCTATCTGACATACTTCTTGTTTGTCTTCATCTCTCTTGCATGTTCTGCAATTGATGTTTCGCCTGGAATGTACATAGAGACTTCTTCCGGTTCTTGTTCCTCATCTGCACTATAATAGTCCTCCTCATCTTCCTCCTCATCTTCTTCCTCATCCTCGTGGTATTTCTCATCCTCTCCATCACACAAACCCTGATATTCCGCATCCCTTATGGACATCGCTGTTGGTGTTTTGCACCTATGATATAAAAAATATCATTGTTAATTATTTGACAATTTAAATTCGTAGCAGAGAGCTCCAGTGCTGCATTCCTAGTGCTCAGGATTGTAAACCCATAGAGGTTGAGGCACTCCCACGAGGTCAGTCTTATACAAATGTAGTGGAGGTGTCCAGGAGTTATTTATCAATATTCTAAAGCTTTACAGCTTAGAGCGATGAAACCTTAGTTTAATGATATAGCCACAGGATCAAGGAAAGCACTCATAGTTATGTTACTTGATGTCAAATCTTTTTACTTCTTGTTATTAAAAAAGTGAGGGCTAGCTTATTTCATTTTATGAGACATACCGTGCAGAGCTTGTCATTGATGCCTCATCAATGGGGTCGATACCAGAAATCATACTGGGTGGCCCTGAATTAGCTGGTGTGTGGTCCAACAGTGCAGGATCTTCTTCAGTTGCACGGAAACCAGGTACCATAGGTGTTGAAGTAACAAGTCCAGCAATTATCTCAGTCCTCAGATTTGGTGGTGGCTCTCGATACCTGAATATAACATGTGATAGTTTACAATGTCGTTCACAATAATTTAAATCAAACAAATACAGGTTTTGGACTGACAATATGTGTTGTTTCCATAAGAAAGTTTTGAAAATCACTTTTATCAAATACAATACATCTTTATAAACCAGTCCTCCTTATACCTAAGTTCGTTATGTGTAGATTTTACAGTCTACTTATGCCAGGTAGGCATACAGGGAGATTTACCATAAAAACATCTCTGATAAGGCTGCCTTCCTTATAGGACAGCTCCAACTTTTAGAAAAATTGTATAAGCCGAATTATGGCCTAATAAAGCATGGTCAAATCATAATTTACTTGATAAAAAAAACTCCATTTTAAGCCAACTCCCCCTTACATAGATGGTGTATATGTAAGGGAATACCACTAAAATCGACAAGACTAACTACTTCATAAACATAGATAATGCAAATACTGATAGTTCAATATATTGGTCAAAATAAAACACAAAACTGGGAATCGCTATTATGGATTTCCTGGGTTTTCATATGTATTAAATGGTTGGGAAAGAAGGGTATTTTTAAAGACTCTTCTACGCACAGTACCTATTCTCTGTATAGATTGGCAACTCAATGGGATTCAATGATGATACAATTTTCTTCATTTTTAATCTGGCGAATTCAAAAAATAAAAGAAACATTGACATGACCTTTCTTAAAATCGACAGGTGGCATGAGACATAGTGACAAATGACAGGAGAATTACAAAAAATAGTGACATGACCTTTCTTAAAATCGACAGGTGGCATGGGACACAGTGGCAAATGACAGGGGAAAAAAATAGTGACATGACCTTTCTTAAAATCGACAGCTGACACGGGACATACGTGACAAATGACAGGAGAAATTAAAAAAATAGTGACATGAAGTGACATGACCTTTCTTAAAATCGACAGGTGGCATGGGACATAGTGGCAAATGACAGGAGAAATAAAAAAAATTATGACATGACCTTTTCTTAAAATCGAAAGGTGACATGGCCTCGACATGGGACATAGTGACATACCGTATTCGACGTAATAAGCGCCCTGGGCGCTTAAAATATTATTTTAAGTGTAAAAATCAGCCTCAAATATTCATTCTAATAAGCGCCCCCTATGGTTGTCATGTACAGAACTCAGTGGCATGTAGAAGGCTTATTACACCCTTATTACTTCACACTTGGCTTGAGCTTAACACCTACACAGGTGTGAAGTGCTCCATATTATTCCCAGGTGAGAAAATGAGTAAAAAAATTGCAGAAACACATTAAAAGAATCTGGGGAAAAATCTGTAAAAAGGGGGGGGGCGCTTATTAGGGGGAGGGCGCTTATTACGTTGAATACGGTATGTTATAAATAGTGACAAGGGATATGAATTGAGCATCTCGTAAAATTGAGAGGTAACATGGAGAGCCCCATATACACCCCTGTAGATTGTGGGAGGGGGGGGGGGGGTCCCCATGTCACCTGTCAGTTATCATAATTTCGTCTGACACCTACCTGTCAAGTAGCAAAGTTGCTAGTGCAACGTGGTCGACATCAAGCTCCTGTCTCAGATCTTCCCATTTCTCAAAGACATGTAACAAGAAAATCCGTGTAGCATCACGTTTTCTTACAGCTTCCTTGTGGGCTGCCTTCTTGGCAGAATCTGTTTTGTACTTTGGGGGCCGACCTTTAGGCCCCCCTTTACCTTTAACCATGAGAAATTGTGAAAACGAATCACAAAATCTCCGTAGTGAGGTCCGTTTTGGAGGGAAAGTTTCCCTGGTCAGACTGGGGCGTCTGGCTTCTCCTGTTGATGTTTACATGACCCCTGGGCACGACCTATGACCTAGTTAATTGGGTCAAATAGTCACGTGACTCAGCGCGAGATGCTGGCGCCATATTGAAAGTTTCAAAACCTGGGTGGAATAAAAGTATGCATACCGAAATGTTGCCAGGGAAATATAACTGGATTTACCTCAAAACGACGCCTATAATCTTAACAAAGGGACCCACAAATAGATAAGGCATTTCTCTATCGACAGAATGGTATGTAGAAGTTTAGATTTTATTTTTTGGCCTACTTTTATCGGATTATGCACCTTTAACTGAGCCTTGCTTCATTTAATTTTAGTCAGCCTCACCAGGCTTGAGCCTCAGTAGGCTTAGTTGATGCAAGCCTCCGCAGGCTTTCGTCAGAGACTTTCGTCAGAGACTCATCAGGCTTGAGCAGTAGCAATCAGGGCCTCTTCAGGCTTGAGTCCCGTCAGTCTACATTGCAAGTCAGCCTCAGGGTGTTTTAGCCTCAGCAGGCTATACTGTGCGTGAACCTCATCAGGCTCTAGCCCCTACAGTTTTGGTTCCCAGCCTCTGCAGGCTGGAGTCCCTGTAGTTAGAGCGCAAGCCCCTTCGGGTCAGAGCTCCAGCAGGCCTATCATTATGTCAGCCTCTTCAGGCTTTTTGTGCTAAGTGATTTACTGAGCTTAATCTCGTTCTGTCCTTGTTGTGCGCAGCCTCGCCAGGCTTCCTGATAGTAGTGTTTGGTATAGCTATTGAGGCCTCAGCAGGTCTCCTACTATGGTGTAGATTTCTACCTTCAGTTTGTTGTGTCAGAACAAGCCTCGCCAGGCTTCAGTTACCGTCCATTTTGTGTGGGTTCTTTTTCTACATAGCCTCCTCAGGCTTAGGTATTAGAGACATGAGATTTCAGTTGAAGTACGTCAATTATAACATATTTTAAGGTAATACACGGCTTGTACCAACAGAGTGTTTATCTTTCTTCAGTCTGCTGCAGAGTGATACATGTTGCTGTTGGATTAAGTGTTTAAAGTGTATCCAGCAGGAATAGACTTAACTAATTATGTACATGGTATGGTGACTGTATGGCTTGGGGATACTGCATACAGTGACCTGGACGGAGAGAAGTCAAGGACTAGACTTAACTAATAATGTACATGATATATAACTGCATGACTTGAGAAAACTGTATATAGCTGTCCGTGCGGTGGGGAGAGAAGCTGTAATGACAAGTATCGAGCATACTGCAAAACAGTAGTCTGGGTGGGGAGCCGTGGGTGGCTCCATTTATATACAATGCATTATTTGACCCATCATCATGAGTTTAGTGTATACAGTGTTCTGTATGGGGGATAGCAAGTGGTTCCTTAGTATTGTACTGTGCTATCTAAGTCGTCATCATATCTTCTTGTAGGGTCTTCATGCATCTTTCTTTCAGTCCTCCTTCCAGTATTAGCTCCTCGTATAATGCTGGGCAAGCTACCATGACATGTAGGTTATTTACAATTTCTACCGGCAGGTACCTTGGTGCTTCATCTCCAAATTCGTTCTCGTGTCTTGTTATTTTTATGTTGTCTTGTGGAGTGTTGTTTTCCTTGTTTGCCCCTGCAATACGGTAGTATCTAACCGCTCCAATTCTTGTTCTTTGGTGGATGGTTGAGATTCCTTCATCTATGGGTGTTTTGTGCCATTCCCATGCCCCAGTTGTTTGAGTGCTCCTGCTTTTCGTGTCTACTACTTCTACTACTTCATGGCCATTGGTACCCCGGCTTCGGTTGTCTCTTTCTCTTTGAATACCCTGTTTTACGTCAAGAGATTTTTCTTGTACTAATTTTGTGGTATGCTTTTTCCTTTGCACTCGGTGATTTGTGTCAGAGTCTTTTTCTGATTCTGACTCTCCTGACGTCGAGGCTAGGGGAATGCTAGAGTCACTGATGCAGCAGGGCGTCACTGAGCGTCTACTGCCAGGGGAGGGTGGGGGACTGGGATTTTTTCTTCCTTCTGTACTTACAAGGTCGTTGAAGATGATGATTTCTGTTATCCCTCTTGGATTTTGCCAGTTGTCCTCCTCATCTAGACTCATGGAGGTGTCAGAAGATTTATTTAGAACCTCAGACATATCTTTATCTTGAGTCATGATGGGCTGTCCTGCTATCTCACTGTTGCTAGCACTATCTAGCTCTTGGGTAGTGCTCCTACATCTGGGCTCCTCCTCACTCCCACTACTGTTTTGCTTTTCATAGCCGGCATCTTGGTATTGTCGCCACTCAGATTCTTCTTTCTTCAGCTTCAGCTCCACCTCCCTTATGGTTTTTATTATTTTGTTTGCAACTCTTACTTGTAGCGCTTCTGAGGGGAGGGTCCCATCTCTTAGCTGTGTGTATCTATACTCTGACTTTCCTACCCACTTTTTCTTCTTCTTATCTTTGATTAGTCCCTCTAGGTGTGGGATTCCATATCCCATGTTATACCCTAGCTGAGTGATCTCAATATTGACTCTTTGTAGTGCAGTTTCCAGGTCTGCTTGATCCTGAGTGCTTGTGTAGAGATTACTGATCTTATGAATTTCTCCTGAGTAAATGGTGCATACCACTATTATGGCTCGAGGTGAGGAAGACCAGGCCATATCCATCAGCTCATAGTACTGGTTCATCAGGGTCATATGTGCTTCCTCTTCTCCCCTTTTGAACAGTGGAGTGTCGCTGGATTCATCAATCAAAGAGTAGAACCCAACCGCTATTATAATTAATTCAAACACTGTGTCTTTGTATTTCTCCTCATGGAAAATATTTAAGTAGTCAACGATTTTGGCTTCATTTCTGCAAACTGTGAATAGTTCAATGTCCAGTGTGCCCTTTATTCTATCGTGAATGTCCTGTGTTATTCTGTTGTCACCCAATAACAGGCACTTCTCCACTTGTTGGCCTATGTCTTGTCTAATGTCGTAGAGATTCTCTCCCTCCTTCTTCTCCAATATTCCTGTATAGAAATCCTCCCCCCCATCTACTTCCCCTATCCCAGCCATTATTTCTCTACTATTTTCTTCTACTGAGGGGAGTGAGTCGACTCCTTGGACTCCTGTTGTCGTGTTCTCTTAGTTCAGCTACTCTTGGTGGTCTGGGTATTTCTGAAATTCCAGCGCGATGTTTGGTGCGGTATGGGCTGTTGCCCCAGCTGTAGTCTCTCTCTTCCTTTCTACTGCTGTAGTCTTGGGAGTGGCTCCTCCTGTTGTGTGATCTGTTTCTCCCTCTATACCTGTTTTCTCCTTGTCTGTCTCTTCTTCTGCTTCTATCACGGTGTGTGGCACGCCAGTCAAGATCTCTGCTCCTGCTAATGCTCCTCCACCTACTTCTATTGTTGTGGGCAGGACGGGAGTTCTCCTGGTTGTCATAGGAGTTTTCGTAGGAGTGGTACCGTGAAGTGCGGGGGGTCGCAGTCTTGACTTCAGGTGTGGATCTTTTCTTGTACACTTCTTGTTCTGCCTTTTCTTCTTCTAGGGATTGTTGAACGGTGAGAGCAGGAATCGGGTGCTCCTGTCTATGTCTAAGGTGATCTCTCACTCTCTTGAGGATTTTGCCGTGCAGGTTCGCTCCTTGAAATAAACCAGAGTTGTATGAGTCATCTGATACAATACGACCTCCACCCCATTCCCTACAGTAGGTCCCTTCCACTAGTATCTTGGGGTGGCTGGTAATCAGGTCCCTACCATACTTTTCGTGTGTAGTGAACTTGCAGACAAGTAGCTTGAACATTAAGTTTTCGCGGTATGTGTGCCACCTATGGGGGTGGTCAATTTCAATGTTACCGCTAATTTCTTTAATTTTCCATGAACTTGTTTCTTTCATTATTTTTACTTCCCTTCTTTTATCTCCCCCATACCGAGCCTTCATGCAGGCGTAGCCTTGTTCTACGCTGATAAAGTCTAGCTTCTCCCCGTCATCGGTTGTGTATTGGAATGGAGAATGGTGGAAATTGCTAAGGAATGCTCCCGTTCCAGCGTATACGATCAGGTCTTTAGTTTCCCTGATACATATTTTCCCATTTCTATCAACTACCTGCTTTATGTCGCTTGGATGCTGCTGTTTTGACTGCAACACACTTGTTTTTTGTGGGATTGTCGAGTCGGTGTTTACACGTGCGTCTGGCGCGTTCGATGTAGATGCTGCAGTGCGGTGTGTGTCTTTTTCCGGTGGAGCTTCCGGTGCGTTCGACTGTGGTTCCTCAGTTCTTTGCTGATGTTTTGTATCACCGCTGGTGCGAGTCTTGCTGATGTTTGAGTTCTTGGAGTTAACATGGTTATTCTTTGTCAACTTCTCACCCTCCACTGACTCAGCTATCTCGTTGCCTTGTCTTTCTGATGGTCCTGCATTCTGATCACCTTTCTCAGTTCTCCCTTTGTCCCCGGTTGGGTGGGTTTCTTTATCTCTTTGCGACTTGTAGATCCCTTGTACTTCATCCAGAAGTCTTTCATACCTTATTTTGTTTTCAGTCATGGAGTTGGTGGGATTTCCTTCAATAGAGGGTACTTCTTCAATCGGGATGAGACTGTTCATTCTGAGAATTGGGGGCAGGTATTTCTGTGGTATGGTGGAGATGGTGTCCAATGTATAAACCTTGTCCAGTACTCTCACTCTATCTTCACATACTGCTGCTCTGAGGCCTTTCATGCAGTTGAAAGCAGATATGAATTGCATGTCTTTTTTCTTCTTTCTTGTCTGTCTGGATTCTTCAGTGGATATCTGGACTGTTTTTAGGTCAGATTCATGTTTCAACCTATCTGCTGCTTCCTCCAGAATGTACTTGGCCGAGTAATTGTTGAAGCAGATGCGTATTGGCGTGATTGTGTCCTGCGGGGCTGGTTGGCTTGGGTGTCGCATCCTGTGAATGTGTATAATGTCACTGTTGTGCAGGGGTGAGTGTATCTGTTCTCCTATAGCGAAAATTCTTTTGAAAAGATTTTCCCCTTTGTATTCTTTGAGGCCTGTAACGACAAGATTTCTATGGATGGATGGGTCTTTAAATTTCTCGGCGTCTTTATTTTTCACCGCTCCTGTGTATGAGTCACTTCTAGTAGGGCGAGAATCTGCTTTTCTTATTTTTTCCTCAATGCTCTTGTTTTCGGTGGCTAGCCTGCGTATGTCTTTTTCTTGACTTCTGATTAGCTCATTACAGTGCTCTATCTTCCTACTCATCTCCTTTCTGGTGTGTTGTTTTTCTAGTGTTTCCTCATTGCCTCCACTGTGTTCATACTTAGCCATTAGTGTGACTTGTTTTTTGAGCAGCTCTTTCAAGGTCTTCGATTCAATCTTCCATGAGTCTTGGTTTGTGGTGATGGATGAGACTGTCTCAGAGAGGCTTTTCACTTGTGTTGTTAAGGACTGAATCAGATTTGCTTTCTGCTCTAATTCCGTTCTTAGCCCAAAAAGAGTATCTTCATTGTCGGTGATCCTCTCTCCCAAGCCATCAGCCTTTTCTGCTATCAGTTCCGTTACTTTACCAACTGTCGTGGCTAGTTTGGAGATTTTTTGGTTAGTGATGTCGTTGGCTTCCGTCACCCTGCAGCCCAGTTTCTTGATTTTCCCATCCTGTTGTATTTTACCTGCTTCTAGGATAGATACTCTGCTTTTTGTGGCTGCAACTACTTCTTCAAGGGAGGCCAGCTTACTTTTGTTTTCCAGTGCTAACGCTTTGATTTCTCCTATGCTATCAGATATTGGTTTCAATTCACTTACAATAGTGTCTTTTATGGCTGTTCCAAGACCATCCACTTTTGTAGTGTTAAGCTTTACTGTGGATTGGATGCCATCCATTTTTCCCATGAGAGTTCCAAGATTTATACCTATGATCTGGTTGATTGCTGACAGGCTTTCTTCCCTTGAGTCAACTTGGGGTGCTTGCTTGGTTTTGGGCGGGGATGAAGAGTTGTGTTGTGGCTGAGTGGTGTGAAATGATTGAGATAGGCTGTCTTCATTTGCTTTTTGGTGTTTCTGTGTACCACTACAGCCAGCGTTGTGACTCACTTGTACTGCGCTAGAGATGTCTGGAGTGTCCCTAGTCGACTGTACCAAATCCTCATCAGGACCTGTGCAGTCCTCTGCAGGACTAAAACTGATAATCTGAGCGTCTTCTAGATGCTCCAGGTGTTGATTACTTTGTGTAGTATTTTCTGCACTGCTAAGATGCTGCCCATCTCCATGTCCAGAAATATATTTCCTCTGTGGCTGACCTGAGCTCGTGCTTTCAGGTTGTGGTGTTGCTGTGCTGGTTACATGTGAAAGCGGTACCTCTTCGCTTTCTATTCTCTGCGACATTGGAGTTCCATTTTCTGATTGTGTGGTTTGCAGAAATAGGTGTAGCGGCGCAGTGTTGTTGCTTCCTGGTTTTGGTTTAATGGGTGTGGATTGCATGTAACTAGAGTCCTCGGTGCTTGATTTCAGTCTGGCCATAAAGTGATCTTTAGAGAGCTCTGAGTCATTGACTGTGTCAATGTAACCTGAGCTGTTCACGTTATACTGATCAATTGGATACCGGTATCTTAAACTTTCTCCTATTTCTTCATCCGCTATAGAGTTATCATACGTGTGGTCATGGGATATGGCTTCTTGGCTGATTCCCAGCTGATTGCATGTCACAGCTCTACTAGCTTCTACATTTTCCTGATTGATTGTTGGCTCCCCTTGCCCTGGGCTGATAAGGTCGTCATCTTCCAATTCATCATCTGTTAAGATAATTTTATTTGGCTGGGACATGACTTGTTCTAGGGAGTGTTGTATGTGAAGCATATCTCTTTGTGCTTTGTTCTTGAAGGGGCTGAATCCAAGAAAGATTGACTGAGATTTGGTGCTACTACCACTTTCACTGCCATATCCTTCCTCTACCGTGGATTCTCTGTCTTCTAACTTGGTGATTTTGCTGGAATAAGCACTGTCGTCACTATCAGCATTATAGTAGCTACAATCTGCGACCTTGCTCTGAGCTGCATTGCTGTGTGTGGCGTATGATTGAGGTATAGGGTTTGCATCTGTTTGTAGAAAAGCATCCTCGTCAGGATATGATGATTCAGGCATCTGTTTGTATTTTGTTTGTGTGAATTGTTGTTGTTTTCGTTTAATGTAATCCTCATCAGGATTTTGAGTGTGTTGATTTTGTTTTTGTTTAATGTAATCCTCATCAGGATTAAAAGAATCATGGTAAAGAGAATGGCTTGTAGCTTTCTCCTCATCAGGATCAGCTGTGGCAGTTGGACCCCCGGCAGGGTTACAATCAGAGTGTGTTTTATTTGTTGGTAACAGTGTGACGTGTGTGGTGTTAGGTGTAATGTCTTGCCCCAGTGTGATAAATTCCTCGTCAGGATTATCACATGCACCTGTAGAACTATTATGTAATGCTCCACCAGCAGCTTTTTCCTCTTCAGGAGCAGTGGTGGTTAGAGCATTATGGGTGTATGAAGGTCTATCCTCCGCAGGATAAACTTGAGCAGATTCATATAGATCTGGCTCATTTGCAGTGTGTATAATTGCACGAGCTTCCCCATGCAAAGTGAGCCCCTGCTCATCTTTATTTGCATACTTCCCTCCGTTCATATCTGTATTAGCTTGAGTTGCATCAGTGATTGAATCAGTACCTGTGACGTGTTTGTATTCTTCGTTCCCCGAAGAGGCAGACGGTTTGTTGTTGTTTTGGGACGCCATGTTTGATTCATCCCGGGTGGCCGCGTTCGATGCCCAGGTAGGAAAGGCCGTGCCCGGTGCGTCCCGCTGTTTACTATCCCTGTACTCCTTGGGATTAGAGGCTGCAGGTAATTCTGAACTGGATTGAAGTTTCTGAAGGTATAAGTCTGGGATATTATTCTTATTTATCACAGAAATTGAGGTCGGGACCGGTGCGTTGTTGTTGTGGCTGCGTCGCTGTGCATCATGGGTTGTCTCGTGCAACATCTCGCGTCTCTCGTGATGTGCGAGATAGGCATGTGTCATGGCGGCAGCTCCAAACTCTCCGCTGGCTTTAGGAGCTGCGGGGTTAGATTGTTTAGTGATGGGGGTATCAGGTTTTACAATTACTGTTTTATTACTCGTATTTTCATCTTCGGATGATTCTGACTCAGAGATACCTTCGGTTTTTGTGAGGGTGCGGTCTTGCGACCCATTTTGGTCTTCTTCTTCAGTGTTGTCGTTTCGACCATCGTCTTCCGACTGCGCATGTCCGTGGAGTGAAGCTGCGTCCGACATGGCTCTGGCTGCTAGGGAGAATTCAGATTCTGATCCATTTTTTTGTACATGAAAATTGCTTTTTTTCAATGGAAATGAACTGATTACCCTTTTTTTTGATGTGGACCTGGTACATCTTGGACTGTTTTTTGTCTTTTCCTGACTTTTGCCTGGCGATTTGTCTTTCTTTCTCTGTTTGTGGTGTCCTCCCGTCATATTGAGTTGGTGGATGCCCGTTCTGCAGACGGACTGGACGCTGATTTTTGACAGTTGAAACTTTTTCCAGGATTGTCTAATATTCGCTGAGGAACCGTCCTTTTTTGATCTGTGGTGATGCTATGATCCTTCTTGCATAGGGTGCACACAAAAAATACGGTCGTATGAAGTTAAAAACACATTTAAAGCTGAAAAATACTCCCCTCGGTACTGAGGTTAGTGTTTCATCTTTGGCCGCGTTCGATCAATCAACTTAATCATGGTCATACCCTCAAAGTTGGAAAGGTGACCAAAACGTGGCACAAAAGTTTCAAGGATGCCCTGGGTAAATATGCAATATGTATTCATCAGTTCTAAAATGGTCCAATAGAGTTATGACTGAATATTATTTACCTGGAGGACATGAGAGTACAGTCGAGTCGTCATCCCCCTCGAGCCGCGAGTCTCCAGCTGTCAGGTGTCGTACGACATCCTCCTTGGTTGACACCAGCGACACCTCATGCTGACCAACGCTGAAGTTCCACCTGTAATGACACCAATATTTCACCATTATTGTAGGAACTATCAACTCAACTTTAAAACATTACATCATTATAAGTGCAGTCAGAGATGTCAATCCCTTGTCGACAAAAAGTAGGACATTTTAAGACTTTGGGTCAATTTTCTGTAGGAAATTAACTTAATTCAAGTCAGAAATTCCAGCAAAAAAAAAGAGTAGAAACTCCTGCAAAAGTAGGAAGCACATATGTTTTACCATCATTTGGGTCGAGGGACACCCCAAATGCTCTAGATAGTCTGTCACACTTTGTATTTCTCCAACCATTCAAAACCATGGACCCTGCATGTAATCACCTTTTAACTGCGACCCACTGCAGCCTAACCAGTGCTAGAACAATGATAAACAGATTGATACGGTTGTAGTTCCTCCCTGACAGTCTTGTTCCCATAGCAACAGAGATTTAGTCAAACACGTACCAGGCAGCTCAATGGGTATTTCAAGTAAGTGCCCGCTTTAAACTTTGCTTTGTGTAATTGTAAGATTGTCTATAAGATGGGGGTTATTCCAAAGGCTTTTCCCAACTCAGTGTCCACCTCTTGATAGAAGATTGTTGTTTCAAAGGCTGCTAGGTCCTCCTAGTATATCTTGACACTGATATAGGACCTATCCTGGGTTAGGTTTCCAATGTACAAAACAGCATGGAAGATATTCTCATTTGTGCACAATTTTACTGGTTCTCAATCAATGAGGCGTCTACAGTATGGTATAGGACGTCCTCACAAAATCAGCTTGTGTCACCAGTGATAAGGTAGTTGTTGTCTTATTTCTCCAATACAATTGTGCATATATCAGTTCAGTTGTTGCAAGCACCAGAGGCCATCAACAATAGCAATGTCACTATACTAAAGCTCCCCTACCACACGTCTACTCCGACACACACTGGGTCATGGTGTGGCATGGCGGGAAGGGTGACCCCAGCTTTTAAACCTGCAGCATGTAGCCTATGTATGGTGGGATGGGGATTCTGAGGATGACGCTGGGGGTGCGGCGGATACCTTTAATATTGACGTGCATCGTGCGCTGGGTCATCCCATGCTGTATACATGTATGACACATGCGTAGAAAAACAAAACAACACACGCGGTGTCTGGGGGTGTCGGCCTGAGCCTGGGAGGTAACATCTGGTGGGTTCCCTGACCACACCTCTACTGCTGTAAACTGTGCTATTTACGTCATGTGATACCATTGTGTCTGATACCGCCTGGGATCTTTCAACGGTAGAACTGAACAGGTTAATAGATAGCCCCTATAAGGCGTGAAGTGGTTAAAATGAATGGTGATTACTATACTATCACTCCAGATAGTACACATATACTCTAGCACAAAATGTGCATAAATAGTTTACATAATTATACAATATGCTACTTCATAAGGCTAGTTTAAACTTTTTGTTTAAAACTATTCTATCATATTTCTTATAGTCTAGGGAGGTAACATTTGAATTTTCCAAATGTTCTGTACTGAAAGTTCTTTACGCTTTTGTAAATTAATTGAGGGGTGGTGGGAGGCGGGAGGTAATATCGGTGGTCAGTGTTCATTGTTTTACAGCACATGTACATGTCTATATGACGTATGTTGATGACACATCCCAACACCTGCAGACTCCACCACTGACATCAGTAGGGGCACGTGACTCACGACATAGGTAACACTATAGTACTTCATAACTTCATATACAAGTTCAACATGTCGGCTTAATCTAGGTTTAGGTCGCTAACAGGGTTAATGTAAAAGACGGAACTTGTTTGGATCAAATGGTAGAATACAATATTTGTATAAAGTACAAGGTTAATAGCGACCACCTTACACAATGACCACCTTACATAGCGACCACCTTACATAGCGACTACCTTACATAGCGACTCCACTCATAGCGACCTATACCTAGAGTATATATAGAGCTTCATGCATCAAATTTAGCCAATATCAAACCCATACATGGGGGTTATATCCCCCCGGGGAAATGTTCCCTCTCATATGAATACTTTTAGCTTGTACAATATCATACACACCCTATATATACTCTAGTTTTAGGTCGCTAACACTGAGGTCGCTATTGAATCTATGTGTACAGACAGTGCTGTGGGATCCACCTTAGCGACTCCACTGATAGCGACCTAAAACTAGAGTATATATAGAGGAAAATGTATCAAAGTAAAAACATTCAAGGGGGACTTCATCCCCGGGGGAAAGGGTTTCCCTTAAGGGGAGACATAAAGAAAAGATGGGGATATGTTTTTTTTGGGGGGAAAGAAGCTAGGTGGCGCAGCCTTATTCATATTAACCTGGAATGATTAGGTTGCTAATTGGTGGTCGCTACCTAGTACATCCCTACATACTTGATACATAGGGAATAGCCTAGGTAGCGACTCCACTGTTAGCGACCTAAAACTAGAGTATATATAGAGGAAAATGTATCAAACTAAAAACATCCAAGGGGACTTTACCCCCGGGGGAAAGGGTTTCCCTTAAGGGGAAAGATTTAAAAAAAGATGGGGATATGTTTTTTTGGGGGGGGAAAGAAGCTAGGTGGCACAGCCTTATTCATATTAACCCTGGAATGATTAGGTCGCTAACTGGTAGTCGCTATCTAGTACATTCTCTACATACTAGCTACATAGGGAATAGCCTAGATAGCGACTCCACTGTTAGCGACCTAAAACTAGAGTATATATAGAGGGAAATGTATCAAACTAAAAACATCCAAGGGGACTTTACCCCCGGGGGAAAGGGTTTCCCTTAAGGGGAAAGATTTAAAAAAAGATGGGGATATGTTTTTTTGGGGGGAAAAGAAGCTAGGTGGCACAGCCTTATTCATATTAACCCTGGAATGATTAGGTCGCTAACTGGTAGTCGCTATCTAGTACATTCTCTACATACTAGCTACATAGGGAATAGCCTAGATAGCGACTCCACTGTTAGCGACCTAAAACTAGAGTATATATAGAGGAAAATGTATCAAACTAAAAACATCCAAGGGGACTTTACCCCCGGGGGAAAGGGTTTCCCTTAAGGGGAAAGATTTAAAAAAAGATGGGGATATGTTTTTTGGGGGGGGAAAAGAAGCTAGGTGGCGCAGCCTTATTCATATTAACCCTGGAATGATTAGGTCGCTAATTGGTGGTCGCTATCTAGTACATTCTCTACAGACAGTGACCCTAAGGTACAAGATGTGGAAGATACTTGGTTAGGGGTCTTTAACTGAATAAGGGTCATTTACTCGGGGGTATACTACCCATACACAAATAACCCTTATTCAGTAAAAGAGGCCTAGCCAATGATTTTCCCCCTACTACAATATAATTATAATTCAAAGTGCCATTTGGTGTGGTTAAATTAGCGTTCCTTCCGTTTGAGAGGTCAAAATTCCACTTTTTCCATGTTACCTGCAGTTTTACCAATTTTCATGCTCCTTAAACGACTTAGGGATTTCTTAGCGACTTAAACCTAGAGAATGCCAACATGTCAACACGCACTTAACCTACAGTACTTACTGCTTCAACAGCAGCACTTAACCATGTTTACTCGCACGTATTAACACATCCATGTCAACCCTCAGTTAACTTATGTCTATTCTAATTGGGACTCACTTAAGCAATGGCTACTATTCTAAAATTTGCATGGATATTTTTTTAATACTTTTGTTAAATATAAATCACATTCTTTTCATGATATTTCATACGATTTACAAATTGTAATTACTGGTAAGCTTTAAAACATAACGGGTTAGATCTTTCACATGGGAAATACAAGTTTTTATTGAGGCTGATATTTTGTAGGAGTTGCTAGTCTCAACGTAATTTGTCATGTTGTGAAGTGAATTCTGCAACTAAACCATAAAGGGGGGAGGGTATCATCCACCACGTTACAAAACCATGGAAACCCCACAGGGTGATGTCACATAGACTGCATGGGAGGTGGGCCTGGTTGGTAAGTACGTTATACAGAAGCAGTGTGTTTAGCCACATGATAATGCTTTGCTACTCACAACCAAAGAAGAAGAGGAATGACATGTTAAAGGTGTGTATATGTCAAGTAAGCCACACCTTCCAGGGCACCTACATCAATATTGTACAATATTTTAACTTTCATAACCAGTTAACCTAATCAACGTATACATATTTATTGAAGCCCCAGATATATATATATATATATATTATCTTCATTTTCATTGCGTACTGTATATGTAAAACTCTACAAATTCAGTTAATGACATATCATGAGTGGGTGATGTCATACTGTAGACCCACCTGCAGCCTGATCCGGTACACGCCCAACCTACCCTACTGACACAATGTGGGATAACCCCCCACCCCTCTTTATACACTAATCACTGTCTGCATAGTAAGTCATCACCACATATCCAGGGTCCACTATTGAACCACATAGCCTCTACAGATCCCCTAGACTGGCAGCTGACAGCTGTATATATGATTGACCACTGACTGGTCTATCCCCCTCCCCCCCCCCCGCCTCCCACCCAGAGGGTGTAGTTACTTCACACAGAATTGCCCATCATGTGATGATTTCATACATGTATAACTCATTTTCAAATTTTCTTACTGGTATCTGGAATCGCAGTGTTTTGGTATTCTACTAATAATACAAATTCTCACTTAAGCGGTCTGCAGTAAAGTATTTGATGATACATATTATCTGCTTTATGTATAATTACATGGTGTATAATAATCTGAATCAAGGTTCCTTGGATCTCTCTGCACTGTTAACCATGGGTGTAATTGCAGGTCGTCAGTAACTAACGCGTTTCCATGACCTGACTCGGCTAGTACCTGGAGGGGATAGGGACTGCTGTCATGTGGGGGATGGTCGTCCCAGGTCACGCCGCGCGTCTAACCCCATGTAATTGTGCGCAGTGACTAATATGGACTCCATGCTAACTGGTTAAGGGCCACAAAGTGCTTTACTGCACTATATGTATCTCTGCTGTCATGATGCATTAGTGTAGCCCTGGTGGGTCTACTTTCCCGGCCTGCAGCGAGGCATCATGCCGACCCTACAGGGTTGATACAATCGTAAAGCATTGACATGATGTATACATTCATGCACCACAACGTTAAAGGGCATAAATTCATTTAAGCACTATGCGGCCCTTACAGGGTTAACTGTCCACATCGTCTGAGGCACACTGACCGACTGACCAGGTACAATACGTGGTCACAGGGAGCAGTTGTCATCTGGTATTGTGGTGGTGGTTTTCTCAACAGGCACAGGCGTAATTTTATCATAGTTTAGGTGCTGTGTAAAGAATGGTCACTCTAATTGATCAAGGGATCTAGGATAATGACAGGAGTCTTGTATTTTGCCTTTCAAAAGAAAAAACGCAATATGTGTAAGAAATTCACTATTTCTATTTATAAATAGCTTGCTGACCTGATACTGAGCGGCACCCCATTGCGGCAATAATCAGCCCGTACGCGGAGACTTACCCTGGCATAATGTTCCCATGTAATGTGAAGCTATGCCCAAGTGATATCAGACAGGAAACATGGCCTCTTCCACATCAGGTCCTATCATGAGCCTATGTGTGTTTTACTTTTATATAGCGTTAAAAAAGTAATAAACTGTCTACTGGCATCGCTCAACCACTTATTGTGGGCCATGTGGTTTGGGATACTTCTCCCAGGCAGCGATTGTAAAGGCAAGGTATAAATGGTGAGATATTAGAATTGGTGACAGACAAGAAGGGGAGGGTGGTGTTGAAAAGGTGAAGCTATGAGAATGCCACCCAAGATAAAGGATACTGTAACTGCCCGTTAAAAAGCACAGCTGCGCTTATATATTTCAAGGCCTTGTTACCCCCTGCACTTATACTGGGATCTGCGCTTATATGAGGCATTTCAAAGAGAGATATGGTGTTTCAGGGGATCTTATACCTGCGTTTAAACGAGACCTGTGCTCCTTTGAGACCCCTGCAGGTGTTTAAACGGACAATTAAAGTAGCTGAGAGGTAGGTGGGTAGGCAGCAGTGGTCAGGGAAGGTCAGATGGACGTCAGGTGTACATGTATTGCATCCAATGGAGAGGCGCGGCCGTGGAATGACAGCTAACTCAATCTGTGCCGATCACAGACACCCAGTTAGCTCATTTCACAGTCCGCTGCACGGCCCGCCTCCCTTTGTACCGTAACACACCTTCATATTGCTGCCATACTGCCGTAAAACACCTTCATATTGCTGCCATACTACCGTAAAACACCTTCATATTGCTGCCATACTGCCGTAAAACACCTTCATATTGCTGCCATACTGCCGCAAAACAGCTTCATATTGCTGCCACACTACCGTAAAACACCTTCATATTGCTGCCATACTACCGTAAAACACCTCCATATTGCTGCCATACTACTGTAAAACACCTTCATATTGCTGCCATACTACCGTAAAACACCTTCATATTGCTGCCATACTACCGTAAAACACCTTCATATTGCTGCCACACTACCGTAAAACACCTTCATATTGCTGCCATACTGCCGCAAAACAGCTTCATATTGCTGCCACACTACCGTAAAACACCTTCATATTGCTGCCATACTACCGTAAAACACCTCCATATTGCTGCCATACTACTGTAAAACACCTTCATAGTGCTGCCGTGTGTATGTGGCTTATACGCGAGGTTTTACGGTGCATCTAGACTTTTCAAAGACCTCTCCATTGGATACTGCACCTTGATTGTATGTGTATCAGAACTACTGTAGCGCCTCAATTTCAGGGGACTTTCAATGCCTATTGTATAATTGTATATACCGGAACACATGGTTTCTAAGATTAGCGATGCTACCTTCAAACCTACGAGCAAGTCTGCACATCTTAGTGAGAGGTCATAGGTGGCATGATTTCCTTCTTTTGCTGTCCCGTAATTTGATGCGGTCCTGCAACTCTTTCTCCAGTAATTTTTCTCCTCGCCCACTATATTTGTCCGGATTTTGCCGGGTCTATTGAATACCCCAGTCAAACAGGCAATCTTAAGTCGAACAGTGAGCCTTAGGTAAATTGTTGGCATATGCCAATTCTCATTATACACTAGTAAAAACTGTATGTTGCAAATATAAAACCATAAATATTCATATGTAGGTTTATGATAAAACCAAATACATGCATAGTTTTGTCTTATCCAGTCGACATTCGTACACGTACATAACATTGTCTTGTGTCCGGCTCAGATAGCCCCAATCTCTACCCGGGGTTTCCCTGCGGATGTGTTATCCCTACACCTCAGCACTGATAGGGCTACTACGGCCAGGTGGCAGCTTCTTAAATAGGGACCTCAGGTCTGGTCTATTTATAGCACTGACGCACTTTCAGTTGTCCTACTCCAAGTGACAAGGAGGACAAACTGACGGTATGCCTCTGTCTGTACTATTCTTACTTCATGGTATCATCCAAGGTTCATATTCAATCAGATATAGATTGTACATGCTATATCATTGATCTCTCTACAAGCTGCGCTCTCCACATTTCTATTGTCAAGCACTATTGATTAAAGCCTCCTCTAAATAGGAAATTTCGAAAAAAATATCTATATATAGCCTATGCTTATATTACGCTTTAATTTTTGCTATCATTTTCAAATAGACATTGTCTTGAATTTCATGGATATTTGTGCAATCGTACAATTCGGATAATTTTGGATCGAATATATAGGCCTATTTTATGATATAACATTTAAGTATCATTAACCCACGGTGGACGCTTGAGACAAAGGTTTCGCACTATGGGTATATTGCATACCCGAGGGTAGACGACACCTGTACCTGGTCATCGACTTGGTGTATAACACCTCGTCTTGACCTTGTGGGGCAGTGGTTATGAGGCATACCAAGGTACAGGTGTCATCTATCTAATACATAAACTTTGGCCCATGGTATTGCCTATTTGGGATCACATTAATAGATGGTACAGTGTATTGTGTTATTGTGCTGTCATAGTTTACTTGATGTAGAGTAGGCCTATCCGACTAGCACCAGATCTATAGAAACTAGTCTGGAATATACATTGGTAAACTTCCATCAATGTGTTTTCAAGTGTCCCTGTTTGTTAGTGTGGGCCTAATTTCCTTTGTTTGTACACAATCTTATAGCCAACATAACAGGGTGCCTGGTACAATGTACGTTATCTGTCCCCTCTTACGTAGGACACTGATAAGTGTTAAGATTAGATAACATGTTTACATCGTATATATACATATACATCAAGAAAAGAAATTCTTGTCACAAACTAATGATATACTAATAATGTCCACTAGATTAACCAGATTAGTGGTACAGAGTAGATAAAGCAATAGAATATAAACTGTTTAAACGGTAATAGTAAAACTGTTGGGCTTTTTGGTTCAACAGAATGTGTTTACATGCATGTTTACATGTTGATATTCTACTATGACCGTCGCAGTTTCTCGTACTGTTGAATATTACACACGGTATATGGGACCTCTCCTAGAGTGGTTTTGCGACCTAAACCACTTTAATATCCGTCTGGCTGGGAATCCGGTCAGAATGTACCTGTTTGGTTCTGGTCTAGCAGACATCGCTCGTCTAGACTACCAGTAAGACCCACACCCACTCATGACTTCACATACCCAGTATATACACCAGTCTGGTAGTACCGGTAATACTAGTAGCTACGTATTTATACTATATGTATCTGGGTTAGTCACACGTTATTACAATAATACATATAATGGAAAACCAAAGAAACCACACTAAGTATCGAAGGCCGAGATTGATTGGTAAACATGTGGTCGAGACAGTTCGATCTGTACCTCCTTGTGTATCACTACCGAATGTTCCTGGTTTTCTTATTAAACTCACTTTTCTAATCCACCCCTTCGTGTATCACTTTTCTCATCCGAACCGTCTGGTCTCCACCGATACCCCTTCATTAAATAGAACCACTCCCATTTCTAATACCACGTTCTTTACGTGTTCATCAAATAATCTAAAATTATGACAATAATAACCGCTGTATGATGTGAGATCGGTGATTGACTGTTGGTTTGATCTAGATGTAATTGTTCCTCTATAATGATGAACATGAAATAAAGATAAATCAAATCAAAAATACCCCCCCCCTTGTATCACATGTAATACCGATACACCTTTGCTTAATAGAACCACTCACCATTCGAATACCCCCCCCCCCCATCCCTCCCTGTTATTAAACAGATCCACTCACCTTTCTAATAACCTCCCCTTCCCCCGGTATTACTACCTAGATATTTTTACTAAATAGAACCACTCACTATTCTAATACCCCCTCCCTCATTACTAAGTCACTTTTATTGAATAGAAACACTCACTTTTCTAATCCTGTTCTCATCTCCACGGCTCTGACTGTCTTGGTGTGTCTGGTAAGGACCAAGACGTCTTCGGTATCCACCATAGCCTCCGCCTCGTATTTTGTACATCCCTCCGAATTACATATATATCGTATCTGAAACCGGTAAAGACAATGTATTTTAGTCACGGACAATACACTAAATGAACCCGAACATCACGATACACCATGGCTAAATAGGGAAGAGCTGGACAGTGTGATATTTCTCTAGAAACTTCACTTATTTAGGGTCATTCACTTCATTATATTAAAGTTATTCATACACATGACAGCACTAAAAATATACATTTATATTTTTTATTACCATTTCTTATCAATTTAACAACAGCTAAAATTGAATTACTGAAACAAGAAGAAGTTTCTTACCTTGCCTGACCGCACTTCTACACCAAATGTAGCCGATTCCTTGCCACCAACTATAGTGGAGTCATAGTTGAGCTTGAAGGACGAGCTAAGGAGGGTATCTGCAGTGAAGGGCAGGGCCTCAATAATCTCATTTTCAGCGTCAAACTGGAAAAGGCTACCGTCCAGTGAAGGGATCAGTCTTGTTGGGACACCATTTTTTGTCATCTGCAATGAGATATATATACAGTTAGTTTTTAATCAAATTGAATAGTATATCCAATCGAGCAAGAAACGAGCAATCTAACTAGTATATTTTTCTTTTGTTTCAGTTAAATGCGAGGGATATAGATCCTCATTCCAACAAATTCACTCAGGAAAACTAAGAAAGTGATAACATATTATACGTTTATTTACACTTTTTAAAACATCTATTGTAAAGCAGATATTAGCTGGAACACAGAATAGCTCAGTGAGCGGAAAATGGCAATTAGACACTTACCACCAGGTCACCGATACTGGAGGACAGAAGGGGCATGGCTCCCACATCTACTGCCCACTCCAGATTGCCTTCCTTCTCCAGGTTCAGAGCAGAAACCTTCCCATCCATCGTACTCACTATCAGGAAGTTTCTGTGGGTTGAATGACAACATAAGTGAACTTGTAATGCCATTCTTTAACTATCATATATTTGATATCGGGATATGGTAACTAAGTATTCTAGAAATTGTATCATGTTGCTTTATATTTTTTATTTCTATCTACTAATTGTAGCACCACAAGTCGGGAGATCACAAATACAGCCTTACAGGTACCCGGTAACGCTAGGAAGTCTCTCTCAAGCACTAGCATGTCTGGGTATACCGAGCAGCATTCACAGGTTGACATCGTATGCTACAGTTAACCTTTACACCGAGGCCCTTAGTACCGGTATTGTAATTGCAGTATGACGGGTTACATACTGTATTGAAGGTAAATGTACTATGGTAGGCTCTAAATACTTGAATGTTTACCACTATACTGCACATGACTTAGTTTATTACCATTTAGTACTTCTATAATACATGTACAGTCGACTTGGTAATATTTACTCCTGCTTGTCACGGACTATATTGGTACGGTATGTTAAGATGTGTGGCCAATTGATATGGTGTTCCTGGTGTTATCAAAATAATCTCAGGCGCAGGGAACCCGATGCATAATAGTACTGGTAGTTCACTGAGTAGTACGGTAACTGGTGTCTTGTGTGGACACTTACTTAGGGTGCAGACAATTAGGGTGCAGACAAATGGACATGTAGGGTGCAGTGTTACTGTAAGATGCTTGAATCAAAGTTTGATCATGTATCATGGGGGAGGGGATTTAACCCAAAATATGGATCTACGGCTAAAGATAGTACCTGTATCACTAGGGTTGTATTTTTTTCGGGTTATTAGAAGAGAGGGATGTTATCATGGCTTCTATTGGCTAGGCTAGATCTAGGGAGTATATAGTACCGGTATATCAGATGTATTGGCATCTGATATAGAACACTCTTAATCTTATCTAGTGTTGTGGGCAGCCCTCCAGGCCCCACACCAAGAACGTAATAGACATGTGGTATGCTGTAACATTACATGTGCATTTCCCTCATCTTCTGAAATTCCCTCAACCTTGGCAGCCCTTTCTGTGTTTGATGGGATCCCTATAATGCATGTGGGTTTTTATCTACGACTAGGGAAAAGATTGAGCGTGTGAGTGGCCTCACAGATGACTCAGGGTAAGCTGGAGCTGGAGCTTATCATGTAGGCCTACTTATATATATAGTACTGCCTTAGAATCATTCATTGGTCAATTCTGGCATCAGAAATGAATTCCTTGTTAAAAAGTTACCTCTAGTCATGTGTCATACATGTATGTTATTCCATTTCAGGCCAACAGGTGGGTGTGGGTGAGCAGGTGGGTGTGGGAGAGCAGGTGGATGTGGGTGTGCAGGTGGGTGTGGGCGACAGTTGCAGGCTGCGGGCGTGTACCGCCTTTTGTCCATATCAAAAAGCGAGTCGGTCAGACAATGAACGGCAGAGATACAGGTGGTACAAATTCGTCTGCACACATTGACGTCTCGCGCAGTACAAGAAGTACCAGTGGCTGTAGCATCCATACCCTCACAGCAGCGCGGGAAACGACCAGGCGCCGTTCATGGGACGCCACTCTTTGACGTGTGGCATGCGCTAGCCTCGCTTCCACCTCTCCTGGTTCATTTAGATTAAATTTTAATTAAAGAACCTAGATGGGTTTCTTCTGTGTATATGAGGGTATTTCTACTGTAGTAGATGGCATTCTCTTATGTAAAGAGAGAAAAATGAGGCAGTGTGGCCAAGAATCTGATTTTTATCTTTGGTTTAACATTGAACCCTATGACTATGTGCCTTTTATTAAGAGGGTAGCAATTTAACAGTACTTTATGCGAAAGAGAGAAATTCATGTCTAAAGATCGCAGCCCAATATCACATTGAATAAAAAGAGATATTTGATTTCTTTTCGAAGGAAACATTTGTCCCCAACCTTGCCCATCTATCCCTTTGATCCTCTGATGTCTATCTATAACACAGGCTGAATGATAGACATTCTCCTATGTAACAAAAACGTCTTACCATGGTTCAGGCATTAAGTATTACCAGGGATATATACCCCATGGAATTACTCAGTTTACCCTGAGTCAATTATCACTAGGGTTGTTGTTTCTCCAGTTCTATGAGAAGAGGGGGATATAATTGTCCTACCTCAGGGGAATTTAATTACAAGAATTTGATCTTGGGCTGGGCTGAAATATTTGTTCTGGATGCATTGCATTTCTACATTTAGTAACCCTATTTAAACAGCCTATTATCAATCATGCAATTCAAAGAAAATGGCGTGGCTATTCAGTATGTCCATCATATTAGTGTCTTCACCCTAAGTGTGTGCATCCCGTCTTCACCCTACTGTTAGTGTTAGTTACTGTAGTAATAAGTACTGTACAGTATTCAGTCTATCACAGTGTACTTGACTTGGGACATTCCTGCTATTATCGCCCATAAACTGGCACAGTTCCAGTCCGAAGTGAAGGACTTTATTTGTGTATTTTGTTGATATACTCCATAGACAGTGCCTGGAGACACTATCATCATGTTCCTTAACAATTCTAGAGTACATTGCACTACTCACATCTACCACAACGTTAACCTTAATCACGAAACACACCTTTTTGTCGAGTCCTTGCTCCCCGTCGCGTGGTTGTTGCAGTTGTTGTTGTTGATGTTTCCGCCACTCGGCTCCGACGCGGGCCCCGTCTCGGTATTTCCACCTCGTGTGGTGCCAACAAGGCCAAGAAGCGCCATCGAGGCAAAGATGCTGCACCACTTGGGACCCCATCTTGCCTCTTGTCTTCCCCCCATTTGTCCGAGTGACACTTTATCTTACTTTCCTAGCCCGAAGGCGCATCTTCATCGGTAATCCTTTGCTTGCTGCAACTTTGCTCCTCGCCAAGTGTTTACGATCAGCAGATCATGTGACATGGGGGAGGTTTTTGATTGGTTGTCTGACAAGAGGTAGTCATTTCCGGCAACGTGGCCCGACCCCGGTCGCGTGCGACTATTTTGGCGTGGTTTCTTACCCAAAGATATAAGCGGTGCAAAAGGACAACGATATGCGGTATTAACCATTCCTTCTTCTGTGGTAGGGGCCAGTATGGACGAGTATTTAAGGGACGAGTCATTTATTGGGCTACTTAGCCTACCAGCCTAGTAGGCCCTACTTCCTATGAAGTATAAAAAATTGCTTGATAGATTTTCCCAACTACAAGTAGGCCTATTAAAGCCTATTTTCGACCAAATGCCCCCTACCACGCCAAAACTGCATAGCCTTAGGCCCTAGGCTATGCCAGTGTGAGTGTAATTACATATTGTTGCGAGGAATCAAGGATTTTTGTACGGAGCGTGCAACATTTGTTTACCCCCCCCCCCCCCTCCTGCCGGTCAAGGAATCAACTGCAACTTTGTGGAGAAACAGGACCCTGGTGATGAATTGTCATCCTATTGAAAGGCTGACCAGGAACCCCGTCTCCCAGACCCGTCTCCCTCACAGTCAAAGTTAGAAAAAGGGCTTGGTCTTTTGAATTTTGTTTTTGATACACTATGAAACTTAGGCCACTCAAAAAAATAAAATGGTTTCTCATCACCGCGCGCATCACAAAAATCCGCTTTTGAGGAAAACTTTTTTTTTTTTTTTGCTAATTTTTGATGAAAAATATGATAAAAATGGACAAATATTGGGATATTTGGTATCAAATTAAAGCTATTACTGCCAGCAATGCAGTAGGATAGAAATAACTTACATTTTCCCTACTTTTAAAGATCCATAAATTCTTAACTACTAAAATGTGAACTTTGGTCATGAAAAACGTACATCATCCCATACAGTTTAGCCTGCAAGTAAAAAAAAAAAAAAAAAAAAAAAAAACCTCCCTCGTCACATTTTTTCAGACCTTGGTGATGAGAAACCACTTTTTTTTTTTGAGTGGCCTTACCTATCTAGGTTAAAGAAAAAATGTCAGACTATCCATTGCATTTGAAAAAATAAAGAAATTCTGATAATTTATGGCTGAAAAGGTGTGTGCAAGGCACCTGCACGCACCCTCCACCCTCAAATCACTGATATCCTAAACTCTATTACGGAGGGGAAGGTAGATAATAGAGTTCAGTCCCTGAGCTACCCCCTACCCGACTCCAATTTGATACAAATTGATCACCTCCTTATATATATATATATATATATATATATATATATATATATATATATATATATATATATATATATATTATATAGCCTACATCATGGCATTGGCCGACACGAAAGACTGCATGACTGTAAAATGTTGAAACTGAACTGAAACTGGGTGGCATTACGCCTGATAATTTAATAGACCGTTCCATAGCAAACAACTCAGGGAAAATCGGGCATGGGTCAGGGCAAACACAAGGAATTTGAACACAATAGGAATGTGGGTTGGTACCTTCCATTTCCAACTTAAGACAGTTTGTGTTAGCAGAATCGGCGCCTTTCTACCTTGGCTTGGTCTGCAAAAAAAAGAAGTGTAGGCTACCCATGTAATGTCTATCGAACACGCATCGCGGCATGGAGCCTGTCGTGGCGTTCTGCTGGCGTCTCAAAGAGCAGACAACGTGGAATCTGGGCGGCAAAATCCAAATGCCAGAATGGCAGGCATGGTTCTACATGGACCTACATGGAAATGGTGTAGAGTCAATTAGGTCTATTTCTCAAATGATTAAATCTGAATGAAGCCTAGGTATATCGTATTTAATTACCCAGTGAGTAGCGTTTAAAGCTACACTGGCGTGTACTGGATAAACTTGCTCACATTGACACCCCCTCTTGTGGATGGTACAGACACTAAAGTTACTATGGGTTACACAATCTTAGTTAAATGTCCAAGCACAAGATGAAAGTTAGCTACAATTATTTATGCTCAGTAGGGGTCATAGCAGGTGCTTTCTGACCCCTGACCCCATGTGAGCAGCTCAGACCTCCTGCTGTGATGTGGTGTCACAGGGAGTGGTAATAGAGAGATGTGTTACATCTACAAAGAGATAGAGAGATTACCAGGTATTTATATTATGTAATGTTATAGTTTCACATATGCGGACAGTAAAGCAGCCAAAATATTCCGGATGGGGCAGGGAGCAGCCTTGAAGAAGGAGGGATGGGTAGACTGGACCTGGAGGAGTTCTATTTCTTGATTATATAATGCCTGCTAACGGCGGCGCCGTTAGCAGCAGTAGTGGGTTCATGCCATAGCAGCTTTAATTAGGCCTACTCAGTAGCCCGGGTCAATTGGTCATGCTTGTGGTTGTAGACTACATGTGCTACCGGATAACACAATTCACAATGATGATAATCACTGAAGGTGGTCACTGATTAGGTCAAGGGCTAGATATGATATGTTTTTTAGAGTTAACCTACTTCAGCAAAGTTGGAAATAATTGTCGGAGGGGGGTGTAGAGGCCCCTGGAGAGTTGTAGGCCTACTCCCAGAAGTAGGTCTATGCCCAGTAGAGAAATTGTGTGGACCTATCAATGATCAGATGATGTCAAGGACCTGGATACTTATCTAAACACTGCCACGTGGAGGTGTAGATATAGAGGTCACCACAGTCCCAGCCGAGTTGTAGAATAGGGTTGGATCCCATACTGGTAGTATTAAAAATCGTGGATTATAAACACTGGCAATTCGCTCAGTGCAATTTGACTAACCGCTATAGGGCTTAAACATATTGGACCATTGGGGCCGCCATATTGGGCAGAACACCGCCAATGACCATATGGATCTGAAATATGGGCGGGACCCGGGGTGGGGGGGGGGGGGGTACTGAGGTATGATTTGTGTGCCCCTACATGGGTACCCGTATTTTTGACCGTGTCGATTTTTATCAAAAGGGCCGTGTCGATGTGTCGATTTTTATCCCATACCATTAGTATACATACACTCTACTTCATGTGTCCATGTCCGTCGATTTTTAAAAGGGCGTGTCGCCCGTGTCGATTTTAAAAAGGGCCGTGTCGCCGTGTCGCTCGTGTCGATTTTTACCCATGTAGACTGAGGTATGATTTGGATACCGACTCTTGACTGCAGCACGACTTTTCAGAGCGATCGCGGTTGATCGCGGTCGAATGTCAGTAGGGCTAAAAAAGAGGGGCGGTGGTCACTCCATTCCCAGGGTAAAAGGGAAGCACTTGGGCCACAGGTGGTCAACCCCTACTCCCATTAGGAATGAATGCAGAAGGCTTCCTGGATGAAGGTTTCTTGAGTTTTTACAACATTAATTGACCACAAAACTATTTCTGATTGTTATAGAAAGGGCTAATTGGTGACTTGAAAGTGCTAATTGGTATTAAAGTTTGCAGTGTTAATTGGTGAGTTTACCATTGCTCTGTCTTGACTTCAAATCCCACTTATTCCATATAAGGGGGCGGTCACTAAGCATATTTTCCCCAAAATTTGAAAAGGTTTGAAAGGAGGGTCGGTCAGAATAGTGCCAGAACCTCTCAGTGTGGAAAAGGGGGGCTGTCAGTGACAGTCAGTGACCCCCCGGAACAATGGGTAATGTCAATGGGAACATTCACAAATGACGTGAGGTGGGGGGGGGGGGGGGGGGGTGAATTACCACACATAAGTGCACAGAAATGTCCCCGGTCCTACGGCCAGCCTACCCATGCATGCTCTAGAGGGACTGGGTCGAAATACTGTTGAAAAATGACAATTTCCGCTGTCACTTGTTATAATCTGTGTTCTTACTAGTTTCAAAAAAGGGTGATGTCACACGCCCCCCCTCCCCATTATTTGTCACTATTTAAAAGCCAAAGACCGCACCCACCCCTGGCATGTGACGTCATTTTAATTGAGGATGTTTCCATCTGCCTCCTCTAACACCACCGAACAATGGCCATTACCAGGCACATATTTACAGGTTGTGAATTACCACCTCACCACCTCACCCTATTCTCTGGGGGTATATTCATGTTGATCACTTGTTGATTATTCCGATAGCAGGCCTGCTTGCCTGCTGTAGCACACTGCTGTGCAATACTCCGAGTCCCTCCCTCCTCTTCTAGCCAATTGGTCAATTGATGATTAAAATTCAAAACACTACTTCCAAGATCCTACCCATATGACACAAAGAGTGAATTGTCAGTGACAGCACAACACCGCAGTGATCATGAGGCAGTGTGGCCTGCGGCACTGGCAGACTGTGATCCATAGCACGTACAGAGACACCAAAGGCCCCCTCCTCACTACACAGCATACACTTGGGAAAAGGTAAGTGTAAATCAGTTTTGCGATAGTATAGGGGATACATCGTCTATATTGCCCAATAAACAGGGCACCTGTATATATAGTATAGGTATGTGTTTGTTTGTACATCACACGTATAGGCCCTACATATGCAATCGATTATAATATGCCTACCGATAGGTCTACTTATAAATGGATAGGTATAGGTGGCTTATATATACGAAACCATCAATGGGGGCAAATATAAACTGGTCCGATATTATTATTTTGCAAGGAACCCATGGAGACTACTACTACTCTTAGTATGTATTAGGTATACATCATGTATATACCTTTCCCTTTTAAATGGGTTCACAAGCAATACACCATCACGCCACCATCACGTTATGACCGAACTGAGCAGACTCAATGCATAGCTGTTTTTATAATACCAAATGAGTGTGCGGGGAAGAGATAATCTCTATACCAGTAGAAGAGATAATCTCTATTCCATTAGAGATAAGGCACACCAACCTTGTACATACTACCGTTTACAGCTGAATATAGCAAACTACATGTATACATCCTAGTTAAGTCTAGTATGACCATTACTTTTTTTTAAATGTGTAGGTATACAGGCCTGTTGGTTTGTATAATTGTATATTGACAAAATGGCCGTTTGTCAATGTCAGTTACATAAGTGTCTAGACTAGTTGCACAATCATCGATAATATTGTACAATACTGGTTATGAATTTGAAGCTCTGGCCCCCTCCTCCAACCCTCAGCCTACTGGAGCAGGCTGAACTATAGGCCCCTATGTCTGACCAGGGCTTACCAGGGTATCACTAATATACTAGTAATCAGGGGGCTCGTAAAAAAAACAAGGTTATCTCATTTGGACACCCATTACTAGCACCCTCCTCCCCAAAAAAGATAAAATCGCCTCATCTGGCAATAATGTGTCCTTTAAACGGAATTAATGTTCAAAAGTGACGTCAATGTCTGGGGGAGGGGGTATTTGAGGTCTGGTGTTGAACCGTGACTTGGACTTCAACGGCTAATTCTTTTATTAAGGATACTGAGTACCCTCCTCTTCTGAGGCAAAAATCTGACATTAAATCTTCTATAATTTGACGAACTTTTGTCAGGACATTGCACATGATATACCATCATGACCTTATAATATGCCTCCTCCAAGTTCATGGGGTTTAAAGGCTGGTTGCTAGGGATGGAATGTTAATGGAACAAAAACGTTCTTTTTTAAGTCACTTTTCTTTGAACAGCCCTATGGGAAGGAACATCCTCAGAATTAACATATTTGATGGTTCTAATGTGCTTTAAACATGATTTCTAAGGGAACCGTGTCTCATTTTATAGATATTCCATTTTTTAAGGTCTACAGAGCTGTTCAAAATACAAAAAATGGTAAATTTTCAATTTTTCATTTTTTCCCCAATTTTTGTACTTTGAACAGCTCTGTAGACCTTAAAAATCGGAATATTCATAAAATGAGACACGGTTCCCTAGTAAATCATGTTTAGATTACATTTATATCATGAAAATTATATATTTAAAAGAAATTCCATCCCATAGAGCTGTTCAAAGAAAAATAACCTAAAAAAGAACGTTTATGTTCCATTCACATTCGTACCCTAGCAACGGTCATTCTAATCCAAAAAATATGAAAGGGATATATCATACGGTCATTTCGATGTATCATAAGCAAAGATCTGATGAAAACTCATCAAATTAGAGACGATTACATGTCTGATTTTTGCCTGAGAAGAGGAGGGTACTCAGTATCCTTAATTGTATATCTTAGTGAAATCTACCCAAGAACATGGGGGGGGGGGGGGGGGGTGGATGGGGCGGGGGGTCCCAATGTCACGTGTCGATTTTAAGATATGACCATGTCACATGTCACTAAGGAAAAAGTCATGTCACTAGTGTCACTAATTCAGGGGCGGCGGAACTGATAATTAGTCGAATTCTAAGCAGAATTCTAGGGAATGTGATTAAACAAAGTAGGTAGCACATGAAGATCATCGGACCATGTCACTTTAAAGCCCAACAGTTTAGATGCCTATGTCACCGTGTCAAATTTAGTGTCCATCCCCATACTGTACTACATGTGTACTGTTCTGGTACACAATTTGCAAATGTGGGTTACATTGTAGGGATCGGATTGTTTCCTCTCCTGAGTTTGCATGTAGGCTATAGCCTTTAGGGCGGGGGACGGATGGGGGGGGGGGGGGGGGTCAGGTATCCTCTCAGTACTAAAATATAATGTTCCAAACTTTTCTCAGGTCCTCTAGACATCCTTCATTACGTCACTGAATCTTTAGAATTTACATTATCTAAGGGACTCATACATAGGGGTCTTGGAGCTGCAGGCCCCAGGAAAATTTAGAAAAATTGACAACCTACAGGGACAAAATCTGAAGAAAAAGTTGGGTAAACCTACTGTACTCCAAATGAGGGATTTTTCTTTATGTCACTAAGCCCCATGTCACATGTCGATTTTAAGAAATTGCCATGTCGCCATGTCGATTTTAAGAAACGGCCATGTCGATTTTTAGGGGTCTATACCCATAACATGACAGCGAATTGGGGATCTTCAAAAAGCTCCGAAATTTAGTAACATATTTTGTTTAATACCGTTCCCATTACTAGTGTAGTGGGTCGCCGCTGTACTATTTCTAGGGAACCAGTTGGAGTTATATTTGGTATATGTGTTGTCGTGTATCCAGGCCGCACTCCTGTCTACTGCCGAGTATAAGGTTATATAAGCCCACCTGAGGAATGGTGGAGCGCGGCCTGGTTATGTGCATTGAGCCGTGACCGCCACGTGTCACCCGACATATCTCGGGTACAGTGTCGGCTCGGATGCACCGGCGCGTGGTTACCCGGAGTTCCTCGGGAACTCAAGTGTTTACGAGTAATGGAGAGAATTACATAACGACCAGTACATAAGACCTGGAGTTCTGCTAATCGAGGACCCAGTCTTGCTGCGCACTTCGGCCAGCTTGGCTGCTCCACAACAGAGCTTCCCCGAACTCTGTTGTACCTTTTAGGCCTAGTCCTGTCGCTGCTTCCACCTTGGTCACCCTGCGTCTCTCTCTGTTCTACCCTCTGGGGGAACTAGAGGAGATAGACGCACTGGTGTACAACTCCGGGTACAGAACTCCCTACGGGGGAGTCTGTCCCAAGAGGAGTTAACCAAGATGGAAGAGAGCATTGGAACTCGGGAACTATGTACTAGACCGTGAGCGTATACCTCCTGTATGTTCATATGACCACTGGTGTTCAGAAGCCTATTTGATTATTGCTATCCGTCTGTATGATTACGAGCCGTATGTCAGAATGAATAAAGTGTAATTTCTGAACAACCTATTTTCGAATCTGGAGTTTTTCATAGCAGATGTCTATCTTAGAATAGCCAACAGCTACACTGGTGCCGTGACCACTTTGGGTAAGTATTGATTTACATTTTTTTGTTATTTTTCTTTCTGAAATTGAGAGGTAAGCTCTTATATGTTTGAACCAGAATTGGTAGGTTTCAAGGATAGCTATTACAGGTTGCTTTTGTGTGGTGAAGATATGTCGGATACAGAGGTACCTCCCCCGTCGGTTACTAACCAAGGGGAGGGGATGCGTCCTAGATTACGATCTAGGGTGAGGTTTGATGCTAGGCAGAAGGTGCATACGTTCAATCAGAGTAGGGAAATTGGACATGGAGGGGAAGATAGTGCCCATGAAGTGAGATCTGAGGATTCACTAGGGGACCCTCCAGCGAAACGTCCAGCTCTGGAGCCAGATAGGGAAATGGTAGGCCGGGTCCGGGAACTGCTTGGACCGGTAACCATAGAAGATATTGGAGAGGATAGTGACTCTAGTATACCTAGTCTGGAGGGTACAGTAGATGTACCAGTGAGATGGGAACTTAGACCGGTACCCACTGTGGAAGCAGTGGAGGGGACTAGAGTAGTGGTCCCGGTCAGTCAGGAAGGAGTTGAGGTAGTCAAAAGGGACGACCTAAAGGAAACTCCTGAGGAAGGGGAAGAGACAGCTGAGGTGATCTCCAGGGGAGATAAGCTGTTCCCAGATCCTTTTAGGCTGACGATACCGGGTCTAGAAGTTCCACCTTATGAACCCAGGGAGAGGTTGAGCCTGGATGACATAAGGACGCTCAGATTGAGAAATGAGCATGAGCATATGAAAGAAGGGATAAGACTAGAGGAGGAATCCCTTAGAAAGCTGAAGGAGGAAAGGGAAGCTTTCGAAAAGAGTTTTTTGGCAAAGAGGTCGGGAAACATTGGGGAACATGCAGCTCAGATAAAACATCTGGAACAAATTTCAGTCAATGTAGGTCTACTTGAGGGAACTGAAGTCAGATTGAAGTCTGAAACAGAAAAGCTAGTGGTGCGGAATAAAGAAATTAGTTCCGAGATACTGGCAAGACAGTTACAAGTAGCGGAGTATGATGAGTTGTTGAAGAAACAGGATAGTAAGTTAGGAGAGTTGGAAGCACTAGCTCAACAAGCTGAGAATCACATGGTAAAGAAACTGGAACCAGAAGTGACTAAGGTACAAAGGGACTCAGTGGGGACAGCACAAGAAGTGTCTAAAGATGAGACCTTTGTGACTGCCGACGATCCCTCAGTTTTTATAGTCAATACAGTGGAAGAGGTGGTGAAACCACCTGCCACTGAGGATCTAGATGGTTCCATGGTGATACATACAGCTGACATGTTATCCAGTGTGAGTGGACACTCATCCATGCATGGCAGTAAGTTTGATAAGAATGAGGAGTTCATGTTGGAACTGTGTGGTAGAGTTGAAAAGCTGTTTCAGGAGAAGTTAGATTGCTTTCTTGAGGAAACAGAGTCAGTGAGTGTGGAGAATGACACCAAGGGAGTAAAAGGAGACGTTCCGGTAGCCCAGGCTGCAGGGAATAAGCCTCCTGTGGGACCAGGTAACACTGCTCCAGCTCCAGGTGCTCATTCTACTCCAGCTCCGGGAACAAGGCAGGTTCCTACAGGTCCGGTAAACGTGTCTACAGTGGGTAGACCAGGTTTGCCCAAGGGGGTAAACATGAATGCTCGGCCGCCAGGTCAAGGGAATCTGGCAGGGCCTAACACCTCCTATGGGGGGTGGAGTAATGTTGGCCCGGATAACTGTTATGGGAACGCAAGACCTATGTTCAATTTACCACCTCCCCCATTGCCTGGCAGTCATGTAACTCCAGGAAGCATGAATACACCAAGGACAGGAGGTACTATTCAAAGTGGGACACCCTACCAACATAGGGCAAATATGTCTATGGAGGATGAGGTAGTGTTCCAAAACAATCCAGCAATTAGAAGATTGGGGATTGATGCGGTACCGAATGACGTGGGGAACTTTAAAGCAGTGGACTATGCTTTAAGTCAGACTGATATACCGTTGAGAACGGGGATGACACCTGTGAGAAAGCAGGCTATCAAGATGAAGCAGTATGATGGCACAGTTCCATGGAGAAAATGGTTCACACGATTTTCAGCAGATATGAGACATAATGGTTGGGAGGGCGATGAATGCCTTGCAGCTTTGTCATGGTGTCTGCGGGATGGTCCTGGTGATCCCGCTCTAACAAGCTTTGAGTTAAGCGGGGGTAGAACGTACAAGGGATTAGTGGAAACAGCTTCTTGGGCTTTAGGTTCCACATCCGGTGCGGATCCCGCGTCTGAGCTAGAGGCAAGAGTTCAGAAGCCCGGTGAAGGGCACAGACAGTTTGGAATGGCTCTCAGAGTGCTAGCAGCAGAAGCATTTGCATCTATGAGTCCAAGTGATCCATGGCTGGTAAGGAAATTGTCCAGCCTGTATATAGATGGACTTAAGGACGAAAGATTGTCGAGTGAGATTGCTTCACAGTGGAAGACCACTATGTCACTAGCAGATATCTTCGAGCTTACAGAAGATGCTCTGAGAAAGAGGAAGCTGTTGAAAACTGTAGAGGCAGCCCCTGTAGCAGTAATAGAAATGCCCGTAGAAGAGGTTGAACTGACTGCAGAGGGAGTGCAAGAGGTGGCAGCAATAGATCCTAAATGGAAAGGCCGTCGTTCTTTTTATGTAAGACGAAGGATTCCAGGATCAGACGCTCAGGCGCCAGAGGAGGGTGCATTGAAGACCATGATCGGAAAAGTCATGGAGGAGCGTAGTAAGGCTGAGAAGGCTGAGAAGGTCGCATCTCGTGGTCGCGGTAAGGGGAAACCCAACAAAGACACGAAATGTTATAATTGTGGGAAGAAGGGTCACTTTGCAAGGACATGTTGGTCCAAGGATACTAAGAATGTATCATCGGTCGAGAAACAAAAAGACGGACCCTCTTCTGACCAAAGCCCACCACCGACGGAAAACTAACAGGGGTTGTTGTCGATGACAAGATAACAACCCCACCTGTGATTGTCAAAGGTACTGTTAGGGGAGAATCAAAAGATTCCACTTCATGGGAACCGCTGGGGTTAGCCGCACCTGAGTCTGATCCGCCAGGTGGAGATGGGCCCCAGGGAACGGACGAGAATGGTGTTGAAGATTTAGCTCATCTGGACACCGTCCGCAGAATTGAGTTGGCGGAAGAAGTAGAAAGGTTTTGTGCTTCGCGACTCAAACCCGATGATCCTATAGTTAAGTTTCTCAACTCGAGGGGATATGACTTGGGCGGTGAAGCTGGAATCCAGAGATTTGCCTTGCAACCTTCCCCTTTACAAGGGAAGAGATGGTACTTGCCTGTGCAGATTCAGGGCTGCTTGGGGGAATTTCTGATTGATACTGGAGCTAGTCACTCCATGATGGGTCACCATTTCTTCAAGAAGCTCGCAGGTCTGTCGACTAACCCTGTGGGGTCTGGGTCGGTCAGAAGTGCTGATGGGTCTCATATGCGGACACATGGCAGACAGGTGATACCCTTTTGGGTGAATCAACATTCATTTGTTGTTTCAACAACTGTGGCTGAATTGACGGATGAGGGAATCTTGGGAGTAGATTTTTGTTCTCTGTATGGGGCGGTATTGGATAGTGTGACAGGGGAACTCACTCTTCGATACCCACAAGAGATGAAGGTCCAGTGTGTACTCCGCCGGATTTCAGGCGTCTCGTCTGTCTCTCAGACAGTGCGAATTCCTCCCCGCCATGTGTGCAATGTAGTTGTATACTGCCGGGAAATGGAATTTGACCGCATGGGGGTGGTGGAACCGAATCAGCAGCATTTGAGTAAGCTGGGATTGGTTTCCACCAGTGCCTTAGTGCAAAGTTCAAGACGAACAGTAGTACCAGTCAGTAATATGACTTTTCAGGATGTGTACCTGGAGAAGGGGACGACCTTTGGGGACGTAACATATGCTGACGTGGTAGGAAGAGCTGACTCACCGGAAGTGGAGTTAGCAGTAAAGAGGGCAGTGGAAATAGGAGCTTTGGATCCATCCGCTATGCCAGTGGTATTGCAAGACACTGGAGAGCAGGATAGGAAGGAAGGATATGGTTTGCCACTGCATCTTTTACCATTAGTGACAGATAGCCACTTGGAGACGGAGGAGGACAAACGGAGCCTAGCTCAGCTATTATGCGAGAATGCAGACTTGTTCTCCGCTCCAGGGGAGCAATTGGGTAGAACTGACCGAGTAACTCATCGGATAGACACCGGTTCTAGCCCACCATTGCGCTTGCCATACCGGCGCCTCCCGTTGTCTAAGAAACAGGCATTGGAGGATGAGGTGGACAAGATGTTAGGGGAAGGGATAATAAGGCCCTCAGATAGTCCATGGGCTAGTCCGGTGGTAATGGTTACCAAAAAGGATGGCACCTGTCGGTTCTGTATAGATTACAGGAGACTGAATGGGATTACGAGGAAGAATGCCTACCCCTTGCCACGCATTGACGAAAGTCTGGATTCCTTGGGAGGCAATCACTGGTTTAGTACCTTAGATCTCCAGTCAGGATACTGGCAGATTGGGATGCACCCAGAGGATAAGGAAAAGACAGCATTCACAACCCACCGGGGTTTGTTTGAGTTCAATGTAATGCCATTTGGCTTATGCAATGCTCCGGCTACTTTCGAGAATATGATGGAGACAATGCTAAGGGGATTGTTGTGGAAAAACTGTCTAGTTTATCTAGACGACATCATAGTTTTCGGGAAAACTCGGGAGGAGTGTCTATCAAATCTGAACAAGGTGATGGATCGATTGAGATCCTACAACCTTAGACTGAAAGCTAAGAAATGCAAGTTCTTCAGGCAATCAGTGGAATATCTGGGCCGAATAGTCAGTGGCACAGGTATTTCGGCGGATCCAGGGAAATTAGAAGCTGTAGCTAATTGGGCAACGCCAAAAGACCAGAAAGAAGTGAGGTCATTTTTGGGTTTCTGCTCGTACTACCGCGATTTCATTCCCGGATTTGCTGAGGTGTCAGCTCCATTACAGGCGCTGGTAGTAGGAAAAAGGAAGGGAATGTTGAAGCTACCTCCGTTTATTTGGACGGAATTAGCTGGACAGGCTTTTCAGAAGCTGAAGGAGTTATTTACGGTAACTCCTGTGCTGAGCTATCCTACTGAGGGTGATCAGTTCATCCTGGACACCGACGCTAGCAACGATAGCATAGGCGCTGTCTTATCCCAAGTGCAGGAAGGTAGAGAAGTGCCCTTGGCATTTGCTAGCAACAGCTTGAGTAAAACTCAACGCAATTATTGCACCACCAAGAGAGAGTTGTTGGCCATAGTAGTTTACACAAAGAAATTCCGCCATTATTTGTATGGTGGGAATTTTATTCTACGAACAGACCATTCATCCTTGAGATGGCTCCTTAATTTCAAGGAAGCAGATGGGATGATGGGTAGATGGATCTCCGCGTTGTCTGAACTAGGGATAGAGAATACCCAGATTCAGCATCGGAGCGGAGTGAAGCACGTAAATGCGGATTGTTTGTCTAGGAGACCAATCCGAAGATGTGCAAGAATGGACTGTGAAGACTGTGGCATACATAACGCGTTGGTGGCTCCAATAATGAATTTTGATCCGGCCTGGGAAGAGAACTTGGTGTTTTGGTCGGCGGAGTCCATACTTGAAGCTCAGCAGGATGACGATGGTATCAATATGATACGGAATCTGATCCTGGAGAGAGCTGCTCGTCCCGTCAGACCTGCTCTGTCATTGGAATGTGTGGAAGTAAGGAACTTAGTGGGCCAATGGTCGCAGCTGGTAGTGCGAGACGGCCTATTGTGTAGATGGAAAACTCTTGAAGGCAAAGCCAGGAGGAGGCTACAGATAGTCTTGCCAGCTTCTCTGAGATGGGAAGTATTCGAGTTTTTCCATGGTCATCAGACTTCCGCTCATTTTGGCAGGAAACGGACTTTGGACAAACTCGCGAGGAGATATTACTGGCCTGGGATGTCTAAGGACGTAATACGTTGGTTGAGTGAATGCCCAACGTGTTGCCTGGTGAAGCCGGGCCCTGGGAAAGGTAAAACATCTCTCAGACAGGAACTGTTCGGAGTCAGATTTGCGAGGATAGCCATTGACATAATCACTGGCTTCCAGACAACTCCAAACTCCAACGTGTGCATGATGGTGGTACAAGACTACTATTCAAAGTACGTGAAGGTGATCCCAATGAAGGATCACACGGCATTAACTTGCGCACAAGCTTTGGTTGAGGAGTGGGTACTAACATTTGGCGCACCTCTCATGTTACATTCAGACCAGGGTAGGGAGTTTGAATCGCGTCTCTTTCAGGGGATGCTGGAAGAATTAGCCATAGTTAAGACACGCACTAATCCGTACCGACCGCAGTCGGATGGGATGGTTGAGAGATTCAACCGCACGTTGATTCAGGGGCTGACCACGCTGGTTAATTCTAATCAGGATGACTGGGATACGTTTTCCCAGTATGTGGCTCATGCATACAACGGTACGGTGCATGCTTCAACTGGCTGCACTCCTAACAGCCTGGTATTTGGATCTGAGATCATAATGCCTGCAGATTTGGTCTTTGGCAGTGTACTGCGGAGAAAGGATGTCCCATGCCGAGTGGCATTTGCGGAATCCCTGCGCAGAGAATTGCGGGAAGGCTATGCATTGGTGAGAGGCCATTTGAAGAAAGCGGCCATCCATCAGAAAGTAGGGTATGATACAGGCTTGAGAGAGAGGAAGTATGTAGTTGGACAAAAGGTGGTGAGATTGAAACCACCTGTACATGGAAAAATCTCGAAGGGTTGGGATGGGCCATTTGAAGTGACAAAAGTAATATCGGATGTTACTGTGTTATTGAAAAATGTGAAAGGCAAGATAGTTGCAGGCCATGTAGATCGCCTGAAGCCTTGGCTAGGTCGCCGGCCCGGCGATGAGAATGAGCCTTTGGTAGAAGTGCCAATGCCCCAACCCAGGTGGGTGCGTAAAACACAGGTTACAGCACCCCCGCCTACAAAGAAGACTAGAAAAGCAACGCCAGCTAGGAAAGTCGATGGTAGGAAGAAGAAGAAGAAGGTAGTTACTGAAAAGGAAACTAGAGAGGTTCCTACAGTAATTGAGAAGAAGAAACCCCAAGGACCCATACGTAGAAGTGCTCGTATAGCGGGTCGAGGTGCTGTTACGTAAGAGCGGCGGGGCTGGGTTTGTTTGTTGTGGTTACCCGAAATAGTTCGGGTCTCCAAGGACTTACCCGGTAAACCCCGGAAAGTTGCGTAACTGGTGCTGATTGTCAAAAACACAACGAGAAATACCGGATTTTATTCTTTAGTCTTTGTGACGGGAATAATGGTGAAATTGACCAGTAGATGGCATTGGGGTACCCAACGTTCTGCTTTACTAAAGTTAGTTTTGAATGTTTACATGCTATGGTCTGTGAGTTAGTTTCCCATTTAGTACTTGTCGTGATGGTTTCGGATTAGAATCCAATCAAACCTAGTCAGTAATTTTTCTAAGGATAATATGAGGATCCTGATACGAAATATTATGTGGAAAGTACGGGTGGAAAACTCGTTACAACAATATGAGAAAAGGTACTCATACGTATTCCGAATTTGTTCGGACAACCAAAGAAATTTACTTTGACATGTATTTTTTTATAATGTTTGTTTAAAACAGCGTTCTGAAAGTTCATAAGCTATAAATGAGACAGCGGTGACGAACTGAAGAATTGCTATTACTTGAAATGATGTGCAAAAATACAATCCGAGAAAACCCGGCGAAGATTGCAACTACTACGCAGTTAACTCCGCCACCCGGTTTTCTTCGGATAATACCGGATAACTTCTTCGGGAAGGGCTATCCGGTACCCGTGATTCTTTGCGCTTGGGTGCGCACGCATGCTGGTTTGGCGCGGAAAGCGTCAGTCCTGCACATACCGTTGGAGAGGGTGGATGCGAAGGCACCTCTCTCCGCGTATGTAACACCGGTTAGAACAGCTACATGTGAGGGAGAGAGGAGACACTAAAGTGAGGTAGTACAGGAGGACACATTTGTAACAATTTTCCTGATTTTACTACTCATTTAAGCTCATTTTTAGAGTGGGCTCCTCTGGGCCGCCCTCTGTGTAGTTATCATGGCGGATAACTATCCGTCGGGAGACTCCCATAGAAGGAGTCACTCGACGGAAGTTTCCCCTCTGTCGCAGGAACAGAGAGAGTTATTAGCTTTGGGGGACCTGGAGTCAACAGCTCCGGTCGAGTATGATCTTCCAAAACGATTTCGGGAGGCAGATTTACCTAAATTTGTGTATCATCCACCAGCTAAGATGAAGAATAGGGGTGTGAAACGCCGAAATCACAGTAATATCTCGGAGATAAGGAGAGCTGAAAAGGTTAAAACCACACAGTATCTCCTAGCTCGGGGAGAACATGTTAAGAAACTGGTAGATATGGGTTTATCAGTGGCGCAAGCTAGGGGGTTCGTGTCAGGGCCGGGGTTAAAAGGACTCGAGGCCGGGGGATTTCCCTTGTTCCAGGTTGGGAATATTGCGTCACCACCTACTTCGGGAGTGACCCGGACTGACCCGAATATGCCCGGGATACCGGTGTATCCGGTCAGTGACATGCCAGTGGGTGCTCCGTGGGGTGCGATGTCGTACGACCGTGCGGATGGTTTACATCCGGTGCATGGTAACTTTGTACCCGATTGGGATGCCCCTACACAGTCATCTCCGGAACGTATTCCAACTATGGCAGTAATGCAGCTAGCAGCAAAATTTGAGAAATTTAAGCCAGATGCAGTGATTCCCGGGAGTAAGATATGCAGGGGGGCATATATCCAACAGTTGGACAAATTCAACGAGAGGAAATGTACTAAACTATTCAGACCTCCTTCCGATAATTCCAAGTCCAGACCCTATACAGGGGAGGTTACTGGGGAGATAGGGAGCCGAGCTAGGCTACCATCCTACGAAGATACAGAAAGGGATTTGGAGTGGTGGTTAGAATATAGTAGTTCAGCAGCACATCAAGCTTACAAGTTCTGGGATGAGGTTATAAAGCAAAGTATGGGGACATACAGGGCTGCCGACCTCTCCAACGAAGATAGAGACCGGTTGAAATGGGCGTGGATGACATTTGTCCCGCCAGGTATGCCTACTTATAAACCTGGTAGAGGTTGGAGAATAGGTTCGGGGCAATGCCCATTCAATGAGTGTATGGATAGAAATCCAATAGCTGAGTATCTGGACCTGTACCAGTTCGCACGACATCTAGTGGAGTTCCACGCGCACTCCAAAATGATGTGGCAGTGCCGGGCCAGGCCTAATCGCTCAGTTAAATGTATGAAAGATGGTGAACCTTTCAGCACATCTAGAAAGGGTTGTATGGTAAGGCATTTAGTGGATGTACACCATATGAAGGCTGAAACTGCCATGTCCAATCTAGACATTCTCGAGAATAGTCCGGAGGCCTTAGGACTCACGGACAGAGAAAAGTGTGTGAGGGTACCACAGGGGTTGGCATACACCTTAGTGTTTAACCATAACCCGAGGAGGTTGTGGTTGAATCGAAAGGCGTGGCCATACTACCTTCAGGACTTTCCAGAGAAAGCCTCTGATTATCGTAGTAAAATGGAATTGGCCACTCCGCCTAAAGGTAAAATGCTGTCTGAAGGTAAAACTGTGGACCATGGAGTGTACACTCCTGTCTCGGTTACCTTAGGAGAGATGCGGACCACAGGTTCAGAGGAGTCCTCAGCTTCTGCTGAGTTGGACTCATCACCTGACGGCCGATCTACCCCAACCAAAAGACGTGCTCCGGGGTCTTCCTGTGGGTTTAGTAGGAACACTACTGAATCCAACAAGGAGGGCTCTGGCGGAACATTACCGAGGGTTGCTGTTAGCCCAAGGCTAGCCTTAGAGGAGAAAATGGTAAATGACCTGTTGGCTTCTCCTGTAGAGGAGGAGGATGACTGTGTATTTGTGGGAGAGGAGGTAATACCTCCTACCACAATCTCTGAAGCTAGAGGGAACCCGGGAGTGTCAAGGAAGATATTAAAAACAGAAAATACTTCTACTGATAGTCAAGGGTATGTAACAGGGAAGATAGAGTCAGTAAGTGGGAAAGAGGATTCCAAATCTAAAATGATCTACAGAACGATTGATTTTCAGTCTGAGGGAGATGATTGGGTGGACCAGAAATTCACCCCACCCACAGGCAGGGTTCAATCAAGTAAAACAGAGATGAGGAAGGAACAGGAGATTGGTCGCAGACTATCCTCCGTTCCATCACCATCTACCTGTATGGGGGGTCTCTCACTAAACTCTCCATCACCTGGAGTGGGTGAGGAAGATATCTCTTTGGAGTCGGTCCCCCTGCCTAAGCTGACTGGTGATATTGATCACCCTGAGAATGTAAGTATCAGGAATCTTCTGAAAGAACAGTATGTCACTGGACTGAAAAGTTCATTTGACACACTGGATCTCGCTTGTCAACTAGCTCTGCAAGGAGCTAGGGCTCAAGCTGAGCAATTGGTAAAAGAAAGTCGTTTGGCCGAATTAGAGAAAGTGGAGACTGCTAAAGCAGAACTCCTATCTAAAATGTCCAAAATGACTGAGGAGAATGAAGCCCTCAAAAGACAGTTGGGACAACGAAATGACATGGTAGCAACCTCTAGCAGAATAGTAGATGATTTGAGATTGAACATTGAAAAATCTCGTATGGAAAGTCAATTTTTAATTGATGATCTCAAAGTCAAGTTGGATCGCAGTAAGGATATGGTCAGTTCTGCTGAACATAAGCTAACTGCTGCCAGGACTGAAATAAGTCTAAAAACCAAAATTATTCGGAAGTTGGAACACGAAATTGGTGGTCTAACAGAAGAATTTTCTAGCTATAAAAAGGAAGCTCAACAGAACGATGACTTCTATGAAGAGTTGGCTGAGTTCTTTGAGGATTGCTATGAGATACCATTGTCGAGTTGGTACGACGAGAGTGTGTACAGGGTTGAACGGGGTTCCGCCCCTCTTCCCTTAGGATTTGACGGTGATGCATACGCACAAAGGTTGAGAGCTGACTCCAGGGCTAGTAATACCCCTAGGAGTCCTCCACCTCCATCTACAGAAGATGAGACGCACCTGGCCGACTGCAGTTACGTGGCTGCCACCTCCATGGCCTGTGGGTCATCGGAGTTGGTTCCTGTGACGTCTGTTCCTAAGACGTCCGTGGCTGTGACGTCTGTTCCGGTGTCACCTGTTCCTGTGACGTCCGTTGCTGTGGCGTCTATTCCGGCGTCACCCGTTCCTGTGACGTCTGTAGCTGTGACGTCTGTCCCTGTGTCACCAGTCTCGGTGACACCTGTTGCTGTGACGTCTACCTCTGTGTCGTCTGATGCTAAGACGATGCAGTATACTACCATGGGGGTGGACACAACCGTGTCTTCCTTTGAGACTATGGATACTCCAGCCGGGGTGTCCGCTCTAGCGAGGATGGTGGTGAATGAACTGCAGACAGAGTCACATAACTCGACTCCTGTCTCAACACCAATACTCGACACCACCTCTTGTCAGTCACCGTACCAGATAACGGAAAGTGAGACTAGAGAGGCGGTTCAGATACTGATGGAGCTGAACGATGCAATTGCTGAGGCTGACTTACGTCTGTCTATCCGTGATGCTGAGGCGCTTATGGCTCCTGAAAACGAACTCGAACAATCCATGATGGTGGATCCTCCAATGGACCTACCTGTGACGACTGGTTCTATGTCTGGGAACCATCGTCCATCTACCCTGGACATTCCTGTATCCATGGCGAGTATAGCTATGGGTGCTCAAATGCATGGTCCTGACCCTGACGCTTCGCAGCTACGGTTTGGGATGGACATATCCATTGAGATGAGTGACAATCGACCTAGTGAATGTATGTCTCCAGTGTCCAGAAACGAAGAACTTTTGCTGAGTGGCGAGTCATAAAAACATTCCCAGTTGCAGCATATATGGAACCTCTACCATGTGTCGTCATCAAGGTTGAACTTTTGCAGTAGTGGGGTTGTTAGTACACCACGGATCATATGATGCTTTATACTATAGACTATAAGTCACAGGATGACTAGATAGATATATATATATTTATAAAAGACTGAGATGACAAGAACAGTGGATCATTATCACCTATTTATGAAAAGACTTTGATATGATCTAGGTTTGCAGTTATCGCTATATATGAAACTGTTAAAACCATCACCAAAGAGTGTTCTATATTTTTTTGCCATAAGACAGTATTTGTGAAACGGGTTCTGTTTGAGTTGATGACATATGCTATAGGTATGATTATTGTATGCCGATTGTGATACTCAGATTTAACCGTCCAATGAGTAAAGGTATGAGGGACTGGATCCTGATGATACCTACTGAGATGAAAGGTTGCTTGACTACATTCGTACTATGTGTAGATCTGTGGTAATAACATATCGATGAACCTGAAAAACGCAAAATTTATTCAGGTACTGAGAGTGGAAATTGCGTAAGTTGTTATGGAGATCTGTAGGCTCCCGTTGATTACTTTCAGAAGGAAGGTATCGAGTGAGGAGCCGGGTCATTCTATTTTTCAGCTTGCTGCGTTTTTGATCTTTGAACTAAGTGTGGAGACTAATTCTCCCTGAATCGTTGAAATATGTTACGCCAACACTAGATCTGATTGCTTACGGTATTCCTATATGGAGAATGTCACTTGTATTATTGTGTGAAAACACCCATGTGACCATGGTGCATAAGGTTTTGGAGACCTTGATTGGATTGAAAACTGCATTTACCGGATCTACGCTATATGTTCATTTATTCCAAAAATATTGATCTTTCAAACCTTACTCTGGCACGTAAAGCGAGTGAGTCTATTCAAATAGACGGGTTGGGTCAAGGTTTACTATAAAGTCGACACTTGCCACCTTTTTTGTTTCCAATATGTCTTGTACTAAAACTTGGTAACTTTTAAGGAGAAGTGCTCATATTTGATCTGTATGTATACGATACCTGTTGTAACAAATCGTTTTCGATGAGACATGGTTAGTATGCGATAAATGTGTCTTGAAGGTTTTATATATTTTTTTATGATATATAGTCAAGTTTGTTTTATAGGGCTTGACTGGCTGTGTGGAGTTTATCCTCTTAGTCCCATAAATCATGACTGTTATTGAAGGATTATACTCGATTATTGTGTAACTGGATCCTGATGGTTGATATGATTGACGTTAATATCAAAAAGGATGAATACATATCTATGATACCCAAGAAATATATTAGTGGTTCTAATAGAAAGAGTTACGCTTGCCTCCACTATGTATATGTTTGGAGACAATATATTTGTTTTTTTGGGTTGTTTGGAGATAAAATTTGTCATTTGTATTAAGGTAGTATAATAATACTGCACTTAGTGCTGCTATTTAGACGCTGTGATATTGTCTGAAGGGGGGTAGTGTAGTGGGTCGCCGCTGTACTATTTCTAGGGAACCAGTTGGAGTTATATTTGGTATATGTGTTGTCGTGTATCCAGGCCGCACTCCTGTCTACTGCCGAGTATAAGGTTATATAAGCCCACCTGAGGAATGGTGGAGCGCGGCCTGGTTATGTGCATTGAGCCGTGACCGCCACGTGTCACCCGACATATCTCGGGTACAGTGTCGGCTCGGATGCACCGGCGCGTGGTTACCCGGAGTTCCTCGGGAACTCAAGTGTTTACGAGTAATGGAGAGAATTACATAACGACCAGTACATAAGACCTGGAGTTCTGCTAATCGAGGACCCAGTCTTGCTGCGCACTTCGGCCAGCTTGGCTGCTCCACAACAGAGCTTCCCCGAACTCTGTTGTACCTTTTAGGCCTAGTCCTGTCGCTGCTTCCACCTTGGTCACCCTGCGTCTCTCTCTGTTCTACCCTCTGGGGGAACTAGAGGAGATAGACGCACTGGTGTACAACTCCGGGTACAGAACTCCCTACGGGGGAGTCTGTCCCAAGAGGAGTTAACCAAGATGGAAGAGAGCATTGGAACTCGGGAACTATGTACTAGACCGTGAGCGTATACCTCCTGTATGTTCATATGACCACTGGTGTTCAGAAGCCTATTTGATTATTGCTATCCGTCTGTATGATTACGAGCCGTATGTCAGAATGAATAAAGTGTAATTTCTGAACAACCTATTTTCGAATCTGGAGTTTTTCATAGCAGATGTCTATCTTAGAATAGCCAACAGCTACACTAATATTCAGTTATACCCCAAATATACATTTGTTACATTATTGTGATGGGAACAGATGGAGCAGGAGGACGAGTACGAACACTACAACTACGACCAGGACAAGAAGATGTCTTCTGGTAAGGGTGGCAAGGGACGCTCCAAGAAGGAAGTTTCCGAACACACCCACCATGAAGCCGGCGGGCACACTCGGAAAATTGCACAGAACATGACCAACAATGACCATGCTCAGAAACAACCTCCTGCCAAAAAGTAGTTTTTGAATGTGCGTATTACTTTGCTTCATACGTTGATAACATCTAAGACTGCATTCCGTAATAGAAGTTGTAACTGTAGCATAAGGAACTTTTTTTAAATTGCTGTGTAATATACCACGCACTCTTGAATGGGGGTAGGGGGTAAAAGTTGAGTGGAAGATGTGTTTGCACCCATCTATTCATTCCAATTGATTTGATGTGTATAAAAACTATATGTACCCCCCCCCCCCCTCCCGCCTCCCCCCATATACATAATACAGTTTCATACATTAGTACTTTTCTCCTACAGAGACTACATAAGCTACTGGTGGACGATCCGGCACCAACACTCCTTTGAATATCAGTGCATCTAATTGAATGAAATAGAGCACACGTATTTGCAACAATGAGATGAATTCAACAATGAACATGGTTATGACTGGTATCTCCATTTGCTCTGTTCAATCAGTTATAAAACATCATACAGTTGTAATAAAGGCTACCATTTCACAAATAGAGGCTTCTATTCACAAATAAATGCTACTATTTCACAAATGTATTTACTGTTCTGTTGTAACAGGCAAGTCTTATTTGTGTGTTCTAAACGTCATTGTGTGGTTGGTTTGCACGAAAAAAAAAGTAACCACACTGGATATTTTAGGCTTATACATGTACTTTTATTCATTGTAAAAATGTTATTCAGTTTTTCTCACATCCATCACAATTAAATTGTGTTGTTTTCTGTCATTCAACGCACATTATCAAAATATCACAGTTCCAACAGTATATCAACTATATACCCCGCATTAATAAATAAATGAAGGAATAAATAAATAAAACATCATCCTCGTACAACATAATCGTCGTCTTCACCTCTGAAACATCGACATCGGCGGAACAATCGTCTCCACAGGTTCCGTCGCCTTGGTCTTATGTTATTGCCCTCATTTGCATTTGCAATGCTGTCAAAGTCTATACCTATAAAGATAAAGGAAAGCAAGGCCGCATCAAATCACAGAATTCCACATTATATTTGGGTCTCTAACCATACTCCTATGGTCATGATATGTATAGGCCTATGCCTGAGTCCTATAGTGTTTCCATGGTAATGTGTAGGTACGTAGTGTTAGAAAAATATAGAGTGCCAATTCAAAACTGAACTTAACATATTATAATTCACGAATAAATGGCATAAATTCATGTCAAGGGAACTTACTCTCATGATTTAATGAAGTTCCTGCCTCAGTGTTCTGAAACAAAGGGCGCTCTCCTGATGGTGCATTAGCGGACACCCGGTTACCAACAGACTCCAGTCTCTCTCTGATCTCCTTAGCTTCAGCTTCACTCAGCTTAAAACGCTCCTGGAGGACTGCCATGACGTCCTCCAGGGTCCCTGGGTACGGCATGTGCAACATCCGCTGTGGGACGTAAGGACGGTGCCGGCGTTCCCGCGACATTTTGGTGCCTGGTGGTTAAAGCATAGAGATAGAGAAAAGGGAGTTCCAGAGCTCGGCTTACTACTGAGGCCTTAATGACCATCACACCCTCTCTATATCTGAGAGCACACCAGGCCGACCTGTTTTATTGTCTTACCCCCAATGGGCGGTTTTCCCTTTGGTCCCTATGTTATCACCACAATATAATCAAACTTAAGGAAACCCCCTTCAGACCCCACCCTTATATCATAGTCTAGTGAATTAAGGGAACGAATTGGCATTATACTTTATTACTGGATAAAAGTGCCAAAAGTTTTTTACACATGGTTTGAACCAAGAACTTTCACTTTTTTCCTTGCTCCAAAAGAAATTTCCATGCTATCACCGTTTTTCGGCCATTTTGAAATGCGATCACCAAAATCATTAAAATAAACAGGAAATCTTAATTTGTAGAACTTTTATAGAAATATTTAGGGCTGAAACCATACAAGATGCTTAACTGGTAACTATAAATGTAGGTTAATATCCAAATCTAAATCATGCATTAAAAATTCAAGATGGCTGCCCTTCATAAAGATGACTGTCAGATCACATGAAACCATATTTTTCAGGTTCATTTAGCTGTTTCTTTTGATTTGAAAAAAGGCTGATTCAGGGGGAAGGGAGGGGGGGGATGCAACAGGATTGCCCCCACCCCCAATACAAAAAAAGAGAGAGGAGAGGAAAGATGGAGGAAAAGGAGAGAAGGAAATGAAAAGAAAGATTGGAAAACTAGCTCTCAATTTAAGAAAATTATTTCAGGGGAGTAGATAGTATCTTTTCCTGTAATGGGGGATTCATATATTTCTGAGCAGGTGGGGGAAAATGTGACTGGGGGGGGGGGGGGTTAGTTCTAGTTTTGCCCACCAGGGGGCACAGTGATAGCAAAAGAGTGAAAAATAGGCCACAAAATGCACTAGGGTACTTTTAATGTAGAATATTATCTTCTAAATAATCGTTGGTGCAAGTGTTCTCTATTTATTGTGGGACATACCGTATTCGACCTAATAAGCGCACACCCCCTAATAAGCGCACACCCCCCGTTTTTGGCCGATTCTTATATTAGAAATAACCAAAAATATCTCAATTTTTTACCCGAATTAAACTCTTAACTACTAAAAGGTATCCATAACAATTTTTTAAGCGCACTGTGCGCTTATTACGTCGAATACGGTAATGCATTTAAAGCTTTTCAGTTATACATTTTAACTCATGTTTGAGAAGTGATTTTGACAAAACGTGCAGAAATATTTGCTATATTTTATATAGATCCTGTACCAGGTTATTTCCAAATTCCCCTGAGAGCAGGGGCATTGTCACGCCTTCTGCCACCCCCTCCCCCCATTCCTCTTCTCAGGTTTGGGAGGGGGGCATGCTGCGGGCTGAGGGATTTCTTGAAGATGGAGGGGGGACGTGGTCCCTCCCGGGGGTCCCTCCCCTACCATACACCTCCAATATACCTCAACCTCACCTTCCATTCCATGTCCACTCTCCTCCCCTCCAGATCCCCTCCCATGCCCTGGCCTACCCCTATGGCCTCTCCTCCCTCTACGACCTCTGTGTACTCAAGCCTAGGAAGAGGGAAGCAGTTGGAGGGAGGGAAGCATTAGAAAAAAAGGACATTCAGGAAATAAGATGCAAAACAAAAGAGTGTGGATTCACAGTCTTCCTTTTTGAAAGAAAAATCAACTAGAACAACCCCTGACTGCTGGCTGCAAATGAATCTATAGAGCTCTCAGAACCCACCAGAAAGAACCCTTTTGCCTCTAGATCTCGAAAATATCCCGTGGGTACCAAGCTCGCTGTACCCTGCTTGCAACTTTATATGTGACCTTAAGTTTTTATAAAAAGGTCCACAAGTTCAGTTAAGTTTTCCAACTGCACCCCTTCTTTCCCCTCAATGCCACTCCCTCCTTCTCAATGTGTTCAAATATATGTTATAGGTGGGGGGGCATGCCTTCAGGTGACAAAAGTATTTTTCCAGAGGGTCTCTCCCTCCAAAAAGATCCCAAACCAAATGATAGAGGCTAGATGTAGATCAGACCTTTCATAAAGTGTGTGCAAAATTCATAAGAATGGACTATTTGAAGGCTATAAATTCAAAGTTGTCTTGAGGGGGCATGCCCCCAAACCCCCCAGTGTGACAACTGCAGTTCACTTGTGGTGGCTGCAGCCCTTCGTTTGCGGTGTTCTGCTGCAATACCCATTCCATATAGATTGATCACATATCTCCCCTAGATAATCCTACTACTACCAATTTTGTAACCTAACAGGGCATAACATTGGGCTATAGTTAATGTCCTATATAAACATAGCGTTTTAGTATACTTAAATGGGGTTCAACATTCGCCTTCTACGCTCTTACTCTATGGGGTAAACTAGTCAGAGGTAGGCTTCCGCCCAAGGATAACGCAAGGGTAGTGAGATCCAGCTTTATTTGATGTTATAGATGTTATAGTATATATAGAGCACTTTCACAGGTTTATATTATAATCACAGCCTTCCCTTCATATATATAGAGATATGTACATCATTTCTAGCATTTAGCTCCAGGGCTTGCATTGATAATTATACGCGACGGCCTTAGTCAAGGCAAAGTATACATATAAATATCCAGCAGGAATCCTTTATGGAATCCAGAATGTATAAGTCTCCACGCAGTCAACCAATAAATACTTTCAACCTTCCTTCAATTAGGTCATTATATGTCCATATCATAATCATCAACATGTCTCGAAGACGACCTCATACGCTTCTCTATGATACCGATGGATCTGATATCGGTTTACGAGAACACAGGTGCAATCTAAGGGTTACTCTCCGGTCACCACTATGGATCCGGGGTATACACATACTATCAGTTTCCAATTCATCAGGTCGGTCAGCCTATACAATTGACTCTCCAGCTCCATGCTTATAAAACCGGTATACTGTATCACTAACTCCATGGTTCTCTCCAGAATATAGGACCCCAGGTTAGCATGTGAATAGACCATTCAATATACCATTCCGGTGGCAATGTCGTTATACCATATCTCCCATTGAAACATTATACATAAATGCACAGATTCCAATGATCCATATTCCCCAACGTTAGATCACAAGACTGTTGTTTAGTCAATGTTAAATCGATGTTAATCCTTTAGAACCACACACATACTCCTCAGGAGTTACACAGTGCCATCTGGTGCTCTCGATCGTACTCCCCAAACGCTCACTGATAACTGACTGCGCTTTCCTTTTCCCCCCAGGCTTATACTCGTTTTCTTTTACTTTATTTCAGCTTCCCTTCACGACAGCACCCAGCACTTATTGATTGCTCGTCAGCGTCATCTTTCATCTCTATTGATTGGCCATTAGGCGGCCCTACTCAAGACCATCCTGGATAAATTAGGCATGGGATGGTCGCGGCCATGTCGTGCCCGGGGCCGGCCCTCAGCCTGTGTCGTTGCCTACCCCCTATGCTGCTCTCGAGGCCCTAGTGATCGCCTCCTTCACCAGCTACCCCACCTGCTGCCCTTGAGGCCCTGGTTAACCGCCTCCTTCGCTACCTACCCCACCTGCTGTTCTCGAAGACCCCGGCCACGGCCGTCCTGGCTCCACGGATCCTAACCCCGACGCATAGCCCCATTTGCCTGTACTACTTGCCCCCATCGCCGAGGCCGCGTTCCCCATTCGCCGTTCGTCTTCCCGATCTTAGCTTATCTCCTGACCTGGATTTCATACCGTGTTATCTTTCCCACCAGCTGTGTCAGCCCGGATCCTAGTCTATTTGTTGCTTTCCTGCTCGGGCTCTAGGCCCTGGCCACAGAGCTGAATATATTTAGCCCACATAACTTTTGACTCTTATTGTGGCCAAGTCTACCATTACAGGACCTTATAACATTATATATATATGTTCCTTATATTCGTTATTTACTGTGTGGCCCGCGTACTGGGCTTGTCCGATTTACATGTGACTTAATGTATGCGACGACTTTCTTTTCTCTTATTATATTAATCTCACTGTACTTGTATCTTAAAGTGTACTGTTTCCCCCCACTTATTCAATGTATATCTACTATACCCATACATATTCATACATATATATGTACAGTTTCGCCCGTTCCCTTATGTTATATTATACATTATTTATCAATCAATAAATATATCCTCCAAACCTTTTTTGCTCTTCTTTAGTTTTCCACTATAACCCAGGACAGGGGGGTCCCCCGTAGATTCGTGTTATATACGAATCGTCCTTTCTGGATCTCACCTTTTCTTTTACTTTGCTTCTATTTTGCCTCTATTCTACTTCTGTTTTACTTTTCTTTCTCTCCTTTGGTTTCTGAATGGTCTTCTTTGCTTTTCTTATTTTATTTCTTGTTTCTTTTTTCTCGTTTCTCTTTTCTCTCCTAACCTATGTTTTTGTTGCTTATGTTTTGCGTTTTTCTTTTGAATTCTAGTTTCTGGGCTGTTCTGCAGGCTTCCTGTCTTGTTTTCTTTTTGTGCCCCGTTTCTCCACTTTTACTATTTCTGCGCTATCCCTACTCTTTCACGCTTTTTACTTTCTTCTGACGTCTATTTATCCCCTTATTGCCCTTTTCTATGCTCTAGCAAGCTTTCACCTTAACCCCTTGTCAGTATGATCTGTTTATATGCTTAACATGTATTTTTATGTACTGTGATTAGGCTCGAGCGGGGTGAGCCCTGCTCTCTGGCCTTTCATAGTTCATGTATGAAACGAATTGGGTAGAGATGCTAATTAGGCTCGAGCTAGGATAGTCCTGCTCTCTGGCCTTTCATAGTCTGTTGGATAAATATGTAGATATAGATGCAAATTAGGCTTGAGCTAGGATAGCCCTGCTCTCTGGCCTTTCATAGTCTGTTGGATAAATATGTAGATATAGATACAAATTAGGCTCGAGCTAGGATAGCCCTGCTCTCTGGCCTTTCATAGTCTGTTGGATAAATATGTAGATATAGATACAAATTAGGCTCGAGCTAGGATAGTCCTGCTCTCTGGCCTTTCATAGTCTGTTGGATAAATATGTAGATATAGATGCACATTAGGCTCGAGCTAGGATAGTCCTGCTCTCTGGCCTTTCATAGTCTGTTGGATAAATATGTAGATATAGATGCACATTAGGCTCGAGCTAGGATAGTCCTGCTCTCTGGCCTTTCATAGTTCATGTATGAAACGAATTGGGTAGAGATGCTAATTAGTCTCGAGCTAGGATAGTCCTGCTCTCTGGCCTTTCATAGTCTGTTTCCGAGATTCCTGACCCGTGTCGACCCCTGACAGTATAATTCTGTGCATCAACATGGGGCTGTGACACAAGGCAGATTACTAGTGGTGCTTATAGGATAGTAACAAACCGAAGTGCGGCTTTTCGTAAGTCTTTGTCCGTATGTCATTGCACCCCAGTCACCACAGTTAGATTCCGTTCGTGATATATTAATCGTCCTGCTGCCTATGTGAGCGTTGAGAATGTATACCTATTGATTCAACATAGGATTAGTAATGTTCTACCGTCAGTTTCGTTAAGAGGGAACCAGGCTAATCCGATGTACCTTCAGTTCCCTGGTCTCTTTAGTTCTCACGGCAACTCTACTCGTGTACTTCTTGGTATATCTCTATTGGGTCCCTATTGGCTGCCCCCGTGGGATTTAGCCTTATTTCTCCTGTTCTTTTCGCTTGTTGTATAGGGGTTCTGGGTAATTCCCTGGTCGCGGCATTTATGTTCAGTTGTTGTATGGCCCTTCTATGTTCGTCTCCTCTGAAACTATGCACCTCCATGCTGCGGTTTCCTAAAGGTGACCATCCTGCCATTGATATCATCGGCATATCCACAGGAACCGCCGACGACACCCCGCCGCTAAACCTCAGCAGTCGCGCCATGACCGCCTCAGTGTGGTCACCTTCGAGCACTCTGGCTAATGTTTTACTCACCTTGATGGTGGTCGGCAGCGGTAGTGGTATGGCGCTCTCCCCTGATGCCATTTCCGTCGCATACACCACTCTACCCCAATGTAACCTAGCAACGTGTCCTTTACATGCATAACTGACATTGGCGTCCTTGATTAATGGGGCTGTTCCCGGCTTTTGGAATATTTGGTCCAATGGCATAATACTCTCCCCTAGCGGTATTGTCTCTACTAGTCTCTTGGAGGCCATTTGTATGTATAACCCATCTGCCGGCTTCTTGTTCTTTTCCTGCCTCCATTTTCTGATCGCCCATATTGCTACTATGATTGCCAATATTAGCATCACTATCATAGAGGTGAGTTGGGAGTATGATTCGTCTGCCGTTTCCGGGCAATCCATTTGAATATCGTCCATATCCTGGTTGCCCCATTGTTTCTCGGCTTGGACACCTTGCGACCCTGCCGTAGATAGCATCATCCCCGTCATTACCCGCTTATAGTTACAACAACAGCATACTATTATAACTGCTATCACCGCCAACAGTATACCGGAGGATCCATACCCGGCTAGTTGATGTATTCCGTCGTCTATCTTAGTCTCGAATCCCTCATCCATACCTAATCTTCCCTCTATTACAGCTTCTTCTAGCTGATTCAAGGCGATATGGGCAGGGGCTCGTGTATATGCTGCCCTATGTTCTAGTTGTGATCTAATCATAGGTGGTAGCGGGTCCTCCGGCAATGCTTGTATCTCGTGCCCATCATACGTTGTCTTTCTATAGCCTATCCTTTTGAACGTTTTTGTTTTCAGCAAATCATTTATAATATACGATATGTTATTCACCATTTGAACCCGGTGACATCCCCTAAGGCTGTAGGGCATCCATGCCCCAGCCGTCATAAATGCGCAATCACAGCCTATATTAATCACTGCGAAGTGGTGAATTACTATTACCACGGGTGGACTGGAACCGCACAGTAGTTGCCCTTCTATCTCCGGCCCTGACACTAATGTCTTTCCTCCCTGTAAGGGGATGGCCAGAGCCGGGAAGCGTGGTTTGATTATGTAGTCCACATCGCAGCTCTCCTCCACACCCGTTTTATCGTTCCTAATGAGTGCTGCGATGCATCCTGTCTCTGACACTTTGCGCATATGTGGGATGTCTGGACAGATCGTAATGGTGTTCCCGTGACACCTCGCCCAGTTTACTACCGGCTCAGTAATGTAATACCGTCCGTTCATGGATAGTGCTATTTCTTTTGGTAATCCTGTCATAATGGCGCCATCCGCCTCTTTTCCTTCTAGCCTCACTGGTAACGGTATCGCCCTTACCTGATAGGTGCAATATAAGTGCTGTTCTGAGATCACCGGTATACCCAGCGTGATCATCACTCTGCCCCCTTCCCTATACGTATCGACAAAACTGTTCTCATAGTAATAGTTGGGGTTGGTGAATGCCACCCTAAAGCGTGGATAGTTTTCTTTCAGGTAATCGTTGGTATTCCTTATGGCTTCTTGTACCGCCTCAGTGGCTATTAGTCTTACAGGTAAGTGGTGGTTTTTAGCGGCCTCCAGGTCGCTGGTCAGTTCCACCACCCTAATCATCTCATACAATAGATGTAGCATGTATCCCCACTTTACCCTTATTAATAGGCTTTCATGGGTATCCGCTATCGATTTCTGATATAGTGCTAGTGACATCATGCCGAGTTTATGAGACAGATATCTAGTTTTTCTGTCTATACTCATTACCATGTCTCTGAGTTGCTTCTGTCTGTCACTCATTTCTCCTATCTTTCCGTGCATGTCCTGGAAGGTTTTGTCTGTTGTGGTCACTAACTTTCTTAGTGTGTTACTAATCCTCCTGGTGTCTTGTTCTAACACCTCTATTTTCTTTTCATTTCTGGCCGTGTCCTCGGCCCTGCCAAATCCGAATATCCAGTAGAATCCATCAGCTATAATATTTCTCTTGTCTCTGGTTATATCTTCTCCTTCTTTTCTTATTCCTTTCATTACCCTTCTTACTAGTGATCTTCTCGTATTTATCAGCTCCTGAGTGGCAGCGTCCATCCATATTTCTGTTGTCTTTAGATTATCACAACTGTCTTCGTATATCAGTGTCCTATTCTGGCTCGCATTGTTACACAACCCTTCCAAGTTTTCTTTACATTGTTCATATATGCTACTTATATTCATTGGTGGTCTCACTTCTGGTATCTCCACCACGAATACTTGTGTGACGTGGGATTCATCACTGGTAGTTATGATCTTTCCACTTTGCATTATCACACCCAATTCTATCCTTTGTATAATAGGACATATGTTGCCTCCTTCTGGTGCCAAAATTATACTCCCCAGCACAATATAAGCTATCCACAGTGCCTTCCTTCTCCCCTCCATTTTGTATTTTTCTATTTTCTCCCTTTTTATGTGATACTCTTATCTTAATGGGTTCATTTTCAGTCCTGTTCTCTCCCTAGTTGCTCTTATCTGTCTCTGTTGGCCTTTTTATTTCCCAGGCCCCTTTTCAATCTTCCCCTGTATTACCCCTTCCCATTTCCCCCCGGGATTAGCTACACTGCACATCATGTCGGACTATTATTCCTGCTTATTTCATGGACGATTGGTCTATCTTCCTCTGGATCTCATGCCCATAGGCCGGGTATTTATTGTCTCCACCCGTCAGGCTTATATGTCCGCTCCTGGCTCAGCCCTACCTGGGTTTATCACCATGTTACCCGGGGATGTGACCAATCCGCCCACCTCTGATGTGGTTCGTGCCTTAGCCCAGGTGGCTACCTCCATGCCCCCTGCTGCTGTGCGTGCCTGGAGGATAGACGGTCAGGTCCCGGCTCATCACTGGTATCCTCCTCCCAGCGCTCCCTATGGATCTAACTGGCATCCTTATTCGGAGCCTCCTGCCTTTCTACCCCCTGTTTCTTCTCTACCCCTTCCTGCTTATTCCATGCCTTCCGCTCTCCCCTCCACCTTTGCTACTGATTCAGTATCTCCCTCTCCCTTTCAAGTGCCTATTACTTCTTCTATCTCTTCTCCCCCCGTCATCTCTCCCTCCTTTTCCTCTTTGCCTTCCCTTCCTCGAACTGACACTCCTATGCCTCCTCCTACACCTTTGGCTCTCAATATGACTGAGCCTTCTTCCCTTCCTTCTATCTCCGTACCAACGACTTGTCTTCCCGCCTATTCTCTTTCTCCCCTCGCAGTGACCTCTGTTCCTGTGACTTCTCCTCTTCTTTCAGTGGTTTCTGTTCCTACTCCCTCTTCTGGGACTGTTTCGGTTGCCGACCCTCCTGTTTCTGTTCCTTCTGATGAAGTCACTGCTGTGACTATCTCTTCTCCTCCTCTGCTCTTGCCAACTCTTCCTCTCTCCGTTCCTATCTCCCTTTCTATATCTCCTCCTTCTCTTGATGCCGTTCCTACTTCTGATCCTCTTCTCCTGACTCCTTGTGTCGTTGATGTGGGTAGCGCCCCTTCTCCATTCCCTTTACCTCCTCTGTCTCTCCCTTCTTCTTTGCCTCTTCCTATGCCTGCTTCCACCTCTTCTTCTCTCCCTTTGGATCTATCTTCCTCTGATTCCATCCATGACTTCTTTGTTCGTGTGGACTCTGCCACCCGTTATGATGCCCTTCTTTCCTCTGTTCAACAGGCCACACCTACTGCTCTTTGGTCCTCTATCTCCGAGTACATGTCTCCTTTTTCTTCCTGGTTCTCATCTCCTGTTTCTTCCTCCATTCTTTCCCAAACTACTTCTTCTGTTATCTCTACCTCCCATTCTTCTACTTCTGTCCATTCTACTGTCAACACTGTCACTTCCCACCTCAGTTCTCCCTTTGCCACTAATTCCAACACACCCTCATTGGTGATGAGCCTCCCTACTACCCATTCCACCTGTGCTTCTATTTCCCATGACCCTGTCTCTGTTACTTCTATTTCTCTTCCTGCCACTGTTCCTGCAACCACTGTGACTCCAGCCTCTTCTGTCTCTTCTGCCCCTTCTTCAGGGCTTCTGATACCGTTGACCTCTGGCCTGGAGGTGGTGGTGCCGGACCCTATCCCTGCCTCCATGTGTCGTGGGCCGTCGTATCTACCTGTGTGCCTGGATATATCTTCAGGTTCTTCCGTGGGATCACCTAGTCCTGCCTCATCCAGTATGGCGCCCCGCCGTAGCCATCGTCTCCGCCTTCGTCGCCGTACTGCCTCTAACAGCTCTGCTTCTACTGCTCCTTATGGGATTTCTCCTGCTTCCCGGACTCCACCTGATTCTCCCGTCGCTTCTGCCCCACATTCGGTACGTTCCTTTGATTATCCTAGCTTCCTTTTATATTCTTTGTACTTGGCTGTGGTGTGTCTCAGCCGTAATATACATTGGCTCACCTGTACTTATGTTATTTACAATGTCGTATCTTTCCCCCGTCCTCGGCCCTATATATTGTTTACCTCGGGGTTTTCTTCTGATAGCACTTTGTCTTACTGGTGTCATTTTCTTTATTTTATATGGCTCGGGGTCAAATGGTGTGTTGGGTTGTAGCCCCATGCATTGTATTATTTGGCCCATGTCGTCTGTCTTTCTTATTTTTACAGTCGATTCATTCCCTCTACCCATCCAGGGGTGTGCATTTGTCTCATTTCTAAATAATATGGTACTGTGGTTGCCCTGTGCACATACTCTGATATATGTTTTCCTTTCATTTTAGCCTCCTTCACAAGAGTAGCTACACACACCAGGCATACACAGTTACCGGTAAGTCCTATCATTTGGCTCATTCCTTTTATCTTGTCATTGTACACGGGTATTGTAAGGCATGTTTGTCCCTCTCCCATCATTTGGAATGGTATTATCTTCAATCCAAACGCTCTATAGCTGTCTCCTACCTCTCCTTCCTGTCTCTCTGTGCTGATCGGTATATATACTACCGCTGTTTCGTCGTCTACTCTGCTGTATGTTATGCTTGTAGAACATGTCACTATATGTCCTTTTGGTGTTGACATTGTTTTATGTTGTACATATTGTTCTGTATTGTCCGTACTACTCCATTCGTCCTCTACTAGATCGTCCTCCCTCAGTTGTAGTTTTCTAAAATCTGCTACCACCTTTGTTTGTTGTCTTATACGTTCTAGTGCTTCAAATAGCACTCCCCCTCTTTTCCTTTGGTCGCCGTTCATTCTGCTCCTTTCCCTATCATGACTTCTTCTCCTTCCTCGTTCCTTTCTACAAACAGCTGTAGTTCTGGCATGCTGAGTGGTGTATTGATTGCCATTACTATTCTCCCATGCTCGGCCACTGACTTACATCCGGCTGTTATTCCCTCTGTTGTTATTAGTCTCCATTCTAGTCTCCCTGGTCCATTCAAATTGACCTGTATCATGTCAATTACAGCTCCTTCCTTAGTTAAATACAAAGGTTGCTGTTTTTCTACAATTGTCTGTATGGGTATTGTTTGGCCTTCTATCCGTTGTTGATTCTCTTTATCACATATAAATGTTCTCATCATTCGTCCTGCCATTTCCACTGTCTCTTGTTGTGTGTCTTTGTTTCCCCTCTCCCCCCTGCAGGTTACCCTGCAGGGTTCCGTTATGTTGTTTAGTCTGTACTCCTCTCCCTTCTTTGCTTGTGGCCCTGTAGTGCTGATCTCGTGTTGTTCTGTATTATTATTTGCTTGTATCAACCCTCCTCCAGGGGCTCCCCGGTGAGTAGCTGTTGCTGTGCAGTCTCCACGCCCTGAGTTCCTCCTAACTGCTCACCACTCCAACCATCAACTGTGGTACATGGTCTGTGGTGTTATGGGCCCGCACTGTGTCTCATGGTAGTAGGTGGCTGGTCTCCACCTCCTGCCTCGTTGGCTCCTTGGCTCCGACTGGGCCTTGTGCTCCTTCCGCTGTCCCTCTTATCCTTCTGTCGTCTGGTCCCCGTTCTTCCCCCCCCCCCCTTTTTTTTTTATTTTTTTATTTTTCTTCTGTGTTTTTTATATCTCGGCTCATTCCCTCCCCTCCCATTTTCCCCCCCATATTCTCCTTTTCTCTACCCCACTTATTTCTATTCCCTGATTTCGGCTGTTCAACCCTCTTTTCAGAATTTTATATAGTTTTATGGCCATCTTTTGCTTTTGTCTGTACTGGCCTCTCTACCGCCAACCTCCTTTGTTCTATTCCCTCCTCGGCTTTGATCGCCATTCTTTTCCCTTCGCTGATTAGTATTCCTTCAGTGATATGCAATTTCTGTATTCTTAACATGAGCATATCCCATGCGTCCCTTCTTCTGATGCATTGCCTACACTTCAGCCTGGCTTCCAGTGCAGCATGTACGTAACATACTGGGGTATAGTATCTACTGTCTGTTATCATCCTTACCCCAAATTTCATATGGTGTTTATTGACTTGCCATCTCAATACTGTTGGCAGTGCGTCAATGTTGATTCTATTCTGTGATATTTTCTGCATGCATAGCTGGAAAAGGGAGGCTCTTTCCTTCTTAAACAATGGTGGCAAGTAGTATCCCGGGGTCCACATGACATCGGCCACATCCCCTCTTCTTTGTCCTTTGTACTTTCCTGCTGTCACCAACATTTTGTCATATTCCTTATTCCCCTTTTCTGCCTTCCTCCCTTTGGATGAGTCCTTCCATTGGGTTCTAGCTGTTTCCCTACTCATCCTCTTTTCCCTCGTCTGTCTTCTTACAGTGAATTCTCTTGATGTGCCTCTTTAGTCCATGTCTCGACGCATACATTCCCTTGCATATGCTACATCGTATCGTTCTGGGTTGGTGTATTATCTCAAAGTGCTCTCTCCTGCCACCCTCTGTAGGCCACACCAGTGGACACCAGTTACATTTATATCCTTCCCCTATATATTGTTCTCCGTCCTCCAGGTAGTATGGCCTGTCTGTGTCCTCCCCTGTACTTTCTGTTTGTGTATCCACCTCCCTGGTGTGTTCTCCTCCACTTTTCCCTTCTATTATAATATTTAGCCTCCAAGCTTTCCTTGTCTGAGTGGATGTTTCCCTCGTTTGTCTGTTTGTTGCTTCATTATCCTTTCTGATCTGTTTCCCTTTCCTGGAGTAATCCAGTGGTTCCTCCTGTTCCGTCTCTCCCTCTTCCTCTACCCCTTGTCTCTTTCTTTTGTATTCTATCTCCCTTTTTCCCTTTCCTACCTTCCTTCCTTCCCTTATTCTCCAATTCTTTTCCTCTCCAGTTATATAACCCTCCTTTTCAGGGTCCCCTTTCCTGAAGCATGGTGTTGTGGCTTCTCCGTAGTAATACCTTCCTTTCTTTTCAATCCTCTTACTTCTCCTTACTATCTCCTGTCTCTTCTCACTCTCCCTTTGGTTTGCCGACTCCTTTGATGTCTGATACGTCCAATAGTCCTGCAAAAATTCGTCTAATTCCTGTATTTCCTCCCCTTCCTCGTCGGTGAACCTCGTGTTTCCACCTTCTTCTTCTCCCTCGCTTATAGTTACTATCTCCTTTGGTGTTTCCCCTTCACCTATGGTTGGTCTTTCTTCTTTTCTGCTGTCCCTTTCCATCAATATCAATTGATTGTCCTCTAGTTGGCTGATTAATTGTCTTACACTTATGTCGGCTCCTTTATACCTGTTATGTTTCCCCGTATACTCTTTCATTGCCTTGTTAATTCCCCTAGTATGTCTCTGTATGGCCTCAGTGGCCCTTTCTCCTCAATCCTATTGGTGAGGTTGTATCTGGTTCTCTCCTTTGTGTTGAGCTGCTCCCTGTCTGTGCGAGTACGTCTGTATGCTTGGAGATGTGCATGGGTACTGCCGCATCGTGCCCTCCCCCCTCCCCCCTACCCTCCTTACTCGCTGGAGCTGCTCAGCTGCTCCCTTCCTTGTCGTGGTTGTCTTTTTATTTTACCTTTAGGTATCACCACCTCATCACTTATTTCCTCCTCACTCCTGGCTTTAGCTGCTAATTGCTCTATTCTGTCTCTTCTTTTTCTCCTCTCCGTAGCTCTGTCCTCTCTGGCTGTCTTCTTCTCTTGTCTCTGTTTCTCTAGTTTCTCTTTCTCTTGCAGTAATTGCCTACTTATGTCTACATTCTTAGTTCTCCCTCTTTTCTTTGCTTCCCTTTGTTCTCCTTGTTTTTCATCGCTCTCCTCTTCCTCGCTACTAGCTCTCTGTCTTTTGCTCCATTTCCCTAAAATTTTCTCCTGTTTGTCTCTTTTGTCTGTTAAACTTTGGGCAATTTTAATGGCTGCCCGCCACGTTTTTCTATCCACTCCCGGAATGTTCTGTTCGGGTGTGGCCCGGCCAATATTATCAGGCCCTACCACCCTATCGGGGGGGCGGATTTGCTCCTCTGGGGACCCCCCCTCACTCCTCTGAGTGTCCGAGTCACTGTCCTGAGTGTCTCCTGAATTTCTCTGTTCATTTTGGGTTCTCTTATTTTCTTCGTGAATGACATTCGGTTTAGGCCTCCCTATGTTGGGTTGGGTTGGCTCTTCCTGAGAGCCGCTGCCTTCTATCTCGAGCATATCATCCCTTCGGGTTGTGTGATCCACGGGCTTTATTCTGTTACCTGGTATTCCTACTATTTCTCCCTCCCCCTCCACTATTGTTTCCAAATATGCTCTTTTCAGCTTGTTTACATTCGTCAGGTGTCCTATCATCTTTCCAGTCTTGATTGACCTCAGCTGTACCCTATTGTCCCCCTTGACCTCCTGTATTCTGTATGGTCCTCTATACTTCCCCGCGAACTTGGATACATTGTTCTCTGCACACATGGGGTCATAGTACCAACAATATTCTCCCTCTTTGAAGGCTACCGGCCTTGCTCCTTTGTCCAGCCTATCCCTCATTTTGGTTTCATATACATTGACGTGTTCCTTTGCCATTTGCCTATATAGCTCTATACAGTGCTTTGTCCTTATGAACCACTCAGCCTCACTGCCCACCTGTGGTTCCTCCCTCTCCTCGGGGTAACCCATCGGCGTGGGGTCCCTTCCAAACATAAGGGTATAGGGCGAGTGTCCCGTTCTCAGGCTGATATTGCTCCTGATATTCCATAGTGCTATTCCTAGCAGATCTGGCCAGTACTCGTGATCCTCTGTCACATAACATGCTATGACGTCCTCCAATGTTTTGTGCAGTCTTTCTGCTCTGGCATTTCCGGTCGGATTTCTTGAGCTTGTGAACCTTTGTTTACATGTCAGCCGGGCTGTAATTTCCCTGAACATTTTCCCCAGGTATGTGCTTCCTCTGTCACTACACATTACCTCTATTCTGCCGTACCTACATGCCATTTGTTGCAAGAACACTGTAGCTGCTGTTGTGGCTGTACAATCCTTGGTACAGAACGCCTCCGGCCATCCCGTGAGCAGGTCTATGAAGGTCATTATATATTTGTAGCCTTCTTTAGATTTCCTGATCGGTCCTATGAAATCTGTCTGTACTACCTGCCATGGGTAGTCTGGCATGTCCCAAGACCTGGCCTTTGCCCTAAAATGCGGTGCTCTCTTCCTAAGGGCGCATCTTTCACACCTCCTTACATATTCTACTATGTCCATGTACATGTTTTTCCAGTAGAACGACTCCACTAGTTTGTTGTTTAGTGCTGTTGTTCCTATGTGGCCTCCACACAATATGTCGTCGTGCATCAGGTATAACACCCTAGGTATCATACTTTTAGGTACCATTGTTCGTGCCTTCACTTCCATGCTTCTCTGTGTCTTCCTCTTTCTTGGATCACTGAACTTATATAATATCCCTTGTTTTATACCCATGAAACCTTCCTTTGCCAACACGGCCGCCGCTTCCCTTTCTGATTCTGGTAGTATCCCTTTCATCAGATAATCCATTATGGGTCTACACTCGGGGTCTTTCTCTTGTTCGATTCTGATCTCCTTTTGTGTAATCTCTTCTCTCCCTACTGGAATATTTTCAGGTTCATCCTTCTTCAATCTGGCCTGCTTTCTGGGTCTTCCTTCTATGATATCCTTCAGTGGCCGGTCATACCTGTTGGTTTCTCTTTGTGGCTTTGGTTGTCGTGGTGTTGGTACTTCCTCTTCGCCGCTGGAGGTTGTATTCGTTCCGTTTGAACTCCCGGTTCCCACTTCTATCGCCAACAATTCACATCCCACCTCTGGTTCAAATTCCTCTCCTTCCTCCTCCACTCCTATTTCCTGATCGCTTAATGGCACCCTGGATATAAAATCTGGTAGGTAGTGTGTCTTTCCCGGCTCGTACTTTATCTCATAGTTGAAGTCTGTCAGCGCCAAGCTCCATCTTATCAACCTCTTTGAAGGCGCCTTTGCCGCCTGTTGTAGTAGTGGTATAAGGGGTTGATGGTCGGTTATTATAGTGATTCTAGACCCTCCTAGCATGTTTTCAAAGTGTTTTAATGTTTTTATCACAGCCAATCCTTCTTTCTCCGTTATAGTATAGTTTGTTTCACTTTTGGTGAATGTGTATCCATAGTAGATGACAGGTCTCATTACACCGTCCTTCAGGTGGCATACCGCACTGCCGCAGGCCATATTTGATGCGTCTGTCAGTATATAGAAATGTCCTCCTATCTCTGGATGTACCAGCAATGGTGGGCTGGTCAGTTTGTCTTGTATTGTTTTAAATGCTCTTTCACATTCTTCCGACCATACAAACGGTACGCCTTTCCTCAACAGTTTGTTCAGCGGTACTGCCAATGTGGCGTAATTTCCTACAAATTTGTTGTAATAATTACACAGCCCCTGAAACGATTGTAGAGTTTCCTTGTTGTTTGGTCTGCCGAATTCCTGTACTTTCTTTATTATCCTAGGCTGTGTTCCCAGTCCTTCTGCGTTTACTGTGTGCCCGAGAAAATTTATTTCTTTCTTCCCCCATTCACATTTGGATGGTTTTACCGTTAGTCCTGCTCCCTGTAGTGCCTTCAGCACTTTCTCCACATTTTCTATGTGTGATTGTACGTTGGGGTCGAATATTATGATGTCGTCTAAGTAGGCCAAGCATGTTCGTGGCATTAGTCCTGCTAGTGCCAGTGACATTATTTTTGTAAATTGCCATGAGCTTTGTCTCATGCCAAATGGTACTCTCTTCCACTGGTACACTCCCAGCGGTGATGCAAACGCTGAATACTTTCTGCTATCTGGGTGTAAGTCACATTGATGGTATCCGCTTAGTAGATCGATACACGTGAAAATAACTGGTTTTCTATAAGCCATGTATAGGAACAAGCTTCTAGCTGTCGGTGTTGGGTAGGTGTCGTCCTCTGTCATCATGTTCAGCACCCTATAGTCTGTGCATAGCCTGGGCTTACCGTCCTTTTTCTGTACTACTACCAGAGGGCTGCGCCACGCGCTGTTACTGGGTTCTATTTTACCCAGCTTCAACAGCTGTCTGATCTGCGTGTCTATGATATCCATTTTCTGTGGGGAATATCTGAATTGTCTGGCTTGACATGGTCCCTTTGACTCGTCCACTCTTATCTTCATTGGTTGCCATGTGCAGTGTCCTATCTCCTCCATACTGAACGCCAATGTGTCTTTGTTTCTGACTAGCATCTTTTTAAACTGTATCTGTTCTTCCTGATTCATACATGTATCGGGCATTTCTAGCTTCATTATCTTTTCTTCCTTTTCTGTGTTTCTGCCCTCCTTTTGTTGTCTCTCCCCCCATCTTGTGCTTGCCTGTTCTGTTTGTTGTGTTCTCTCCACCCCGTTGTCTTTATATATAGCCATACACTCCTTTATTGACTTATCTATTTCCAGGTGTCCTAATGTATTCTCTAACCTGAGATGGTCTGCTCTCCCTTCTTTCGCATATGCTAGCACGTCCCACCTACCAATGAATATTGGATCCGGTGTGGCATTGCACACTTTCGTAAACCATCCTCTATCCGTGTAGTTTAAAGCATGTTCCACTCCTGCTACGGTGAGGTTTGATGGTTCCAATCTGACCACTTCTCCATATCGCCCACTGTCTCTCCTCCAAGGTGCTACCTGTATTATTTTCTCTTCCCATGGTTTTATCACCATGCTGCCTATGCTTGAAACAGGGTCCCCTGTGAACAACGTCACTTTCCCTTCTGTCATTTTAATTTCCGCCTGTGTGTCATTCAGTAGGTTTCTTCCTATTATAATGGGGTACATCAGTTTGTCTACCACGTAAAATTGGTAGCATACCCCTGAACCCTGCAGGTTACATTTCAGTCTCACTATCTCCTTTAGTTTTCTGTCTGTCTCGTCCCCCAATTTTACTGATATCTCTTTGACTTCCTTTCTTTCCCAGATCTGGTCTTCATTTATCTCCTCCAATGTCTCTTTTGATATAAAGCAGTCTGATGCTCCTGTATCCACTAAACCATAGTATGTTCTCCATCCTATGTTCATTTCTATAAACATAGGTGACTGTCCCTTCTCTTCCATGGGTCTCGCTGATCCGTCCCTGCTTAACAGGTTTAATTCCGGGGTTGGAACGGACCAGCTACTCCGTTTCCCTGATTTGGTCCTTCCCTCCTGCCCTGGGGCATTCTCATTCTCATACTCTCCCTATATTGGCTCAAGTAGTAACATTGGTCTGTGGTGTGTGTGCTAGTGTCGTGGATTAGACAGTACTTCCCCCTGAATCCTCCTGCCGCGCCAGGTGGTTGCTCCCCTATCATCCTTACGTACTCTCTCGCTCTCATTGAACCCTTTTCTCTGCTGTCCATCTCCTCTGTCTGTCCTTGTATCCTGTTGTTCATATATTGATTGGCATTCCCTCTGTACCCATTTCCTCCCCCTGCTGTTCCCCCGTTGTTCCTTCCGTCTCTGTTATTCCATCCATTTCCTGCTGTATTGTTGTTCGTTGTCTGTGTCCTTTGGGGTTCCTGTCTGTTGCCGTTGTTATAATCCCCTCTTCTGTCTCCCCCTTTGTTCTCCTGCCATGTTGTCGGTACTTCATTCTTTTCTGACCATTGGTTCCTGTATTCCATGGCGCACATCTCCATCATCCTGTTCATCTCTCTCTCATTTCTTTCATATCCCCTTAGACTGTTATCTGTTGTTTCATATACCTCGGCCATTCCTAGCTTTACCTTTCTTCCCTGTCTCCTCCTTTCTATGGATTCCAGCAGTTCTGCCTTTTGTACCGCTGCATTGAATGTTAACTGGGTTGTCTTTTCTAGTTCTTCCGCGATACTGTCCTTTACCCCCGATACAAATACCGATATCATAGATGAATCGTCCTTGCCCGGTCCGTCATATTCCTTCACCTGCAGGGCAAAATCCCTTACTGACTGACCCTTTTCTTGTTTCAAGTGAGTCAGGTCCTGATGTTTCTGCCATGGGGATCTATTGTCATCGAATGTGTCTTTCAGTATCTTCCTAACTTTATCCAATGAATCTTTTTCTCGTTCCTGTATGGCTTTCATCCAAGTGGCTGCTGCTCCTTTTATGCATAGTTTGACGTATTTCAATTCTATGTCTGGCGTCCATCCACACACCCCTGAAATCATTTTTATTTCATCCAGAAATTCTTCATAGTCTTCACCTTGCTTCCCCGTAAAGGTAGGCAGCTTTAGGCTTGGGTTAGGCATGATGTCGTCTATTCCTCCCACTTCTACAGCCTCCTCCTCTTCTTCTTCTTCCTCCTCTTCTGGGTAGTATACTGTCTTCCTGTTCTTTCTCTCCTCGTCTTCCTTTGCTATCCTCTCTCTTTCTAATCTCCTTTTCTCTGCTTCCTCTCTTTCTCTTATCCTATTATTGTTTGCTCTTTCCTCCCCTTCTTTCAATAATCTTCTTTTTAATATTTCCTGTCTCTCTTCCCTTTCCCTGTCTTCTTTATCCCTATCCGCTCTTGCTTTCTCTATTCTCTTCCTTGTCTCTTCCCGCTCCCTCTCTCTCTCTTCTGCCGCTCTTCCTTCTCTTTCCCTGTCTTCTTTGTCCTTATCGGCTCTTGCTTTCTCTATCTTCCTCCTTGTCTCTTCCAGCTTCCTATCTCTCTCTTCTGCTGCTCTTTCTTTGTCCTCCTCCTCGGTTGTCGTTGTTTTCTTACAATATCCTATCCCTATTCCTGGTAGTATGTCTTCATAAAGCCCCTGTTTATTCAGTCTCAATTGGCTATCGCTGCTTCTACTTCTTCTACTTCCCTTTCTGTGGTCTCCTTCCTCTTCCTCTCCACTACTTACGAGTCCTCCCTCACTACTACTTCTGCTTCTAATCGGTTTCTTTCTTTTCAGGCCTTGGTTCCTGTTCTCTTCATTTATCCCTTTTTCCTTTTCTCTTCTTCCTACTACCTTCTGTCCTTCCTCAGTTGTTGTTTCTTCTTCCTCTGTTCCTTTCTCTCTTGTTGCAGCTCTCTCCCACTTCCTTTTTGCTTCTTCTCTATATTCTTCCTGTTGTCTCCGGTTGCTTCCTGTAATCCTCTGCTCCTCGTTTATATGGTTTTTTAATTGTACTATGTCTCTTTTCCTTTCTACCCTATTCCTTTCGTCTCCTTTTTCCTGGATCCCCTTCGCTTGTTCTTCCTGGTTCAGACCTATATTCTGTCCTTCTCTGTGTGTTGGTGTTCTTTTCTTTGCTGATTCTTCTATGCTCCCTTTTTCCTGTAGCTGTATTATAGCTATTTTTGGGCTTTGTAGTCTTTGTTGTATCCCTACCTGTGTTATTATTGCTGCTCCATCCCGTGCATGTTGTAATACATATTCCTCTGTTCTTTTCTGCGTCAATGATTCTTCTGTCTCACTGTCTTCCTGTTCCTGTATTATATTGTATTCCTTAAAGAAAGGGCTCGTTATCTCTCTTTGTATTGGTGTTAGACTGATTTGTTCCCCTCCTATTATTGTTGTACCATCTTCCCCTTCATCTGTGCTATATGTCTTACTAGTTGTTGGAGTTCTGTCTTTCTCGTTTTCTGTCCCTTCCCTCTTTCTCCCTAGTCGTCTTCTTTCTATGAATAACTTCCTAACTACTGTTTCTAAATGCCCCCCTTCTCCGAGGTTATGACTTAGAGGTGTGCCACTATCGGTGGCTGTGATCAGTTCTCCCTTTGTCTCCCCATCTACTTCTTCTCCTTCTCCCTCGCTGTATATACGTTCTGTAACTTTTACTATCGGAGTCTGTTCGTCCTGGTCTTTTTCTGTTTCTTCTTCTCTCTCCAACTCTTTCCCTTCTCCTTCTGTGCTCTCCTCTCCTCCTTCCCCTCGTTCCTCTTCTGTTCTACTTTCTCCTCCTTCTTCCTTTTCCTCCTCTGGTTCTTCCTGTTCTAGTTCTTCAGCTTCCGATGCTTCTTCTTCCTTTTCCTTTTCCTCTTCCTTTTCTGATTCTTTGTTCTCCCCTTTTCCCTCGCCCTCCCCTTTTTCTACTGTTCTGTTCTGTGGTTCTCTGTTCTCTTGGTTTTCTGTTTCTCCCCCCACCTCTAAGTCATTGTCAGCTGCTCCAACCGTGGCCCCGTGGGCCCCTCGCCGCTGCCCGTTTTCCACCTGTTCTTGTTCACTGTTTCTTACTGTAGGTGGTCCAGGTGATGTCCTGTCAGTTTCCTTATGTATTGGCCGGCACAGTACCGCCGACAGTCCTGGGTAGGGTGTTGCTCCCGTTGGTATAGGCCTTACCTCGGGTAGCTCTTCCCTTTCACCTGGCCGGGATGTGTGTGGTTTTTCCTTTTTCTTTCCTGTCTTAATTGCCACCTCTCTTCTATTCCTATATCCTAGGCTTATCTCTTCTACCGCCCCTGACGATCTTAGCCCCCTCCTGGGTTGATCAGTCCCCTGTCGGAGGCTTCTTTCATCAACCTCTTCTTCTGTTGATTCTTCCTCCTCTCCCTCTGTGTCTATAAATTGTATATCCTCCTCTCTGTTTGTGTTACTATGTACTTGATTCGTTAGCCCTATGTGTACTTTACTGCTGTGTCCTGTGTGCTCTATACCCTGCTCACCCCCTCCGGGCGCCCCCCATGGCAGCGAGCCGCTGGGCGGTACGGGGAATGGCGTCAGAGACATGAAAGTCCATCTCAGCCAAACCAGAGTAAACCACCATCTGGGCTATAGTTAATGTCCTATATAAACATAGCGTTTTAGTATACTTAAATGGGGTTCAACATTCGCCTTCTACGCTCTTACTCTATGGGGTAAACTAGTCAGAGGTAGGCTTCCGCCCAAGGATAACGCAAGGGTAGTGAGATCCAGCTTTATTTGATGTTATAGATGTTATAGTATATATAGAGCACTTTCACAGGTTTATATTATAATCACAGCCTTCCCTTCATATATATAGAGATATGTACATCATTTCTAGCATTTAGCTCCAGGGCTTGCATTGATAATTATACGCGACGGCCTTAGTCAAGGCAAAGTATACATATAAATATCCAGCAGGAATCCTTTATGGAATCCAGAATGTATAAGTCTCCACGCAGTCAACCAATAAATACTTTCAACCTTCCTTCAATTAGGTCATTATATGTCCATATCATAATCATCAACATGTCTCGAAGACGACCTCATACGCTTCTCTATGATACCGATGGATCTGATATCGGTTTACGAGAACACAGGTGCAATCTAAGGGTTACTCTCCGGTCACCACTATGGATCCGGGGTATACACATACTATCAGTTTCCAATTCATCAGGTCGGTCAGCCTATACAATTGACTCTCCAGCTCCATGCTTATAAAACCGGTATACTGTATCACTAACTCCATGGTTCTCTCCAGAATATAGGACCCCAGGTTAGCATGTGAATAGACAATTCAATATACCATTCCGGTGGCAATGTCGTTATACCATATCTCCCATTGAAACATTATACATAAATGCACAGATTCCAATGATCCATATTCCCCAACGTTAGATCACAAGACTGTTGTTTAGTCAATGTTAAATCGATGTTAATCCTTTAGAACCACACACATACTCCTCAGGAGTTACACAGTGCCATCTGGTGCTCTCGATCGTACTCCCCAAACGCTCACTGATAACTGACTGCGCTTTCCTTTTCCCCCCAGGCTTATACTCGTTTTCTTTTACTTTATTTCAGCTTCCCTTCACGACAGCACCCAGCACTTATTGATTGCTCGTCAGCGTCATCTTTCATCTCTATTGATTGGCCATTAGGCGGCCCTACTCAAGACCATCCTGGATAAATTAGGCATGGGATGGTCGCGGCCATGTCGTGCCCGGGGCCGGCCCTCAGCCTGTGTCGTTGCCTACCCCCTATGCTGCTCTCGAGGCCCTAGTGATCGCCTCCTTCACCAGCTACCCCACCTGCTGCCCTTGAGGCCCTGGTTAACCGCCTCCTTCGCTACCTACCCCACCTGCTGTTCTCGAAGACCCCGGCCACGGCCGTCCTGGCTCCACGGATCCTAACCCCGACGCATAGCCCCATTTGCCTGTACTACTTGCCCCCATCGCCGAGGCCGCGTTCCCCATTCGCCGTTCGTCTTCCCGATCTTAGCTTATCTCCTGACCTGGATTTCATACCGTGTTATCTTTCCCACCAGCTGTGTCAGCCCGGATCCTAGTCTATTTGTTGCTTTCCTGCTCGGGCTCTAGGCCCTGGCCACAGAGCTGAATATATTTAGCCCACATAACTTTTGACTCTTATTGTGGCCAAGTCTACCATTACAGGACCTTATAACATTATATATATATGTTCCTTATATTCGTTATTTACTGTGTGGCCCGCGTACTGGGCTTGTCCGATTTACATGTGACTTAATGTATGCGACGACTTTCTTTTCTCTTATTATATTAATCTCACTGTACTTGTATCTTAAAGTGTACTGTTTCCCCCCACTTATTCAATGTATATCTACTATACCCATACATATTCATACATATATATGTACAGTTTCGCCCGTTCCCTTATGTTATATTATACATTATTTATCAATCAATAAATATATCCTCCAAACCTTTTTTGCTCTTCTTTAGTTTTCCACTATAACCCAACATACATGAAAACACATAGAATTACCCTTAAAATATATGAGCGGTTAAAAAAGTACTATTGACAGCTTGTGAAAGTAATTAAAATGAAAGCATCAAGCCACAATTAGTTTTGCCTTTCAGCTTTAATTTCGCACCCATATTGCATTTTTTGGGGGCTGATTCTTTCATATTTATGACAATTAATGTCTATTTTGGCAGTATTATTAGGTCTCAATGCTAGAAACCTGCCAAAGATTAACTTATAGAATTATTATTGTCATCTTTCACATTTTTCAGGAAAATGACCCAAAAATAGTGTTGCAGGACACTTTTTGCTTGGAGCAAGGAAAAATATTCAATAACATATATTTATCTACCTATAAACCAACTTTGGTACTTTTATCCAGAAATAAAGTATATTTCCCTTAATTCACTAGACTATCAGAGTAATAAAGAATACAAGAGGTACATTTAATTGTGAATTATGGGTTGCATATTAATTGTACACAAATACCAATCATTTGAGGTTGTTGAGCAAATAATAGACTAACAGCAATGTGCAATTTGCCTAGGAAAGCTAAAGGATTTTAAGGTTAAAATGTGTCAGAATACATCATTTTATTGATTCTTTACATATTTCTGGCTTTAATTATATTTCCGATAATAGTCTCTCTATCTCTCTGGTCAAAGCAAGGTTGTCGTTGTCAGGATTTGTCCAAGATGTCTCTACCTAATGATTGATTTTAATACTTAGTAGTGGCAGTAGTCAATTATCAACAGATAAACTCTATACCTAGAATATCTGATATATTCACATATATTCACATATCTTGGAATATTATCTATAGACCTAATATTAGTTTTACTTTTTTATTTGTATTCTCAGGGGTAAAAGGTGAAGCTTTCAATTGATGTATGGCAGATTTGGATTCATCACACCCACATTTTACCTTCACCCCCACCCGCCCCATATATCACAGTGCATACTCCATGACCGTAATTCCGAATTACGGTCATACAAGATGGCGGCTGCAGGAGAGTTCAGTCTTTCTTCTCCAGTCCATTGTATGAAATATATAACATATTGAAGGCTGCCTTTTGGCCAGACTGTAGTATATATGACAATGCTACTGACCCAACACCCCGCCCAACACTCAGATCATGTTCATGTGTACTGGTTTATGCATAAATCAGCTATTTAGAGCTGGCTGGTATGACCGTAATTCAGTTTGCATCAAAACATGGTATGACCCTAATTCACCTCAGGTATGACCGTAATTCTGTCAGTTCATGGTCAGTTGAAGTCATATTTCTGGCTTTATAATGCCTTGTTCCGTGTTCCCATATATAAGACATGTGCCCAGGAGTAATGGGACATCTCCTCTCCCTATAAGTTTTAACCAAACATCCTTAGAGAACAAAATACCAACCATGTGGTCAGGTATGACTGTAATTCGCACAGTGTAACCGTAATTCACACAGTATTCTCACTTACAAATAGAGTATGACCGTAATTCAGTACCAATTGTCAGTCACAACATTCCCATCACTTTCCTTCTGGCACTTGCCTGTATCATTGTGTGCTGCCAATTAAATTAGTTCTATTCTTTTCAAAATAACCCCATCATAATTCCTTTGTAGTAGGAGAACATTCCACAGAATTATGGTCATACCTGCACACTGAATTACGGTCATACTTTTTGATAGAATTACGGTCATACCTGAAATTCTCATGACAGAATTACGGTCATACCATTGTCTGAATTACGGTCATACCATCCAGCTCTAAATGGCTGATTTATGAATAAACCAGTCCACATCACAGTGCGTACTCCATGACCGTAATTCCGAATTACGGTCATACAAGATGGCGGCTGCAGTTGAGTTCAGTCTATTTCTTCCCCAGTCCATTGTATGAAATATATAACATACTGAAGGCTGCTTTTTGGCCAGGCTGTAGTATATATGACAATGCTACTGACCCAACACTCGGATCTTGTTCATGTGTATTGGTTTATGCATAAATCAGCCATTTAGAGCTGGATGGTATGACCGTAATTCAGTTTGCATCAAAACATGGTATGACCGTAATTCACCTCAGGTATGACCGTAATTCTGTCAGTTCATGGTCAGTTGAAGTCATATTTCTGGCTTTATAATGCCTTGTTCAGTGTTCCCATATATGAGACATGTGCCCAGGAGTAATAGGACATCTCCTCTCCCTATAAGTTTTAACCAAACATCCTAAAATAACAAAATGCCAACCATGTGGTCAGGTATGACCGTAATTCACACAGTGTAACCGTCATTCACACAGTATGACCGTAATTCTCACTTACAAATAGAGTATGACCGTAATTCAGTACCAATTGTCAGTCACAACATTCCCATCACTTTCCTTCTGGCACTTGCCTGTATCATTGTGTGCTGCTAGGTATGTAATTGTGGTACTCATTGAGTCACTCATCCCCAAGCCTAAAATGCAGACATATGCATCATTAATAGGCATATTTATATTGAATACCTGAATTACGGTCATACTTTTTGATAGAATTACGGTCATACCTGACATGCTCATGAGAGAATTACGGTCATAACATTGCCTGAATTACGGTCATACCATCCAGCTCTAAATGGCTGATTTATGCATAAACCAGTACACATGAACAAGATCCGAGTGTTGGGTCAGTAGCATTGTCATATATACTACAGCCTGGCCAAAAAGCAGCCTTCAATATGTTATATATTTCATACGATGGACTGGAGAAGAAATAGACTGAACTCAACTGCAGCCGCCATCTTGTATGACCGTAATTCGGAATTACGGTCATGGAGTATGCACTGTGCACATGAACAAGATCTGAGTGTTGGGTCAGTAGCATTGTCATATATACTACTGTAACCTGGCCAAAAAGCAGCCTTCAATATGTTATATATTTCATACAATGGACTGGAGAAGAAATAGACTGAACTCTCCTGCAGCCGCCATCTTGTATGACCGTAATTCGGAATTACGGTCATGGAGTACGCACTGTGATATATCATATCACAGTGACACACATGATTAGAGACTACTATTATTTCTTCACACCGGAAACACGTGACCAGATTCTGTATGGATGCGGCCATGTGCATTGGACTCTGGGAAAAAGCGTGACTGTTTTCTTTTTCAAATTCTCCTAAATTCCTCCAAATAACCTTTACTCATCGATTCAAATTCCCTTTAATACATAAAGCAGAGACAACTACATCATACGTTTCTATTTATTTACTTAAAAATAAGAGGAAAAAACACAGTAGGATTCGGTGAGTACTCGGCGTCACTCGGCATCCTCCCCACCAACTAGGTCACGCCTAACGCTATATAACTAGGTCACAGAGAGGGCCACCAGTGCAACTAGGTCACAGGTTAGAGCACGGACCATGTGCGGTGGAGGAGGGGGAGGGAGGGCAGTGGCGTCCAGCCTCGAGCCCTCCAGGCCCATTGCAGCCGTGGGGGTGGGGTCCTGTTGTGTGGGGGTGGGGTCCTGTTGTGTGGGGGTGGGGTCCTGTTGTGTGGGGTGGGGTCCTGTTGTTTGGGTTGGGGTCCTGTTGTGTGGGGTGGGGTCCTGTTGTGTGGGGTTGGGTCCTGTTGTGTGGGGTTAGGTCCTGTTGTGTGGGTGTGGGGGTGGAGTCCTGTTGTGTGGGTTGGGGTCCTGTTGTATGGGGGTGGGGTCCTGTTGTGTGGGGGTGGGGTCCTGTTGTGTGAAGCTGGGTGTGGGTTGGGGTCCTGTTGTATGGGGGTGGGGTCCTGTTGTATGGGGGTGGGGTCCTGTTGTGTGGGGGTGGGTTGGGGTCCTGTTGTGTGGGTGTGGGGTCCTGTTGTGTGGGTGTGGGTTGGGGTCCTGTTGTATGGGGTTGGGGTCCTGTTGTGTGGGTGTGGGGTCCTGTTGTATGGGGGTGGGGTTCTGTTGTGTGGGTGTGGGGTCCTGTTGTGTGGGTGTGGGTTGGGGTCCTGTTGTATGGGGGTGGGGTCCTGTTGTGTGGGTTGGGGTCCTGTTGTATGGGGGTGGGGTCCTGTTGTGTGGGGGTGGAGTCCTGTTGTGTGGGGGTGGGGGTCCTGTTGTGTGGGTGTGGGTTGGGGTCCTGTTGTATGGGGGTGGGGTCCTGTTGTGGGGGTTGGGGTCCTGTTGTATGGGGGTGGGGTCCTGTTGTGGGGGTTGGGGTCCTGTTGTATGGGGGTGGGGTCCTGTTGTGTGGGGGTGGGGTCCTGTTGTTTGGGGGTGGGGTCCTGTTGTGTGAAGCTGGGTGTGGGTGTGGAGTCCTGTTGTGTGAGGGTGGGTGTGGGCGTGGAGTCCTGTTGTGGGGGGGTGGGGTCCTGTTGTTTGGGTGTGGGCGTGGATTCATGTTGTTGAGGTGGGGTCCTGTTGTGTGGGGATGGGGTCCTGTTGTGGGGGTGGGGTCCTGTTGTGGGAGTAGGGTCCTGTTCTGTGGTCGGGGGTGGGGTCCTGTTGTGGGGGTGGGGACGGCGCCTGTGTGTGCCCCCAGCATCCCGGCGCCGAAGGCGCTGGTTGACCATAAATAACGCCATACGGAGGGGGGTAGGTCCAGCCTCCCATACATTGCGATAGAGAAAACAGGACTTAAAGGGCGGGGGGTGGTCAAAAATAGCATATCGCATATTGATTTTAAGAAACTACCATGTCGTCATGTTGAATTTTTTGGCATACTGAGCACCACCCCCATAATTAAAAACTCTCCCTACCATCCGCCGGGCCCGCACCCCACCTCCCTCATCCTGCCCCTGACCCACCGGGACACCACCGCCCTTCCCGGCCCGTACTCCCTTCGAATCTGCCGGGCTACACCCTTACGCGGTCCCGGCAAATCCAACGGGCAAGTCGGTCTCGACTGTTGACAACGGAGACCTCGGGCGGATCATGATAGTCATTCTACAATAAAATAACCAACCTGGCTTCCCTCAATTTATGACAATATATAACTCTAGTCTTCGTCTCAGTTTTTTTATGATTAACTTCAAGGGCATTTGATGAATGAGACTCATTCAGGCCAACAGACCGGCAAGGAACTTCGGGATAACTTCCACAACAGTCAACATGCCGCCATTTTCTTTGTCCAAGTACGCCGTAACTACGACTATTTTATTCACAATGCACTTGAATTGCTGACCCCTATCCGATGAAAACACACTCCAATGATGTATTATTACATATTAAATCAACTGTCTTCATAATGTAGATATTATGTTAACATGGCAAGGTGAAATCCCACAATATCCCTATCTTCATCATGCGGAGAAACGTCCCCATTTTTGCCAACGTTCGCCCAACTGGCTCGGAGGGCAATATTCGTCCACCGTCATTAATTCAAAATATAGACCACATGAGACGCCACAAACTAAATTTATAATGCCTATACTTCTCAAGGAAGAGGGCTGCACTTGTTTTGTAAAGATTACGTAAATATAATGAGATCTAGGACAGATTTTCATTACGCCGACTATTCCCATAATACGCGGAGAACAACATGGCGCCGGGCTAAGGTTGTGTTTTCTTCTTCGCGTAAAACTAGAATTGCGTGGTTGCTATTGTGAAAGTAATACTTTAGGGCACATGGCTGGAAAGCCAAGATGATAATCTATTGTTTGGTATAACTTTCAAAGTAGTTGTGGGAGAAGACAAAATGTTTTGATGGTTTAAACCTCTGCATCTGAATTACGTCGTTCGAAAATTCACAAACATTGTCAAATTTAAAATACTTTGAATTAGTACTTTTACACAAAACTAATATGGGTATGTAGCTTAATGTCTTAGCATTCCCATTCAGTTCTTCTTTTTATTCTATATGATCAGGTTGTCTGTAATTTTACAGATATCCGAAACAAGAAAAGCACAAAGCGGGGCCAGGGCCGTGTCAGGCCGCCGCGCTCGCCTCCAAATTGGTGGGTGCTTACTCCCGGGTCCGCGCTTTCGGGCCAGATTTGACTAGACCGCCAAATTGAAAAGCCTAAGCACCCTCGCTCTGCACTCGCTGACGAATACACACCTCCAAGGAAACTCTTCCTCTCTACACCAAGACTTCATCATGTCTGACGCCGCTGCCCCTGCCGCTGCCCCAGCCAAGAAGGTTGTGAAGGCCAAGAAACCCAAGGTCGCACCTGCACACCCTCCAGTTGCTGAGATGGTCAACAGCGCCATCACTGCCCTCAAGGACCGCAAGGGATCCTCATTGGCCGCCATCAAGAAGTACATCGCTGCCAACAACAAGGTCGATGTCGCCAGGCTGGCCCCCTTCATCAAGCGTTATCTCAAGTCTGCTGTTGTTGCTGGCAAGCTTGTCCAGACCAAGGGAACCGGTGCCGCTGGATCCTTCAAGATCGGCAAGGTCGAGAAGCCCAAGAAGGTTGTTAAGAAGGTAGCAAAGAAGCCTGCTGCCAAGAAGGTGAAGAAGGTCAAGACCCCCAAGAAGGCCGCCAAGAAGCCAGCTGCTAAGAAGGCAAAGTCTCCTGCCAAGAAGGCCGCCAAGAAACCTGCAGCCAAGAAGCCAGCTGCAGCCAAGAAACCCAAGACCCCCAAGAAGGCCGCCAAGAAGCCAGCAGCTAAGAAGCCTGCTGCTAAGAAAGCCGCCGCCAAGAAGTAAACTGTCGTTTACTGCCACCTAACAGCCCTTCTCAGGGCTACCCCAAAGGTCCTTCTCAGGACCACCACTCTCTCACAAAAGTTGAACCTTCAATCTCTCTTCCTGGTCGCATGCTGAAAAAAGCAGCCCCTCTCCTCCCACCGCGTTAAAAAAATTTGTTTAGACCACAATACCGACCTGATGAAATAACCTACGTGTCTACATGGGAATCGAGAAATTATTGAGTAGTGTCACGGAAAATAAAGGCATTTATAATATAAAATCCCATAGAAAGTCTAGGTGTCAGGAATCCCAAGCTCCATGACCCCCATCATATAAAAATAGGATATCAAAAATGGAAGTGGGTTTAGGTGTCTCTATCTATATAGAATATCCAATGATTGAATTAAGTTAGTGACATAAGTGACACGGGTTTTTGCTTAGTGACATGGGACATGGTTATTTCTTATAATCGACAGGGGCATGGGACACCCCCCCCCCCCCCATCCAGAGCTCCCATAGGCCCTACACCTACACCTACACCTAGGCTAGGGACACCTAGACCTAGTCCTAGGCAATGGAAATGGAAATCAAACACAACTGTTGTCAATGTCGAATCTAGGGGTTCTTGGGCAATTTCCTCTTAGTCAGTCTTTAGTTCCGAAGGCCGGTGATTTGCCTATGACATAGATAGCTATAGATCTAGTGTTAGACTAGGCCTAGAAGTCTGAAGCTAGATCAATTTCGATTTTGAATGATAGGTATCATGCCTCTTGACAAGCGAAAAAAAAAGAGAACGTCTAGGGGGCCATCCATTAATTACGTACGCACATTTCTGGCCAAAATAGACCCCCCCCCCCCACCCCCCCTGTTGCACCATGTACGCATTTGGACTACCCCCCCCCCCCATGCGTACATGCGTACATACGCATTTCACTTTTAGCCCCCCCCCCCACTGATAAAATAACGGAATCTTATAAAAGTCTTCTTTTTAATAAGAAACCCCTTCATCCGGAAATTGATTCCTTTCATAGATAATAAAAGAAGTAGATAGTTAGGACAACTTTCCCATTTGTAAAAAGGGGGGGGGGGGTGGCTGGTCAAGCTTGGGGCCGAGTCATATATTGTCATATAGCGTGGGAGGGGGGGGGGGGGCTATATAGATCTATATTTGAAAAGAGAAAGGGAAAAGAAAGAAGAAAAAGAACAGAAAGAAAGGGGGCCGGCTGGCAGACTGTTCGCCAGGTCAGCGGTTCGACAGATCGGCGGTTCGACAGATCGGCGGTTCGACAGATTTTCTAAATTTCCTGGACTATTTGACAGGACTATTCGCCAGATTTCATTTTTTAACGGACTATTTGACAGGTTGATATTATGGCTGTTAACTTCGGTTCTAGTTGGAATAATTACACAATTCTTGTAGCTCCGTAAGGCCTGATTCTAGGAGAAACTGGAAAGCTCATAAAGTGAAAAATTACATAATTTTTTATTATTATGAAATCCGGGAGTATTCCGAGAAAGGCAGTCCATTTACTCTCTAGTATTCACGAGAGTTATCCAGAGACTGAGAGAGTTAGCATGTAGGCTAAGACATTCTATTACATATTTGTACATATATATCGGGGGCCAAACCCCCGAACCCCCTCCCCTTTTTTGGAATTTCATGTGACCATTATCTATGTCTTAACATGTGTGCAGTTTACATATGTTGGAAACTCTGCCCCCGAAGCCCCCTTTCTTTCTGTTCTTTTTCTTCTTTCTTTTCCCTTTCTCTTTTCAAATATAGATCTACCTCAAGAAAAAAAATGGAAACATGTTCAGCCCGTCTTATGTATCACAGATAATCAAATATTTCACAACCCAGTTACAAAGGTGACGAATCAGAATGGCCATTTAGATATGTATTGAAAATCATAATTAGTTCAATAAACTGTTATGAGTTTACATAACCAAAAAAAAATGGGCATACAGCCTTAAAAATGTAATATGTTGAATTGTCCTGCTCAAAAAATAATTCTGTTGAAGGGTCTCAAAAATCTGTCAAACAGTCTTGGAAATTCTGTCAAATAGTCCTGTCGAATCGTCCTGTCCAACCAGCAATCTGTCGAATTGTCCTAGGGGTCATAGTAAAAATGGTCCTCAGTGAGGCGGGGGGGATGGGCAAAACTTGTTAAGCCTCCATGATGGGGTGATCAGAACCAAATATTACAATTTAAATACTCCTGAACATACCTCATTACACCACCATTTGCGATTTGTTGGGAGGGGGGAGGGCATTTTGCAAAAACAGAAATTAATGGCCCTGGAGGGGGGGGGGGGGGGAGTACTTATGGCTAGTTGGTAGGAGGGGGGTGGTCAAAAAATATTTGGCATGTTTGGAGAATCCAAAACAAAATTTTCAAAATTAAGTGGGATATTTGGACCTAAAAAGGTGCCAATTTTAGTCTTAAATGACCAGAAAATTGGCCCTATGCGTACACAATGCGTATGCCAAAATGAGCCTAGACCCCCCCACCCCCCCTGTACGCATTTGTACGCATTTGGCCTAACCCCCCGACCCCCTCTTCATGCGTATGTAATTAATGGACGGCCCCTAGGCCCTAGCTAGGGCCTAGGCGTCATTAATTTATAGCTAGGTAGCCTCTATTCAGATATCTGCCTAGTCTAAATTCTAGATTAATTTACGGAGATTATATCCGGGATTATATCCCACCTGTTTGTCTTAATCTTCACTGCCAAATAGGTCTACTGATGAATACCTTTTCAATTTGTGATGGACTTGAGGCCTCAGTCACACAGGCACAGGGGTAGGCCTACTTTCCTTTTTCTGTGCCTCAGCGGACGTGACCACGTCATTCCTTGATGTCGCAGTCCGTTGCTTGGCAACATTAAAAAACCCTGTTGCACGGCAGTATTTCTTGCTCATATTTTTTTAATTCGACTCAATAGAAACGGAAAATATAATCTACCAACTCTATGTTCATCTGTTGACAGAAATCTGCAGGGATACACGATTTCGGCGCCAAACGGCACAAACCTGCCACCTAGTGGTCACTAGAAAAACCAAAGTAACTGAACCACGTGATCCCTGTCCCGATCATGTGACTTATTCCCAAGGCGTCGACCGTACTCAGTCGGCACCAAACAAAATGGAGTGGAAACACTGTTTACTTCTCTCCGTTGCCTTTGGCTTCGTTGCAACAGCCTATTCGCAATACCAGCCGACATGGGATTCTTTAGACAAAAGACCATTACCACCTTGGTATGACGAGGCGAAAATTGGTATTTTCATGCACTGGGGTGTATTTTCTGTTCCTAGTTTTGGCAGTGAGTGGTTTTGGTGGAACTGGAAGGGGGCAAAGAACCCCAGCTACGTCGAGTTCATGCAGAAAAACTACAGGCCTGGCTTCACCTACGCTGACTTCGCACCCATGTTCAGAGCTGAGTTGTTTGATCCCAACCAGTGGGCTGACTTGTTGCAGGCATCAGGAGCAAAGTGAGTTGACTTGTTCTTCCTATGGAAGATTCAGGAAGTTCCTCGTATGACTATGGGGTCGTCCATAAATGATGTCACGCCTTAGGGGGGGAGGGGGGGTCAGAAATTTGTGACAAAACGTGACAAGGGGGGGAGGGGGGGTTGGCAAGTGCATGATGTCACATTTCCAAAAAAAAATTGATTACAGTGTTATGTAATAGACTACAGCTAAAGGGGGCTTCCATAAAGTATGTACATACATTTTCTCCAGAAATTGACCCCTTCAACCCCCCGCTAGGTAAAGTTCCTGTACACATTAAAATAAAAGGTTTATGTATGCAAAGATTTTCAGAAAATAGACCCCCCCCCCTCGTGCGTACATACTTCATGGAAGGCCCCCAAACCAGTGTAACCCGAGAAGTCTGTCTCTGGGCCATTACAACTTATAGATTGAATACATGTGTAATAATAGTGAAAGTTTCCAATCAGGTATGTTGGCTTTTCTCTATGGAAGGCAATTAAAGATGAAGTAAATATTGCATTAAGAGCAGAAAAACAGAAAAGCACCTGTTTGGTATATGGGAGAGACTGTATATTACAGATGAAGATCCCCTTTTGCAAGCAGATATTAACTTTTTTTTAAACTCAAAATAATCGATATAATCGGAAAATTGAGACCTAAATAGTGATAATCGAAATCGGTATAAATATCTACCAGAATTACGGTATAACTTTCCTTACCATACCATTGCAATAATGCCCCTAGGTGGTTTCAGGCTACCCCAAGGTGCTTTTTACAGGCATGGGATTCTTCCGGATTTATCCGCATTTCGGCATTTTTGAAGGCCAAAAGGTCATCCCTGTGATTTGTGCAGATCCAATGAAAAAATGTTTTAACATTAATGGGGGGGGGGGGGTGGGGGTCTTAAGTCTCTAGAGGCCTTCATGCCATGCAATGTATACAAAATGCCCCCCAGATAACGTCTTTTGGCTGCTTTTTGGAGTTTTCTTCAAAACCCAATCCCATGCCTGTTTTTAGGGGTGCAGAGGGCTCCCCCCTTAAGGTCAGAAAGTCGCTGAAATAGAGGGTCCCAAGTCATAAAGTTGCTTTTTTGGACCAAAATTCCTGCATTCAATTTTGTTCAAAAGTCGGAAAGTTGCTAAAAATGTGTGTGCCAGGTCGCCAGCTCACTTTGACCCTTCTGCAGTCACCTTTTTCAAGAGAGTTGGTTATTCAAGGTCCTGCTTTAGCACTAAGGCTACCTCATTTTGATAATGTGGATTATGTGCCTTAAGAAAGGCTTGAAGCCCCTTTAATACACTCCCAGCACTTTTACAAGACCAGCGCTATTAAAAGCAGGTGCCTGATCACAATGGTAGAGTATAAGAAAGGTACGAGGAGACCCTTTAAATCTTACTAGGGGTCTGATTATGATAGCGTAAATTCCTGCATACAACCCAACCCGTATCTTGTGTATAACCGGCACCCTCGCCTTTGGTAGAACCGTAGGCCTATATCACACACCAGGTCTGGAAATTGCTGTATTGTAATATCCTGCTAAAACCCCTCATAAGCAAATCCTCCCTCTAATGGCTTCACAAGGCTTTATGATAAATCAAACATAAATTTTAAAAAAAGGAAGAAAATTCCTTTTTTGGGGTGAGGGAGAAACCTCCAAATTCTTTGATTTTATACACATGAAGCTGGGTCTGTTTCTTTCAAACTTTCTTTGTTATGAATTATCAATTGTATTCTTTCTTCTCTCTTTAGAAGTGTTTGCTGGTATCAAGTATAGGCCTATTTTGTAATTTCCTCATGGTACCCGGGTATTGTTTTCATTAAAGATCAAAGGGGGGGGGGGGTCACCTGCTTGTGTGACGTCACGCCTAGAGGGGGGGTCAAGCGAAACGTGACAAAGCGTGACATGGGGGGGAGGGGGGGGGGTCAAAAAGGGCCCAAAAAAGCGTGACATCATTTATGGACGGCCCCTATAACAAATTCATTCAGTTTTCACCCCCACTCCCTATAGAGGTCTGTTTTTTAGTGGCGATGCCCCCCCCCCCTCCGACCAAGGGCCGCTTTTTGGAAATGGCCCCCACCGGTACAATATTATACCAACCGGTATATTAATTTAAAGCCTTTAGGGAGTGTTCATTTATTAGTTACAGGGGGGGTGGTGAGATTTCACGCGGAGGCGTGGAACATTTTTACCCCCTCCCCCCGCGTCTCCCCTTGCTGAAGGCGGTGAACATTTTTCGCTCACCCCCCCTTTGAACTAGAGTAACGCGCGTTGTTTTTTTTGCTAAAAAGGGGCTAAATTTTTTACACCCCCCTCAAGAGGAGTCAGAATTTTTACACACCCCCCCTTAGGAGGGGTTGGAAATGTTTACACCACCCCCCCTCCCTTTAACTAATAAATGAACACTCCCTTAAAAGGGGCATAGATCAAGGGAGTAGAAATGTTAAACTTAATTAAGCAGAGAAAAACAGAACCATGCATTCATTTTGAAGAATGGCAACGCCCACTAAAGTCGCACATTTATGAATGTCAATATAATTACAAACCAACTAGATGTTGTACCATACAATATCAATTCAAATAATAATTGATCCATTTTAAGCCCCTACTGTTAAACTTCAAGGTTTTCAAGTTTGTGACTTTATATCGGTAAAAATAAACACAGTGACACGGGCCTTTTAAAATATCGACACGGGCAACAAGGGCCTTTTGAAAATCGACGGACATGGAAAAACAGGGCAAAATCTATTAGATAAAAATCGCCACGTCACATTTTCTAAAATTCGACATGGTGACACAGTCAACAATTTGGTTACCCATGTAGATCTATAGTCACAAATTGTTGCCACACCCTCCATCTTCTTTTCATAGGTCTTGCATTACAGTAAGTCAGAGCTCGATAAACCTATCACCCCGTTTTGAAGTCCTACGTGGCCAGATGCTGAATCAGCCGGATTACTGAAACATAGGATACACAAATTTCTATGCTACAAGTTACTAACACATAGTACTAGACAAGTCATGAGTAACACAAATAATACAAAAGTATATAATCAACAGTCCCGACGTTAACACTACAAATCTTTATACCGGGGTATATATTGAATATGATGCGTCCCTAACTTAACGACTACAAAATGTAAATCTGCTCTGCTGGGAAGGAGAAAAGACAGGCCAAGTAGTGCCTATTCTTCTCAGGCTAAATGCAGTACCTTGAATTGAATTGAATAGGACCCATTCTCATATAAAGAATAATTAGTTGGCTCTAGTCTAGCCTTGTTTTCTGTAGCTACCGTTCAGTTCTGCTAGACATTGACAGGAAATTGACATCGTCATATTTCACATGCTTATGAACAGGACTGTCCCTCCGAAGTGCGGGCAGATTATCGAATCCTATCGAGGGTACCGTATGATTGAAGAACGGTTAATCGAGGTCTTACTATATGAAAATCCATCGGAGATCGCAATGAAAATATAATCAATTATACATATGAGTATGGTGTCAGGGGGTGTGTTGAGATTACTACTACGTGTAGTAGATCCACCCCTTGCCTCCTGGGATCCGCCTCCATGTTTGAGTACCTGTTCTATATCTGAAGCACATGGTACAGAATAAACAGGTACCAGTCATGTGCCGGGACATGGCCAGACAATGTCAATGTTTTTGTATCTTAAATCTCAGCCAAGAGAAGTGTAGCGTTATAGATCGATGTCCTGCTGTTTCTGTTAAATGTAAAGCATCCATTTATCCATATCTACACATTGTCCATAGGCAGCACCTGCCATCTAATCTAATCTTAACAACCTCATCAAGATTATACAATGTGGATTATTATCTATTTTAATAGACTCACATGGTGTTAGCAACGATATATACATCACCATTAGATAGTGACAAGCCTGTGTATGTATTGCTATACAAAATGGTAGGATAACTCACAATTTACAACTATCTGCCCCTACTTCGGTGCATATAAAGTAGACCACTGTTTGATTTAACCATCGTCCTCTAGGTGACTCTACATTGATTAATGACAACGATGTTTTAATTAATTGTCCACAGGTATTTTGTGCTGACTTCCAAACATCATGAAGGTTTCACCAACTGGCCGTCTAAGGTTTCCTTCAACTGGAATTCCATGGATGTTGGGCCACAACGGGACCTTGTCGGTGTGTATTCTAGATTTGCAAACCCTTTGTAGTTTCAAGTTGAATTAAATCATTAGAATATCATAGTAAGTACCATCCCTCAGCATATAGCGGTGTGTCAGAATTCTTAATTTATTTTTTGGTTATGTACCTCATAACGGTTTATTGCCATGATATTACGTGCATATTTTGGTAGGGTTATGGCTGAGGAGGAAGACCAAACAGTGGCCGTCTTAATTTATTGACAATATGTTAAAAGGAAAATCTAATAGGTAGTCGCGACAAGTGAAATAAATGTCGTCCCAAGATATCATTTTATGTACCAATTTATGACACAGTTGGTTTTGCTGGGATTTACATGTCATAAATTCGCAAGGCCCTGTAGTGAAAATAACTAGCAAGGGAAATTTCAATTACGGTTCAAGATGGTTAATACATGAATGTATGGTCCATGTTTTTCAGGTGATTTGGCAACGGCTATCCGGAATAGGACAGACGTGAAGTTTGGATTGTATCACTCATTGTTTGAGTGGTTCAACCCAATCTATCTCCAGGACAAGGCAAACAAGTTCTCAACACAGAACTATGTCAAGGTTGGTCATTAACAACACGGAGGCGGGGGCGGGAGTTAAATCTACCCCCCCCCCCTCCTGCTCTCTCCACCTAATTATCGTTTGTTGAATTTGTTCTGCACCCCTTTCCGACCAAGGGGGCGGGGGGGGGGGGGGCGATTAACTCGATTATCCCCAGACCCCCAGACCCATCCCCTGTGGTTGAAAACGACCACTCCCTAAATACCTAGATATTAGAAGGGTACGGGGGTAATCAAAAGCTCACTACAAAAGCATTTTAAAGAGATATTCTGAAAGAATTAAGACTTCTTTTGGAATGATTTACATTTACATTGAATGTTATTTTTGATCAACTACAGGCTAAAGCTATGCCGGAGCTGTATGAACTGGTCAATGCCTACAAACCTGAGGTTATCTGGTCAGACGGAGACTGGGAGGCTCCCTATGGGTACTGGAACAGCACTGAGTTCATAGCCTGGCTCTACAATGAAAGGTAACCATCACGAATAGAACGTTATTGAAGTAGGAAGTAAAACTATACATTAATTTTCCTAACGGGCAATTTGTTTGTAGATGACAATTGGGTCCATAGTTCTCTCTCTCTCACTCTCTCCCTCTCCCTCTATATATATACAGTGCATTTCAACTGAGCCCCTATGAGCGTCACAACACCATAATGCCTTTATATCTGGGTATTAAAGTGACACGAATATCATATCTTTATGCTTTCAGCCCTGTAAAGGACACCGTAGTTGTTAATGACCGTTGGGGTATCGGGGCAACATGCAAACATGGTGACTACTACACATGTTCTGACCGGTATAGTCCAGGTAAGTCCCTCTGTCTATATACATATATACATATTTATCATGCAGAAGGTGGCTAATATTCCATATGCTTGAGATCAATCATTGTTCTTTGTTGCATAATTCCTTTTCTATAACTAAGAAAGGGAAGTCCGTATTATATTTTCATCAAGGCCACACCAAATTAAAAAGTTGGTCTATGGATTTTGTTTTCCAAAAATAGGTGCGGGAGGGCGAATTTATTAATTTTTTTTTTCCAATTTTTTTCCAATTTTTTTTTTTGTCTATGGATTTCAACCTTAAATTTAGGGGGGCGGACGAATTTTTTTTTTCCTGAGGGAAAATCTTTTTTTTTTAATTTTTACAAACTGATATTTTCAGGCTAACGATGGCAGAAAAGACCACCAAAAAAAAAAAAAAAAAAAAAATCCAATTTCTCAGAAAATGATGCGGGCGCAGTCCATAGACACAATTTTTTTCACAGTATTTACAATACATACAAGCCCCATCCATTGAAATTGGTTACTGTATGTCAATTCTTATTTAATCCATGATGCATTTTTACAAGTGTGCCTTTCCCTTTAAGGTGTCCTTCAGAAACATAAGTGGGAGAATGCTATGACTATTGACAAGCAGTCCTGGGGTTATCGCCGGAATGCGGTGGTGGCCGATATCTATAAGATGGATGATCTGTTGGCATTACTGGCTAAAACTATCAGGTAAGAGACTCATGCAGTGTTACCACCGTACTAACAAGAGAAACTAATATAAAATTTATGAAATAGATATGGAAAAAAATCCTACTGTAAATACGGACCTAGCCGTCTTTTATGGTGCCTCTACATGGGTAAAATTCGACACGTGCGACACGGCGACACGGGGGGTTTAAAAATCGACACGTGCGACATGGGGGTTTTAAAAATCGACGGACACAGAAAAATAGAGGATAAAAATCGACCTGCAGACACCTTTCTCTATGTTCTTATTACATAAAGATCGACACGGCGACACGGCCTATTTTGCTAAAGATCGACACGGCGACACGGCAAAAAAGTCGGGTACCCATGTAGAGGCACTTTATGCACATGCTGCAGTGCAAATAAATATGTTGTCTATACCGCAAGTCCAGCCTGAAATCTTTGTAGTCCTATTAATATGATGAGTCAGTTAGTTTGTGGGTATTCGATTTTGATGGATCTTTACCTGGTTGATTTTGGCACCCAGTCTGAGCCCTCTCCCATGTGTGCTAAAGTCAATAACCATTTATCCCCTTTTAGATCTAGATATGTATGCCATGCAAATAACATATCAATTAAACCCTTTGTAGAACTTTTCTATGTTTGTATAGGGGGCTTATATATTATAAGACAAGTTAAATGTGATATTTAGTTCATTCCTATCCATTCTGATTTCTCCTATTTCAGCTGTGGCGGTAACCTTTTGATGAACATTGGACCTACAGCCGATGGAAGAATCATCCCCATATTTGAGGAGCGTCTGCGACAGACCGGATCCTGGCTGAAGGTTAACGGAGAGGCAGTCTACTCGAGCAAGCCATGGACACACCAAAATGACACAATCACCAAGAACATCTGGTAAGTCATATCTTAAATTAAATTAGTAGCTTTCAGAGGTATTTTACATTCAGACCATCTTCAGCTTACCATGTACTTTAGTATTTAACTTCTTATGCATTCGTAATTTTTCACCAAATTCGGTAATAAGAGGGAGAGGATGATTAGCAAATGTCAAGCTTTATCTAATAAACCAATATTTGTTTCCAACAAAACCTCAATGTTTTCCATCCAGGTACACCTCCAAGGGGACGCCCACCGGGGGCACTGCTGTCTACGCCTTCTTCTTCACGTGGCCGACCTCTCTGACCTTGGGCGCGGTCACACCCTCTGCTGCGACTACCGTCAGTCTTCTCGGCCACTCCGATCAGCTCCAGTTCAGCAAACACCCGTCAGGGGGTATTGATGTGGCGATACCAGCCCTAGCAGAGGCAGAACTGCCTTGTCAGTGGGCTTGGGTGCTCAAACTGGAGAATGTAGGTGCAGCCAATCACCTGCAGGCCAATCGCCGCAGCCAGCCCAAGTGGAAAATGGAGGTCAAAGAGGAATTCTCATTTGACGAGAAAATCAATGATCGCCTCTAAGAGAAATACCTATTTTGAGCCTGAGCAAGCTCAGAGATTTCCTTGGTTCAAAATTATATTAGCATCCCCTTGGATAAGTAAAGGGTTGCATTTGTTCTATGTAATAGCAATGGTTAAAGAATATTCCACGATCTTAATGTTATGATTATTCTCTGCACTACATGCTGAATCGTTGTGCATAATCTTTGGATCATACTCAGGTTATACAATCTGTGTACATTCCATTCCATTGTATCAATTGTATACAAAAAAATGAGCGCATTGTGATACATAGATCTTATTGTCATTTCGCTATTGTAACTACAGATGTATCTCATAATGACGTCATATTCAGCTGAGCACTTTTCTACAGATCTAATTATAGTCCCAGTAATTACAAGGAAAATCACATTACAATTATTTACCTATTGTAACCTTAGCCTTATTTGATAGGGGGAGTTACATATTGAAACTTATACTTATTTACTGTGACAGCTTATTTCAAATCCAATTAAACAGAGAGCTCTGATAGAGTGAATGAAAGGATGTGTGTGTAACCGATTTTGTATTTGGACCTGTCAATATTTTCTACCCAAGAATAATAAAGAATTGGAACTTAACTCTTCTTCTTATGACATACAATTATTTAGGTTTCCAGGCATTGCTTGTAGGGAGTGCCCCCCCCCCCCCCGTAGCCTACAAAACATGTAGGGAGTGCCCCCCCCCCTCCAGTAGCCTACAGAACATGTAGGGAGTGCCCCCCTCCAGTAGCCTAAAGAAAATGTAGGGAGTGCCCCCCCCCCCCAAGTAGCCTACAGAACATGTAGGGAGGGCCCCCCATAGCCTACAGAAAATGTAGGGAGTGCCCCCCCCAAGAAGCCTACAGAAAATGCAGGGAGTGCCCCACCCCCCCCCCCCCCCCCCCAGTAAGGTAGACTGGAGGAAACTTTACTACTGCTCTGAGCACCTCTACCATCCACGTGCTGGGAGCAAAACATACAGCTCACCCCCACCCACCTTAACCAGTAGGTCAGACATGCCATTTATGGAATATCTTACCCGTGTCTGAAATAAAGCAGGTCACACTTTGCATTGTTTGGTTCAGAGGCAGCAGTGAGTTGCTCCCTACTCCAGAGGGACACAGACTTTATTTTCGTGTTCTACTATTTAACATGACCCCATCTTGCCTCAGTGAGGGTCGTGTGGGATTTGGACATGGCTAGTTATGGCTGCAACTCTCAGATGCGGCCGGGGGCTGTCTGAGAGTTACGGATAGAAGGGTCAGTTTTCTGGCAATCATGTAGATTTCTACATCCAATCAAGACAAACTATGAGTGGCTGTTTATGCTGCTAAGGGCCTTAATTGGGTGAGGTGAAATGTACAAATTGGTAATTATAGGCATGTCTAGACCAATTGATGGGTGGCATCAATGCAGTAAAGGCCTCCTGCATACAAGGACTACCCTCTTCAAAATCCTCTAATGTGTAGAAATGATTAATAAACTAAGAATTCTAAATACATACAAAGGTGGAGAATAGGTCTAAGATGCTCACTGCACATTTCTTTCTGAAAAAAATATAATATCGAGGACAGGGGAATGCGAAGAAAAAAGAATTCGCAAAACCAGAGCTATTCCTGCATCTCGATCCTATACCCACAACGCTAGTGGCCGTGGGTATGTAGCCTATACTAGACATGGCACATGAGTCAATGGAATTATAAATATGGATTTCTTAAAGATGTAAGGTGGATTTCGAAGTAAGTTGTGTTTTGTCAAATAGGTATAACCATTAGTAATTTTAGAATGTGGCTAACAGGCATGTGAGGGAGCTTATCTCGGGGTGAGTAGATTAAAACAAACACGTCAGGACCGCAGACGACGACAGTGGAGTGCACGGTGGGTAGCTATCCAAAATTAACTTAGTAGGTCAACAAGGAATCTTATCTTGGGATTGGTAGAAGGGACAGAGGGGCATGGGCATAGAAAGCTACTGAAGTATATAAGGAGAATACGACGCTAACCTGGCACCGGATCGACAAGAGCAGGGACTTCGCTGTTAAAACAGGACAACACATTTATAAGCCCATCCATTCAAACCCATATCAATGAACTTCCGTATAGGTTCAATGGTGCTTTTAAATAATATTGAGATTCTAACTCAGCCAGCAGCACCACCTGGTGTGCTGGCGGTAAACGAGGGAGAAGACACGTGACCGGAAGTGCAGTTACACGCGAACATTTGAACGGACGAGGCAGCTGTGTTTGAGAGCGGGTGAGTATTGGGGTTTTTCTACCGCTAATATTCACTTTTGGTATTATTTTATATATAAAAAACTTATGAACTGTTGGGGGTTAAACAGTATCATAGTTTCTGGAAAGCGGCGCTAACCAGTTTTCTATTTTCGTGTTGTTTCAGACTCAGTCGGAGACGAACACGTGAGGTGACAGCAATTCACCAAAACTGCTTGACAATGTCGCAGGAAGACGCTCAGTCGGAGACTGAACAATTAGTTCAAGAGAACAATGAACTGGTCAATTCAGAGGAAGAAGAGGAAACTCTAGCCGAAGAAATTGATAATGGTGAAAATGAAGACGACGAAGAGTCAACGCAGGTGACAGCACGTGCTGTCAACACTGTCAGAAGGCGGTCGGCAGCCAACTGGGAAGTTGACACGGAGAACTATGGTCCACTGACAGACGAGGAGTTCCTAGCTAGGGAGAGGCAGCGTTTAACTAGATACAAAGCTATGTTGGAAGAAAGAAGAGCTGCCATGGACGCTGAAGATGAAGAGAGACAGCGGCGGGATAGACAGCGCCGTGACGCCAGGTCTGTCAGCCCAGGGCCACGTGCAGGCCGACAACATGGCCATGCGATGTCGGACTATGATGTGTGTTATGCTAAAGGGGTGGCAGAAGAGGCAGAGCTAAAGGAGGCTATGGATGAGTACGCTGAAAGCTTTCTGTATGATATGGACTCTAATATAGACTCTGTGTCAGTAGTGAATGAGCCGGTGGTCAGGAAGAAGCGGCCAGCGGAGGCTCAGGGTGCTCCCCCGGAGTCCAAGAAAAAGAAGGATAACACAGGCAAGGCGGCACCTACTGCGGCGGCGTCGTCGGCTGGAGCCGGCCTGCCTGCGGCTAAGACCGGTCAACCAGTACCTGCATCAGCTGCAGGCCAGCCGGCCGCTAATGCTGAAGAACCTGAGGTGGACCCATTCGCGGAATGGGATGATTCACCTTTTGCAGCAGCGGCACAGCAAGCAGTGCAGGAGGCAGATCGTGACAACTTATCTCCAGGAGTTACCCCAGGTATGGCGAAATTACTTCAGACGCTATACAAGAACTCTAAAGACTTGACAAAGGCAAAGGAGCTGGCTGAGAAATACCCCCCACCCAGGAATGCTAAGCAGCTGACTGCCCCACTTATGGATCCAGGCTTCTACAGATCTGATCGAGTGGATTATGCCACCAAGAGAGCAGATAAAGAAATGCAGCTATCTCAGTCATGTATTTTGGCAGGTATTGTTGCTGTTCTCCCTATGCTTGAACTGATGGTGTCCCGAGGCAAGAAGGATGCACCTTTGGCGGAGGCGGGAACCAATACACTGGATGCTCTCAGACTGGCGTTCTATGCTAACACGTCAGTCACTCGTAGGAGGAGACAGGCTCTGAGGCCCAGTCTGGATAACAGGGTAGCTAGGTCTGTAGTTGAGGCTGATCTTAGTGGGGATCATCTGTTTGGTGATGACGTCGAAAACACTGTCAAAGAAGCAAGGAAAGCAGACAAGCTAGTGACGGATCTGATGGGACCTGAGCGAGGTAGAGGCCGTGGGCGTGGCATACAGCGGGGCCGGGGAGGTCCAGGCCGCGGCAGGGGGCGTGGCAACAACAACAACCAGGGGTATGATGCAAGCCAAAACTCCAATTATCGCTCACAAGGCCGAGGGGGTTTTCGAGAACCCCAGGCTCCTCCTCGAGGCCGGGGGGGTCGTGGAGGGGGACGAGGAACTCGCCGGGACCACCAGGACATGGGCCATCATTCGCCTCTGGACCGACACGACGGCAACAACACGAGAGGTACCTCGAGGAAATGAATCGCCTCGAAGTAGGTTCACCTGGTATGTTTACTCACAAAACTATTGATTCTTTGAAACTGGTGCATACGCCCGAGACATTCGTAGCAGGTCAAATTTGCAATTATGCACATGTGTGGGAACTGTATACTGATGATTTATGGGTGTTGAATCAAGTTGAGGGGGTGAGATTGCCTTTTGTAGAGGTACCGGTACAGCGTTCTGTCCCTTCCAAGTACTACATGAGTAAGGAAAATGAGGGAAAAATTGACTCACAATTACAGAAAATGTGTAATAAAGGGGTTATTGAAGTGGTAGATCATGAAGAGGGGGAATGGATCTCCAACAGTTTTCCTAGGCCAAAACCTGATGGGGAGGTCCGGGTAATTCTTGACTTAACATCTTTGAACAAATACATTGCGTATGAACATTTCAAAATGCATGGGTTGGGAACTGCTTTGGATCTCATGGATCCTGGGTTCTTCATGGCCTCTTTAGACCTACGAGACGCTTACTATTCGGTGAACATAGCTCAGGAAGATAGGAAATATCTTAGATTCAGGTGGAAGGGAGAGCTGTACCAGTACACAGCACTGCCAAATGGTGTGTCTTGTGCGCCGAGATTTTTCACTAAGATACTCACACCACTTTTTGCGGAAGCCAGAAAGAGGGGTGTGGAGTGTTTCCAGTACATTGATGATATTTTTATCATCAGTGATACTAGGGAAGGGTGTGAGGAATCTGTGGCGATACTGGCACACATTTTGGACAGTGTGGGGCTTGTTATACATCCTGAAAAGTCGTTTTTGACGCCGAACACAGTCATGAAATTCCTGGGATTTGTGCTAGATTCAGTCCAACAGATTGTGTATTTGCCTGACGACAAATTGTTGAAATTGGATAGGATGTGTAGGAAAGGGTTAACCACCAGATACCCGACGATACAGGTGGTATCAGAATTGGTAGGTCTCCTGAATGCTTACGTTCCTGCTGTAGACTATGGGCTTAGCCACATTAAAGCACTAGAAAGATGTAAAAATGCTGCTTTGGTGAGAACAGGCTGGGATTATAGAGAATCTATGTCCCTATCTGTAGAAGCTATAGAAGAAATTCTATGGTGGATGGAGAATGCTCAAGTCTCAGTTAGGAGGGTAAGACGTTCAGAGCCTAACATTTTCGTGGAAACTGACGCCAGCCTGGAGGGCTGGGGTGCAGTGATGGAAAATCAGGTTGCTGGAGGCAGATGGGAGGCTGAAGAGATTGATCACATCAATGTTCTAGAGTTGGAGGCTATTTATTTAGGCTTGAAGAGCTTTGTCAAGGCTGAAGGGGTCCAGGTTAGTGTGAAGACTGACAACATCACTGCGAAGACTTATGTAAATAAGGGCGGGGGTGTAAGGTCAAAGCCTTGTGACTATGTAGCCAAGAAAATCTGGAACTGGGCTGAGGTTAATCAAAATTGGATCAGTGCAGAGTACATCCCTGGTGTTCAGAACACAAAAGCGGATAGGGCATCTAGACAATTCAAAGACCACTTAGAATGGTCATTGGGACAGAGAGTCTTTGATAGAATCTGTAGAGTCTTTGGGGAACCAGACATAGATTTATTTGCATCCAGATTGAATACTAAATGCAAAATGTACTGTTCTAGAAATCCTGATCCCTATGCTTTCCATGTAGATGCTTTCACGCTATCTTGGGCTAATCTGAGTGTCTATGCTTTCCCTCCTTGCAGCCTTCTGCTCAGAGTGCTCAGAAAGATCGTGCAGGACAGACCACGGCAGGCCGTCGTGGTCGCCCCAAGATGGCCTGCGGCGCCGTGGTGGCCCCGTCTGGGCAACCTGGCGCGCAGAAGACTAGAGATAGGCCGCAAGAAGGGGAATGTACAACTAGACCCACAAATGTCCATACGGTACCCAAGGGGACTAAACCTGACTATTTTTCTATTCTAGAAAAGAAATTGGTACGGGAAGGTACTTGTAATGCCGAGACGGCGAAATTTCTGTTAGAAAGTTGGCAAGAACCTAGTAAGAAGCCATATAACTTTTATTTGTATAAGTGGCATACGTATTGTTCTACAAGAAACATTCAGTTTTTTGAAGGAACAGAGATGCAAGTATGTGATTTCCTCCGCACTCTAACAGAGGCAGGGTATGCGTATGGTTCAGTCAACACGGCAAGGTGTGCACTGTCAGTAATGTTGCCCAAAAAGAATGGGGTTGAGACGATTGGACGGGGGTATTGGGTAACCCGAGCTGTCCGGTCTGCGTACCTCAGGAAACCTCCTGAGCCAAAGTATGATAAGTTTTGGGATGTAAGACTGGTATTGAAAACGATAAAGTTGTGGGGCAGAAACGTGAAACTGTCTCTGAAATACTTAGGGTTTAAGTTATTGGTCCTGATCCTGCTGGTAACTGGACAGAGGAGCCAAGTTGCCAGAGCGCTGTCTATAGACAGGATGAAGGAATGTGATGATGGGTCTGTGTCTTTTGTGTTAAACAAACCCATGAAAACGGCAAGGACCGGTGAGAAGTTGTTAGAGTTAAGACTACAACCTTTTAATGAGGTTGGGAAGTTATGTGTGGTAAGGGCCCTCAGGGAATACCTGGAACGGACTAAAGACATTCGGAAGTCAAACCTACTGTTTGTGTCATACATAGGGAAACACAAACCAATCTCCAAAGGGACTGTTACACGCTGGATAGTTCATGTTATGCGTGTTAGTGGTGTGAATGTCAAAAAGTATGGAGCACATTCATTAAGAGGTGCGGGTGTGTCCGCTGGCACCCGACTTGGTGTGAATACTGACGTGTTACTACAATATGGGTCATGGAAGAACATGGCCACAATGGCAAGGCACTACCAAAAAGGGGTGGAAGAAACACCTCAGAGGCCTTTGGGACAAGTGTTATTAGAAGAAGCAGCAGTTTAAGGTGCTGAAAGGACTTTGAGTTTGTTACAACAGAATTTACACTGTTGATTTGGTTACTACACGTTTTGAATGTGATAAGGTGAGCCGGCAGTAAAGGCTTAGAAATTATAGCTGTAGTTATTGTTACACAGCAGTTGTTATTTGTTGATTAATAAAAGTTCAGATCAATACTTTTGCGTCTGATATTTATTAATAGCTCGTAGGAAATAAATATCTGGGCTCCGAAAGTTCTCCCTCGTTTACCGCCAGCACACCAGGTGGTGCTGCTGGCTGAGTTAGAATAGGTAATTACCCGAGTAACTTACCGGGGTATGTTATGGAGGGGAATTGAGGTTCTAACGAAGCCTGTAGCACCTCCTGGGGTGCTAAGGGAGGCGAGGGCCCTCCCACCATCCCCTGTCGCATAGTTTAGGTTGGGTAATTACCAAGTGATTGGGGGGAAATATTTACAGATATTTTATTTCCTTGCAAATGTTCTCTCTCTCATAACTGCACTTCCGGTCACGTGTCTTCTCCCTCGCCTCCCTTAGCACTCCAGGAGGTGCTACAGGCTTCGTTAGAACCTCAATTCCCCTTCATAACATACCCCGGTAAGTTACTCGGGTAATTACCTATTTATACACTCACAAATAAAGGAAGTAAATTGATAGAGGTCAATGTACCATTTTCCTTTGACATCGTGATGTATGAACTTTTTCTTGATCAAAGCTTTGACTTTTTAACAAAATCAGGGTTATCAGTGAAATGAGGAAAGGAACCGAGACAACCATGATTTTCAAGATTTGATTTATTGTGACTGTGCACTCTGGACAATATAACTTCAAACAATAGTCATAACACCGTCTTAACAAACTGAGTCTGCACAAAACCAGTGTTGCGCAATTCCACTGCAGTAAACATTATTTACAAATAAGTTACAGATATCATTATTAGCAGTAAATGCTCTGAGAGACACATCTATATATAAGGACATTATTCAATCTTTCATAGCAGGGAGACTATCCCTAGACGGTCTGTTTTGGCCAACCTAAAAAAGACATAACTGCATTATTCATATTAAATTGATAATCCTTACTGGACGGAATGTACATATGAATTGAGATGTATATAGCACATAGAATACCTGTATTATGCTTTAATGAAAAAGATGTCAAAAAAGTATATCTGACACAGATACAAAGAGTGGGAAATGTAAACATAAGTCAAGGAATGTATACATGCAATTCCTGTCAATAAATATCTTAGATGTTATTAAATAATGCATTGATATCTCCCAAAGTAACAAGTTTTGCTCTGTGTACTTTTTTGACATTGCCTATATTACATTTCAGGACAAGGTGTTCAGTGTGTAGACATCACAAAATATGCTTCACAATTTAGAAATGTAAGTCTGGCCAGGTTTATGTACACGTATAAGTTTCAGGGGTTTTCTGAATGCTGCCAGAACTACTTTATACCTCCTATATGCTACATGATTAAGTTTTGCATGGCCAGTTAATTCAGATAGATACTATTGAAATTGTCTTTGGAAATGGATAATGGAGATACATGCACTAAAATTGTGCTTAGCCAATATTTTATTCCCATTATGTGTGCCCTTTATATCAAACATATAATCATATCAACCGTCAAAAAGTGACATGCCACAATATTTGAGATGAGATTTGGATATATCATGCTATGATTGATCAGCTAGAGTTGTTCTCTGCCGTTAGATTAAGACTTGGTAATACAATATTTGAACCACATAATGTCGACGTTTTATTATTAATGTGTGAAAAGGGGAATATGGAGTTTAGTCAGAGCAACACCAAAAGCACATTGATGATGATAGAAGTGATACAATGTACTTGAGTCCCATCTGGCATGATGATTTGGGTGACTTCATTTTTTTTTTCATTATAACTACAGGGCCATGCTAAAATGTGATATTTTGTGAAAAAGTGAAATGAGTGTCCTAATGACTACTCTATGGATGTTGCCTTTCAAATAGGATACAATACAAACATTCATAAGCACACTCATTTGAACTCATAACAATGAACTTACCTATAGGTGTATACATGTATCGACTTTTTTAATAGAGATTCATACACGTTTTGATGAGGTTAATCTAAGATACACTGTCAACAACCCTACATAACAGACCATTCGGTGGGGACTATTGTGCAGGAATGTATAATATCATTCACATATTACAGCTTAATATGTGATTACATGTACATTTCACATCTAAACAAGTATATAATACTTCCGATCCCCAGGAATATTTTTGATTGAGTCACTGTACCCTGTTATTTTGACATGAACATGTTCTACATTAAGGCTTAACCCAAGATCAATGAGATCGGAGATATCAGTGAGTTCAAACTTTAAATGCATATGGGATATCCATATTATATAGAATGTATGGCCCATGTGGCGTAGACAGTCAGGGTTCTGTTTACAAATTATGTCTCTTAATGTGCCTTAACAGCAATGTGTAGTTGCTCTAAAGATCTACCTGTCCAAATATATATTAACTCACTATATCAATTTTCATTACCTATCAAATTAGACAAGCACTAGACCTATATCCGGTCATCTTATTGTAACGGATGCTGTATATTATATAAATGAGCATCATACAGTATGGTGCCTTATTATAAGTTAAATAATGCAAGTGCTATCACAGTTTTCTTTTCAAATTACAGAAACATCAAGATTACTCAAACAAGTTTACACTTCCCACAAGCGCACTAATGAACACCATTAGTTTGTCACTGTTTGAGCCTTAGCTCATGTTTATCTGTGGGTTTAAACAATAGTTCAGTCAAAATAATTATACCTTCTAGTCACAACTGCTTCAGCCTATAATAAGGAAAACCTATGTTCCCTATTCAGTACATACATGAGACTAAACTAGTCATGAATCGCCTAGAAAGTATAAATACAACTTTGTTGTGCTGACACCAGTCCTTAGACTACTATTGATATCATGATAATGTATGACATGAGAATAACTTAAGTTAGACATGAAATAAAATAGTATAAATGTACCAGAGTGAAACACTCAATAATACTTCAAGGACAATTAATTCACCCACATAGGTAGTAATGAAATACTTTAGAGGCCGAGAAATGTATAGCAAAGCTATCATGTAATATATAATAGCAAAAGTAACAAATATATTGCCCACAATTTGATAATAATCGAAATCCTTTGTTGATGACAAGATGTGATTGTTGTTTTTTCCTCAATATCCATTGTATTCAATGTCTCTAGGTTTTGGGTGGGAATCTTTTAATTCACATACTGGTAATTTTTGAATAAACAATTATACCTGAAGTACAATGTATTTGAGGATGACTATCATTGACATATTCCTCAATATTTAGTCACAAACTAAACTTCTATCTAGTTCAGAACAACAACTTTGTAAAGTATTTTTCTTTCCTTATTTCATTAAAGAAAATTCCATTACCCTGTCGTTAGAATATACCTCCCCGTAATATAGTTTTACAGTGTGCTATTTGGCTAGTTATAACTAATTAAGCATCTCATAGGTTTGAGCCAGGAATCAGGTTCCTGATTTTCATGGAAATTCTATTATTTTATTTACCAATTCATATATTATAAATAGTTTTTACACTATAGCTATATTACACAAATTTATTTATCATATATAACACTAATAAATGCAATTGTATCCAGCGAAACAGAAGATGAAATTCAGCAACCAACATCTAATATATGATTATAATACATCTCTTTGCTGTATAATACAGAACTCAAAACCATATCCTGTCAATTTCATTTTCTTAGTAAGCTACCCCTGCTCCCTGTTGTTTCTAGCCCTGCATCAATTTCATAACTATACTGAATCTAGCTCATCCTGGCGAGACCCCTGACTGTGAGGTCGTTATGTACGATATTAGTGGTATCCATTAAACTATCAATTAAACTATGCTGGTCACCTTATAACCCCATCTCCAAATCTTTACAACAGCCATTAGAGCAGGTCGCCCTCCTGCTCCTTGACCACAATTTTATGACCCATGTGGGCACCCCAAAGGAAAGGGGGCAACCTCCTCCTGTAGTTGCCAATTGGTCTCTAATATAACCCTGTCACTATTGACTTAAGCACAGGACCACATATGGTGAACTCGTTAGCCAGGCCCTTTGTCGGCCTCGCCAGGTTGAGCTAGATTCAGTATATTTTATAGCATGCCTCTAATACACTGTTCCATATTTCTTAGATTTACATCCTTGTAATGCATATTGTTTGAAAATACATATTGGTGAGATTAGATAACAGTCCAGGTTCATGTACATCAAGCAGATACAGTTCTGCTGTATAAAGAACCAGAACATATTGCAAACTTCCATAATGCACCATACAAATTACATTTCATAAACCACATCCCATATGTGTATAAAGCCCCAAGCAAATAACTTGGAAAATCTTCTTCACTATACATGTATAATTGATAGTATATGCAATGGCTTAACATGTAGGCATTTAAAATGTGAGTTGTGTCTATTCACTCGAGGCCGAATCCTTCCGCATTCTGAACTGCAATGATGAGTTTGGTCTTGAGAGTTTTCTTTGATTTGTAGGCAGGTAGAACAAGCTGATTGAAGCAGGTGTGTGACACAGGCAGCCTAGAATAAAGTCAAGAAGTAATTGCATTTAAATCCTGTTATGGACAGGTCTGGGTAGAAGGTAGTCTTAAAATGCTGAGCAAATAACCATAGAAAGGGATAACACAGTTAATCTGTCTGATGCAAAAGCCACACGAATTGGAAAAGAACTACTCATGTCTGAAGCAAAAATCACAGGAGGGCTATGCTTTATTTTATGATGGTACAAAAAAGGTATTACATTTCAAGAAAAGAAAGGACCAACTTTCTATTATGTCTCTGGCAAAAGACATAGCAAGGAGGGGCGGACCAACCATATTTAGCTAATTTACAAATACATGTACTTACATATTTGTGTTCTCAACTCGTGTGATCTTGAATGTCATCTCACTCATACCACCAATGGGCACTCGGTCACTGCCCGTTGCAAAAAGGAGGAACCGCTTCTGAAGATCCTGTGGCAGATTGAGTAACACATCCCAGAGATATCTGCAATGATCATTACAAGTTAATATTTCATTTACCAGTTTTTTTCATGATAAAATACGTTGTAAGTAGGGCAGTGTAGACACCTGGTTATCGACTGAATGCGACCAAGCCAACTTAGTTGTCAGAAGAATCATTGTTTTGTAACTCTCTCATGCAAAACTGATGGATAAAGATGTATATTTACATCTGCAAATATCAAATGGTGAATCCACTGTAGTAAAATTTAAGCTAGCCTTAAAGACTTTTTTTCTTTTTTTACAACATAATCACTTCCAAATGTACCCCATGGATGAATGCATAGATCACAATAAATTATAAAAATAAAAACAGTAAATTACATTATACACGGACAAAACTCAGGTGTAGGTTAAACAAAATTGGGAAGATGTGTGTGTGTGTTATACAAGATGTTTTTGGCAGAATACTCTAATGTAATATAAAAGCAGACCCCCAAATGCAGGTCATATCATTTCCTCAAAGTCTAGGCGCAGGTTAGACGCGGATATGATTCGTGCAAATTTAGTGTTTATGTTTTATAAGTATTTAGTAGTAAGGCTGTAAGTACTTGATGGTCTGGTCTGTAGGTTGGTACCCATCTAGTGTCACCACTTTCTTAAGTTCGCTCAGGTTGAGGTTTGGACTACCGCATACCAGCATCTCTACTTCTTCTGGCCTCAACATCTGTCATTGAACAAAAGAAGAGAAAATGTTTAAATGTGATGCTATGTAGAGCCCAATTATCAGTCTACTGATATATAAATATAATATAGAACTCCATAGATATTTATCAAAAAGACAAAAGGCCTACATTCATCTAAATTACAAAAGTACATGTATACTTACAATTAGGGCATTTGATGCACATACACTGTGGAAACCATGGTAGAAGGCTTGGAACTGGCGGTATATTGACTTGTTCATCAGATGATCGACGTATAGCTGAACATACTCTATGGAAAGACATATTACAGTAAAGAAAATAGTTGTGCTTACTTAACTATCTGTGGAAATACAACTGTAAAAAAGCTGATATGTTAAATCCTGATGTGCTAATTTCAGTTTACCTATTTTAGGTTTTAAGTAGTTATTTCACTTAACAATTGTCTCACCTTTTCTATTTTTCTTGTTGACAGGGATGTTTTCACCATTTGGTTTCAAGGTATGAGTAACCGTCGATCCGAATTCTGTATAGGAGGCCTGCAGAAAATAGTTGTAGAATTGAACACACCGAGTACCCTGTAATGCATATAAAGTGGATAGATCAATAGATTAAAGTTGAAACAGTTTTTAAAATATGAAGACTGTATATAAGCTAACCTGGAAGTTCATACAAAGGTCGTCCTCTACGTCTCCTTCGTATTCCAGCAGTTCCTTCAAACCGTGGGCCAGCTCCTGTAGACACACATTTAGCAAATGTTGTTACATGTACATGTATATGAATAGACATATTCATTATCAACTTTTAATATGTATTATGGATAGGAATGCTATAAAATGACTGCTTTATCATATTTCTATGTTCAGAAGGATTTGTTCTGTATTACGAGTATTCATAGACAGTAGCTATTTAAGATGAATAGACAGTCATCCCCTTCCAGATAGATTTATCATGTCTAGGTATCCAGAGACAGATACCCGTATTCGACGTATTTAGCGCCCTGGGCGCTTATGAAATTATGTTTATGGAGTTTTAAGTACTTAAGGGTTTAATTGTCTCCAAAATCAGGAAATTTTAGCCTTTGTTCTAGTCTAAATATGCCCAAAAAGGGGAGGGGCGCTTATTAGGGGGAGGGCGCTTATTACGTCGAATACAGTATCTCCTTTAGAGCAGGAGAAAATGGTAATGTGAGAGTAGTTGCCTTGTCCAGCACCAGAACTGATTGAATATTAACTAATCAGAGCCTACTGATACATTTACTCCTTGAATCTAGCTTTCAGAAGTTTTCAATATGTACAGGTCAACATTGGTATAGTTGAACCAATCTCTTTCAAAATATCCTATTACAAATAGAAGATAAAGTGGCTACTCACAGGCATAGTCTGATCAAGGTCTTGTAGCACCAGCGGAGTGACACCGACGGTGGCCTGGGGGTTATTGTATGGTACCACAGCGGGACTCAACAGTTTCTTGTAACAACACTGAGGGAAGCGTATGTCCAGTATAATACTGTTGTATACAGCAAGGCCCATTAGCTAAACCACAGGTTAAGGTAGCATCCTTTAATAACTTATACATTTTCTCCTTCATATATAATTCATTCATAAAATGTATATGTATTTCTCTTGCTGTAAATGACTATGGTTCAAAAGGTATTCCCTCAAACTCTCTTGTATAAATTAGTTGTCTTGGTGTAACAAATTAAAAGGCAAATAGTGAATAGATTAGAGTGACCGACATGTTTCGGACATTGCTGTCCTTTGTCTTGCTGTAAATGTTAACTAAAGCATCAGTAAAAATATTAACTTAGCTTAATACTATGGGATTTAATAATACAATAGACAGTTAATTAAAATGTTGATTTCTCCCATTGTATAGTTTGTGAATTTTGAGTAACAAAGACTATATGTAAAAAGGATACAACGCCAACAAGATTGAACTCCTGGTAGTTTTCGCATGGCGAGGTGCTGAACCAGAATACCTTGGACTTCTTGTCATAAGTGAACATACCTGGAATGACAATATATTTTCAGCATATTGAGCTATTAGAAAAATATCTAATTGAAATAAAATGTATGCTAACAAAAAAATGAAATTTGCACCCTTTTTTAATACATGCCAAATCATGATGAAAACCCATAATTGTGTTAAGATATCTCATCGCTTCACCTTGTCTCTCACACAGTCGGTTAGTTTTAATACTTAAAGCATAGCGTCTTATTCACCTATAGTTCCCAGTTCAGTACTTTTAGCTTACAATTTTGTTTGTATACTTCACACTACCAATTTAAGAGTCAGCACAGACAATCATATATATTGTATTGTTATGGCACTTCTACCTTTGGTGGTTGGTTACCTCTGGCCTTACAAGACACACGCTTATTCAAGATCGATTTATAGTGCTTAAAGAGTTATTTCAAGACCCCGTACCCCTGGCGCTTAAACATGTACAAGACTGGCCCTTATTCACAGCCCGACACTCAAACAGTGGGGTACGGTTTACATATTTTTACAAAACTCCACTCAGACGCACGGTTACAAATTTTAAAAAGAATAATGAAACCTTTCTTGTTTTATAAACAGCATAGGTAGAGGCAGGGAAACACACCATCAACATATCAAGATTGCACTGTTTATCAAACACTTCAAGAGAAGGTGTGAATTGGTAAATCTTTTGACGCAAAGCTGTACATATATGTGTGATAACTGACTACTTCAAGCCATGTCAATGGACTAAGTTCAAAATTATATAAAAAGAAACTGTAGGATGCTATCCTTCCAAACAAATCACTTTTCGCAAGGTAATTAAAAAGATTGAGCGTGTGAGTGGCCTCACAGATGACTCAGGGTAAGCTGGAGCTGGAGCTGGAGCTTATCATGTACTTAGATATAGTGCTCCCTTATCATCATTCATTGGTCAATTCTGGCACCAGAAATGAATTCCTTGTTAAAAAGCACCCTCAAGTCATGTGTCATACATGTATGTTATTCCATTTCAGGCCAGCAGGTGGGTGTGGGTGAGCCGGTGGGTGTGGGAGAGCAGGTGGGTGTGGGTGTGCAGGTGGGTGTGAGCGACAGTTGCAGGCTGCGGGCATGTACCGCCTTTTGTCCCTATCAAAAAGCGAGTCGATCGGACGATAAACGGCAGAGATACGGGTGGTACAATTTCGTCTGCACACATTGACATCTCGCGCAGTACAAGAAGTACCAGTGGCGCCACTCTTCGACGTGTGGCATGTGCTAGCCTCACTTCCACCTCTTCTGGTTCATTTAAAATATAGTTATGGGTAGGTGGGGAGGAGGTGGGGAGAAAATAGGGGGAGGGGGGAGGGGGGGTGTTGGGGGTTGATATTTTCCCGTATTCTGTGTTTGGAATGTGTTATTGTAAAATTTGGAAGTGATCTGTGATCCCCTTGTTTGTGCTATCATACCTAAATTCATTCTCTGCATCTGACAGTTTACATGTCCCACTTTTTCTGTTGTGTGTTTTAGACTGGTGGTAGAATGTGCCCAGTTTTTGCCCAGTTTGGGGGTAGAAAGAGAGAAATACGGGCAAATTCGCTGAAAAAGTCATTTCTATCTTCTGTTGAAAACGCTTAAGCCTTGAAGTCTATGGGTGTCCGAAGCGGGTGATAGATTTGGTTTAGTACATTTCCATATAGCAAAAGAGAGAAATAAATTCGTGAAGATCGCAGTTCAATATTTTGAAGAAAAATTGAGTTTTATAGAAAATTTTTTGAGGAAAATGCTGTCCCCCGATCTTGCCTATGTCATGGGTTTTTCCACATGTCTCTATGTCGAATGATAACCGAAATATAACAATTCGCCTATGTAACAAAATAGTCTTAAAATGCAAAATTGGTAGGTGTATATTACTCAGGGTTAATTAAACCCTGAGTCAATGACCCAAGATATGAGGGCTATATTTATCACAAAATAACATTCAGTACCCTGATGGTAATGACAGCCCTAAGTTATATCAAAATAATGTTTCAAAATCGCGTGTTCTAGAATCCTAGAAACTAGAATTGCATGTAATATCTAATCATATCTTTGCAAAAAGGCTACACCACTCAAATATAAAAATAAAAGAGCTAATCTAATCTAGACTTGTGATCTCTATGCAAGCAACCATAAATCTAGACCTGTGAAAATTCGGCACTTCCTTCTCTTCTTCAAACACATGGACAACATTTCTAAATATTTCTATGTGTGTACATACATTGGTTATAGGGGCCTAAGGAGTCAAACTTAACTAAGCACACAATGAGGGTTCTCACCATTAAATAGACCTATTTTTCTTTCATACCCACTGCCTACTGGTCCACAGAAATGACAAAACTGGTGATGTAATATAGGTACATATCATGTATACTATTAACATAAATGTATTGAATTATTACTAATAACTCTATCTTGAATCTCCCTCACTTTCCGGAAAGAAGATACATATAAAGCATCATATTCATATGTTGAAAAACCTATGAAATATTTTTCACATGTTGAAAGTAATTCACAGCATACAGAGTTATTCTGATACATTCAACCCTTTTTATTATCAGTTAACCCTAAGCTGTACATGGAGTAGAAAGAAAAGCGAAATTTGACATTTAGCACATTATTATATAATGAGCTCTATAAACTTAGTAGTTAAAGACACAAATAAAACCAGAAGAAAAATGCTATATCACATAATAATAAGACGGGAAATAAAAACCACTTTGCAAATACACAAAGACCAACCTCCCCCAGGTGGGCATGTGGTGAACTAGGTTATGCATTGTGAATATATACTAACAATGCACTGACATTATTGGCGCCATATTGCTCTCAATGAAACCAGCTATTCATATATTTCTGAGGGTTATACAATATTTCACAGCACAATAATTTCTCAATCCCACATGTTAAGAGTATGTTGTTAGGGGAACTGTTCCATACAGCTTAATCTAATGAACATTCAATTTTTAAGATATAATGTTTGATTTCACAATGTATACATAGCCAGCACATGATGCTATGCTTATAAGGGTACTACTTACCATATTCTGGTTGGAATATTTGCCGAACAAGCAGCAGGAACCATTCTTTTGTAAGGCCGCCCATGTCCAGGCCTGGTTCTCCAGCAAATGTCACTTTCAGTTTCTTTTTTAAATCATGTTGCTTTCGCGCAATCTGAAAACAGAATTTATGCTATTTCTTATCTTTGCTGTAAAATCTACTTATCCTAATCTGATATGACTATTCATTGTTACAAAATGGAGTGACTTATGATATGCACCGTTAAGTCTCTGGTACAGCCTGCAGAAACAAACCTTCGGTGTGGGTTTATAAGCTTTGCCCTTACTCAGGGTGCAGGTTATACAAGGGTTTGAGAGACTTTATAGTATAATATAAAGTAGAAAGATTCACCAAAAATAGGAAACAGGCATCCTGATAAATATAATGAGCATTACAAAAAAGAAAAAAACCAATCCTACAGCACTAATGACAAGTGGATTTACCTCATTCAGTGAGTCTGACACTAAGTGCGAACGACGAACAGTCAAATTCAGGAAAAGCATTCCAATATCTGGAAGCTGTCTTCGCTGAACTTTTGCCACAAGACTCCGCTGAAATATTAAATCAGTTAGAAAGAGGTCAAAACAATTAAGGGGCTCCTGTAATGCTAAGTTAAACTATAAGATCTGGATAAACTACTTCTTGCAGCCAGATGAAACATGACATTAAAAGCGTGATACAATAGGTCACAATAGGGATGGCTGTTTACAAGATAGGGTAGTAACCCCGAACCCAAGTATTAGACCTTGAGCCGAGGACTTTTTTAGTACCAATCAAGTGTAGTAAAGCAGGCAAAGATTTTTGGATTTGGACATGTCTAAGGAACCCAAATCACTTTGCTTGACATCTGGGTTGCCCAGCTTAGCTTCAGAATCCCACGAGATGTAGAGTGACATCACGCTTTTGCCCGCAATCACTGCATCATTCATACATTGGTTAATATTTGGAATAGAAAGCTTAAAATAGAACCAAATTGAAGCTCTCAAACAGCCTATTACAATGAAATTATCATATGTCAGATATCTCATTCACATGTTTTGAATAATCATTGAAACAACATTTTGTAATGAAATGTTTTAAAAAGCTTTTGTTTCGAATTAAATAGCACACATAAAAATTAATACAAACCATGTATTATTACATCCAAGTAGTAACCATGTATGTTATGCAAAAGGAATAACGTCTTTTATCATTCATATTTTGTTTTTGTTGTATGATTTACAAATATTTCCTTAATGGCAAAAGTATAGTGATATCTTTGGAGGTAACAGGAAAGCAGTCGTGAAGTCCTGAATAAGCTCCACGGAAGTACAGAAGTCCCTCTACATTTAGCTACATACATAGTTTCATGATAATATACTTTTGTGGTAGTTTCCTTATACCTTCATAAAAATCCTGTTTACTGAAAATTATTCGTCTGAATATTGAGTTTCTGTTCATGATATGAATTGATACATCAAGTCATGTGGTTGTATATGGTATATTGATATGTACATATGAATTCATGTATATATTGATGTATTGACATATTCCTAACCTTGGTTTTTTTGAATGAAGCAGCTCACAAAAAAAATGCCTTTGGCAAAGAAGACAGGACTTAGTTATTTCAACCTAGTGCCATCTGTATTCAAACACCAGCCGCTGTAATTTCCATTCCCCATATGCAAATAGATTTTTGTCATAATGGCACCACTGCATAATGTCAAAGCCATGCTAATAACATGGTTGATATTTTCTAATTTTCCTCTCTGTCATCATCATCAGAACTGTCAGGAAATCCAGCATTCTCCTCATCTCCCATGTTATAATTTTGCACGCCTCAGTGCAGGGCATGCCAATTTGTAGACAAGACACACCCTGGTAGTTTGCATTTTTACATGCACAGACATAAACTCCTGGATACTGTTAATCCAGTTAACCCTTTAAGGATGGCATGATACCTTAATGCATCATGTCCTTGGTCGTCATGATGAATGAATGCAGCCCTGGAGAGTAACTCACCAGTTTGTTTGTTTGTATTTCATTTATTTATCCTGGCAAGAATGTATGACCTGGTAGGTCGTGTTACACAGACACCAGCAATTTTCCAATGAGCGGAGGTAATAAGGCAATTAAGCCCTTTCAATATTGTTACTAACAGGAAAATGCACATTTAGGAGCATGTTCCTGTTATGTATATCTTACCTACCTTTTATTAAATTTACTTATTAGAATTTTCAACTAGGTCTTTTAGCCAATTTGACTAAAGAATAGGTTAGTATACATTCATAAGCATATTCTCTTCTATATGAAGAGAGTAATAGAGAGGGATAGAACCCATGCTAGGTAATAGCAATGGGTAGAGAGTGCTGCATTCAAGCATCATGCCGATCCTATGGGGTTTACACAGTCCCATAGGGTCGGCATGATGCACCAATGCAGCAGCAGTGAGTTACTCGCTCTGGCTGTATTGGTGCATCATGAAGACAAATGTCCTCTTGAAGCGACATGCATCCTTAAAGGGTTAATTCGGCTTCTAGTTCCATTGGGCACAGACTTGAACTATTTATGTCTGTGCATTGGACAAAATATGAGGAAATGTTATCCCTCTCAGTTGATTATGAACCAGCTAGGAAATTTCTAACTAACTCGACTGGTAATACCATCTCAATTGAATTAATATTTCAAGGGACTCTTATGTGTGATCCCTTACTATTCTCAGAATATAATCTTCCTTAAATAAAAACACCGCCAATTACAGGGGATAATACATATACTCTCGCAGAGAGTGCATGACAACCAAAGACTAAATATCTTTCGGGAATTTGCCATTGTTTTTGACTTTTGTATGCCACTGAAATAAGACAATTATCAAACTATTGATATCCAAAATAGCCAAATTGCACACTGACTATCCATGTAAAGTCATCATTTGAATAAAATATTAAAACATCTTATAATGGTTTGAATAGCACAGTATCAAGTTGTCAGCCGGGCCCCCCAGAGAGGATCTGTTAGTTATCTAAGAGTGAGGTTGCTACTCTAGCGGGTGCCTTGATTACCATGGTGATGTATTATATGTTCCTTATTTACACAACACTGTCAACCAAAAACAGATCATAGAAAAGTCATTACTCCCCCCCCCCCCCACTGTCAGCCCCCCTTATCTATTAGGCCCTACCCCAAGGGTGGCAAACTTCTCTAGACTGCAGGGAGCAGGCCAGCGTCCGTCTGACCACACCCTTAAAAGGGCCATATAAAGAGGGCAAGGGTCCTGTGAAAAAATGGCATAGTTTGCCATGATAAGAACCCCCCCACCCCTCAGTCCTAAAGGGGCTGGTTCATTAGATAATAAATGACACCATGTACAGGTTAGATCTCAACCATGACTCACTAGTGACATCTGGTGTTAGAAGCTAACATCTTGGCCATTGACTTAACAGAGAGATTTAAAACAGTGCCACCTGTACAAATATCACAGAAGTAAATATTCAGCATGAAAATGTTGGACCAGTGTGACAGTGTATATTGTATGATTCTGAAGCTAAGCTGGGCAACCCAGATGTCAAGCAAAGTGATTTGGGTTCCTTAGACATGTGCAAATCCAAAAATCTTTGCCTGCATTACTACACTTGATTGGTACTAAAAATCTATATTCTTCAAATGGGCTCAAGGTCTATATGGGTTAAGGAATTTTTCCCTCTGCAACAGAGTATGAAAGTGGAAATATTTTTGACTATGGCCACGGGGTTACTATCATAGTCTATGCACTGGCAATTGAGAGCACCTGGGTAGTTTAATAATAGAGTAGGTGCCTATAAAACTCAGGAGAAACACTGTAGGAGAAACCAGACTATACTTACTCGAGCCATGATGATCATTTGTTGTTCCGAGTCACGTTGTAGGATGCTCCGCTTGGCTGTTATACTCAAAATGAAAGGGTACTGACAAAATGTGAACCTGCAATGTAAAGTTCACCATTAGAAGAAAGAGACACTACAGCTATAATTTTTCATGAGTTGGATCTGGCCTACAACCTTGTCTGATATCCCTCATGGGAAAATGAAAGTGGTGCTAAAATTTAACCAGGAAATTAGCTTTCCATCAAAGGACATTTTGTATAACACTAAGAAAGTTTTAGAGTATACCACTCAATAACACACTTATATGTGTGAAGACTGTTTATTGCACTTACCCGCCATGTGATGATGGGTTTTGCCATGTGTAGTACTCATTCATGAGGTCTAGGTGGTCCAGTGTGCTATTATAGAAGTCCAAGTAGGATATGGGTGAGGGCTGACTCAGGTTGTTTGCTGCATCTGCAAGGGAGGTAACAAGTATTTACTTTTTGTTGGGGGAGGAAGGCATCCAGTTTTGAGCTTTAATTTATTTGGGCAAACACAGACATGTATGGACTATATGGATAATATCTAATGGCCCTTACACAGTTCTGACTGAGCCCCTTTCCTTATCCCACGGATAACTTTGCTATATCTTGAGTTAATGAATGAAATGTTAATCCTCTTACTTAGCAGAGCGAGGACTTTGGTTGCACTTGGGATCCACCATGTGCATTTCACCATTGGTGGTAGGTCTTGTTGTTTGGGTGGAAATAGTCGACATGATATGAAGTTATGGAGTTTATTGACAAGTTGTTTGAAGCGCCCCTTTTCAATGCTGCAGTAAGGAAGATATTGTGTGATTACAATGTGAAAGTTAAAATACCATGCGATACACAACACATTTGTAAAAAGCTCTATATATGTTACTATCATTAATGGTTTTATACCCATTTAATACTACTGTACACATATATCAACATTCCTTTACAATACAATGTAGGCCTATATTGAAGAAATTCTTAGCAATGGTGTATATTTTCATATTTGTTATTAAAACATAATTTCAAAACTATTTCAGTACAACTAACCGCTTAAACCAGTGCACAAGGAAGTGGTGATCCTGATCCTGAAGGGCAGCGACTTGCCGTAATAAGTGGGCAAAGATGACATACGTCGCAATGTTCTCAAACTGGGGGTTCTGTCAAACATAGGAAAAACCTGACATTAGAATCAAATACATCCTCATTATATATTTAAAGAAATTAAAAATAAAATGAACACTATATCAGAATTGTTCATAGTTTTAATATGTGTTGAACTGACAAGCACTTGGCAATACACAACAGTGCTTCAATCTATAATAATTTTGTAGAATATACCCTAACAATAATCATAGTTGTGTCAGATTACCTTCAGTCACAGATTTGTAGTAGAGGTAATATGTTAGCATCAGGTACACCACTAATGTACATGACTTTTCATTGTTTATGCTAACTGTATGTTATTTTAGGATTTGGGATTCTTATCTCAATCAATCTGTAAATATGCATTATTAGTATGTTAGGATTATTGGGTGAGTAGTTGGCATCAATTGTACATGTATTAGACATGCCCATGGTATAGGTTTGTCTGTTTTACCTATGTATTGAGAATAAGTAGCCCTCCACATAAACCCATTTGGTGGATGATTTTCAGTTCAGTTTCAAAAGTTTTGATTGGCACAAGATACTCGAATCACATAAGGCCCACTAAAATCCAGTGGTAACAGTTTGTCTTTAAGGACCTATCGGTGGAGAACCTTTTGTGAAATGCCTAAGGGAGTGCTCATTTTTTAACAACAAGGGGGGCGGTGAGATTTCGCGCGGAGCGCGCAAATTTTTTTCACCCCCCCCTCTGGAGGGGTCGAAATTTTTTACCCCCCCCCCCCCGGCCGGCCGAAAATCGCGGGCGTTCACGCCCCTTTGTAGCATAGTAACGCGCGGGCTTTTCCCCTCAAAACAGGTTGAATTTTTTTGCCCCCCCCCCCCCAAGAGGGGTCTGAATTTTTTACCCCCCCCCGGTCAAGGGGTCCAAATTTTTTACCCCCCCCCCTGTTGGTAAAAAATGAGCACTCCCTTACCAATATGTGGTTGCTGCATCTAGATTATTATATTTTGTCTAAATAAAGGCAGGCATGTACATGTTGTATTGTATTTTTATATCAAATACTATTCTAAAAACATCTTTTATATGCTTTCGCAGCAACTACAAAATTGGAATATAAAAAAGTAGACAAACACGAAAAGTATGTTTGAAAATATACCTGTAATAAGACGATATATGCCCGCAGATCATCCTTTGTGTGCGGCCTAAAGAAATGGAAATTAGTATGAAAAAACATTAAAAGTAACAAGAACATAGTTTTGTAACACTAAAAGATAGTAACATTTTCTAATTACTAGCTGAATCAAATCTAAAATCAAAGTTCTATAATAAGCTTAAAAAGAAGTAAAAGAGTAACCCCTTTTAAAAAAATTGTATTGTTGCTCTACAATCCACACACTCTTTGCTCCTACAGATAGTTATATATTTGCGTTGCTAAATAATCTAATTTTCCTCATCAAAAGGGTCCTTTTTAAATTTGTATCTATTCCATCCAGATCAAATCGTGCTGATTGAATCAATCTTTCTGATCTTAACTGAAGGAAAAAATGGACCATCTTCTTAGTGAAATATTTGTTATGGAAGAATAATCTAGAAACAGCATAGAAAGTTGATGTATCACCAATATAACAGCGGTTAGAAATTAAATGAAATGATGAAAGAAAATATGAAGAGAAGAAAAAAAAGAAACTGCTTTTCAAACTCAGCTGAATGCATATCAATAGTAACACACCAAGTATGGCATACTCTTAACCTCATAACAATGAGTATGTTATGAGAATACTCCAATCCCCTTTGAAACACATTCAATATAAGCCTCTGGCTTATGGATCCTACTATTCGGCACCTAGATGCTGGCACCACTCATTTAACTCAAGTCAATAATACATAAGCCAGAAAATAAGTCAGGCAGATCATGAGTGACTATATATATACTTTTTTTTAAAACACAAAAAAGCAACAACATTGTTCAGACCAGTGGTGCTAGCAGCTCGAAATTAGTCCACTCATCACATATTACTTTCTATTGTCACTTTGTGCTACCTGATGGTGCAACAAATCTCTGGCGATTTTTTCTACCTTTGAAATAGGGGGGGGTGATAAATCTACTTTTCTTCGGGGACAGGCTCAAACTATGCATTTGGGTCCAAAAACACGGGAAATCACAAAAATATTTTTTTCGGACCCCCGTGACCCCCCCATACATAGGGTCCGAAGATCGGCCAAATAGTGAGAAAACAGCCCAAATTCAGGCTTTCAGATTCCTTCTAAATTCAAATCATGACTAGTCTTCATGAAAATGGTCAGAAAACCTTCATATGGGACCCAAAGAGACCATCTAAAGTCATATTGTTGTGATTATAGGGGTGTTTCCCCCTCTGGGGTGGTGGTTCGTCCTCGGTAAAATACCGATAAATCAGCTTTTTTGTAGGCATTTGCTCCCTTACAATCACATCCCTATACTGCCATAAAACATCATCAGGACACCTAATCAGGCAGATTAAACCCTTCTGGAGGGTCCCCTCTTTCTGTTAACTCCCCTCTATGACCCCCCCCCCCCCCCCCCAGCATGCACCAATAGCCATCAGATAACTCTCCCCCCCCCCCCCTTCGCCTCTATATTACCCTACACTGAAATAATGTATTAACATAAGACCTGTCTGATAGTTTGAACCTTTCTTGAGGGCTCCCTGTTCCTGTTAACCACCCCCTATGACACCCCTCCACCCCATCCCCACCCTCACCCCAAACTAACAGGCATGAAATAACCCCCCCCCCCCCCCACCTCGGCTCGATAATACTCAGTACAACCATCAGCCCAACCCTCCCTCCATGTAGGACAGTGGTGTGGTTGAAAGAGCCGCCACCCCCCAAAAAAAAGAATGACTGAGCTGGGTCCTTGAGATCACCCTGGTAGGTGTATCTACTACAGCTAGTAGAGGGATACTGTACTTCAAGTCAAATTTGGGTTCAATATTTGGTTTGATATCAAGATATGTATTCATCTGTCCTCAAAGTTTGATATTAGGTTCTACCAACTTACCCTTTACCCCATATAGGGGATGGCATAGATCTACCAAGCACCATGCCTATGTTATATTTTCATATATCTGAATATTATAGTAGCACCCTCAGATGTTGCATGTATGCCCGTCTTTGACAAAATCTGATCTTTAGCATTGCAAATGAGGTATCAGGGTTACCTACCCCTCCCCATAATATAATTGCAGGGTTTGTTATTGGCTCCAATAATATTTAGGGTTCAGAGTATTTATTCAACACCTCGGAGAATTGAATTAAATAATTATCTCTTGTCTTATGTCTAGGATACTAACCATGCAAGGTGTAGACTAAGAGATATGGACACCAGTCCTTATTTGGAGTCATTTGCAGGCTCCCTCCCCCCATCACCCCTCTACCATCCATCATTCTATGCATTTAACCACTTGGTTAAGGAGGAGAGTCAGGGTTTTTATTTATTGTAGTATCAGGTGATTAGTGATGTTAACATTAGATCTCTGCTATAACTATTATAGAATTACTATTTATAATAAGTGTAAAAACATGAAGCAGTCATCTTGACTATGAATACACATGGGGTGAGGTACTAGGCATAGAATGGAGGGGGGGGCTGTAACCATTGGTAGGGTAACTCAAAATGAATATAGAGACCTTTGAAAAGGGTATTATCTATCTGATCTAAACTCATTTTGATATGTTGACAATTCAAATGTATTGAAGCAAAGGCCCTCCAAAATTTGGGTTATATTCATGCAATCACAAGAATATAACCTGTAATAGTCTCTTTGGGTCCCTTATCAGTTTTCTGTTGAGGTGAAGAAGCCATTCATGCATGTATGATAAATAGATTATAAGAGGTCTGATGGTTGGAGTTCTTAGATGGACTGAGGTAGGCCTCCTCTCATGTCTGATAGGGTAAGGGAGGAGGTCTGGGCCCCTTCCATATCCCCCACCCCTCTTTTAAACACACCACTGTCTTACTCCCAAGACAGGCTAAGGTGTCTTTGGATGACTATTGATGTTCAAAGATCCTGACAATCTGAGTACAGTGTAATATAGAGGCGAGGGCGGAGGGGGGAAGGGAGCTATCTGATGGCTATTGGTGCATGCTATGGGGGGGGAGGGGGGGGTTAGGGGTCATAGGGGGTAGTTAACAGAAACAGGGGGCCCTCCAGAATGGTTCATGATGATGTTTTATGGCAGTATAGGGACCTGATTGTATAGGAGCAAATGCCTTCAAAAAAGCTGATTTATCGGCATTTTACCATGGACGCACCCCCTCTCCAGAGGGGGAAACACCCCTATAATCACAACAATATGACTTTAAATGCTCTCTTTGGGTCCCAAATGAAGGTTTCTGACCATTTTCATGAAGGCATGGTGAGGTTTGAGTAGGAATCTTAAAGCCTGAATTTGGGCTGTTTTCTCACTATTTGGCCAATCTTCGGACCCCATGTACAGGGGGGTCACAGGGGTCCGAAAAAAATATTTTTGTGATTTCCCGAGTTTTGGGTCCCAAATGCATAATTTGAGCCTGTCCCTGAAACCGTGCGACAAAATTAGCCATTTAACACCCCCCCCTATTTGAAACTTCTGTAGCTCCCACTTCCCCACACTACTTAAAATAAATTGGTGACATTACTAACATTTTCCTGTGAGATATCTGCTTGAACAAACAAATTTTTGATGACAGGAGGGCATTTGCTTTACTCCATAAAACAGACTTTTGCATATTTTCAAACATTATATAGTTTCCCAATAAAATATGATTCCCAACTACATCATATAGTCCTGATGAGAATAATTTATGTAAAGTATGTGCAACTGTGCATGGGATGTAATTTTGCAATGAGTCACTTCTAACAGACAAGCACTACTGCAGTGTATTGGATGTCATGGAAATATATGTAATATGTTACATTATGCCATACACATACAATATATTGTGTTCAATATGAATGACCAAAATAATATGTAATAATTAGGGAGTGGTCATTTTTTAACAACAGGGGGGGGGGGGGGTTAGTGGATTTGGGGGGGGGGGACCAAAAAATTTGGACCCCCTTGAAGGGGGGGGGACCAAAAAAATTTGGACCCCTCCTTGAGGGGGGGACCAAAAAAATTGCACCCCCTTTTTAGCGAAAAAGCCCCGGACGTTACTATAGCTCAAAGGGGTCGGCCGCGCTCAATTTCAACTTGCCCTGAGGGGGGGGGGGGGACCAAAAAATGTCGACCCCTCCCGTGGGGGTGACCGAAAAAATTTCGACCCCGCCCGCGCGAAAATCCACCAACCCCCCCCTGTTGTT